>JAXQQM020093001.1:0-103080 GCA_034641835.2 Pinus albicaulis
ATTTTCTGCCCGTGACCTCACTTGATTCTGTCCCTTTCTACCCTTGTCGGTTTCCTTCTTCCCGTCATCATTGCGCCCCCAAGACACCTTTCCCGGAGACTCCTTGGCCTTCACCCTCCGTTTCCGGTCGATCGACCTGCTCCGTCCCACCGTCGTCGAGCTAGTCCTTCTCTGATTCTTTGGGTTCTCCTTTTCCTTCTGGTTCTCCCCCCTATCACCTCCACTATGTCTGGTCCAGGGCCTAACACTAGCGGGAATCCCGGCCCTAATGCCGGGACTACTACTAGCGGAACCACCACAGGAACTACCTCGGCTGCACCCTTGCTCCCCTTCTTGGCAGGCCTCAGCCTCCCCGATTTGGACCGGTTGATAAATGACCCTATACACCATGACGCTAGTTGGCCTGCTATGCCGACAAAGCTCCCTTCCGACATCCCAAAGTTTGAAGGTCGTGCTGGAGAAGATCCTTCAAATCATGTTCGATCTTTCCACATGTGGTGTTCATCTACCTCCATTATCGATGACTCTGTTTGTCTTAGACTGTTCCAACGCACGCTTACAGGTGAAGCTTCGAAGTGGTATGTTGACCAGCCCACTTCCTCCCATACCACCTTTGTAACTCTTGCCCGGGCTTTTTTATCTTACTTCCAGCTTCCCCTTCGTTATGACACTGGTATCGAACTCTTGACTTCCTTCAAGCAAACCTCTTCGACCCGCCTTTCTACCCATGTCCAGGAATGGCGAAGAAGACGGAACCTATGTCAATCTCCTACCTTCAAAGATCGTGTCTACATGGACTGGTTCCTTAGATCTCTCTTGTCCCCTATCGGGAAAGATGTCGCATCACATTTTCCTCAAATCGAAGAAGATGCCCTCCAAATGGCGTTAAAATATGACCTGATCTACGCTCAGACAGGTTATGATCATACTGTCCTACCTGATCTCCCCAAACCCGGTGATGCCTATACACCGGGGGCACCTCATACCGCCGACAGTATCGTTGGATCTATCTCTCATCCATCTGCTCAACCTCTCATGAGCTATGGTTTTCCTGGGGGAGGTGGCACCACTTCCCGCACTTCTCCCCCTCCCGGTAGCACGCATCCAGGATACGGCATGCCTCATCCTTTTTCCCAACCTCCTGCTTACCTCAATGTTGCCCAACCCACCCATTACCCTTATCCGCAGCCTGGTGTGCCAGCTCCTCCAGAATATGCATTTTCGCCTCCCTTTCCTTCTCAACCCTTGCAACAACAGTCACCGCCCCCTCAAGAGCAGGTGGATGCCCAGCAGGGATTCATGGCTACCCAACCACCTGACGGACAGGTGGCCCCTCAACCTTCCCCTTCTGGTTCCTTCAATTACCAGATCCTCATGATGAACTCTGATCCATCCCCATCCGTCGATCTTCACCTTCAAACTCGGTCTCGCCAGTACCTCAAGCCTCCCGCTCAGTCTGCCCCCGAGCCTCCCTATTCAGGTTCTACAGAGCCTCTTTCGACATCCAGTGGTCCCTTACATATCCCTCAACCCAAAGTTGAGGTCCATACCAAGATTCCTAAGGGACCATTACGTCGAAACGCTGCTTCCGGTCGAGCTGCCCATTCATATAGCATAGTAGATGATTTGGCGCAAACTCCTGCTGCCATTTCCACACCGGAACTCCTCCAGTCGTGCCCTTCCCAAAAGAAGGCTCTACTATCTGCCGTGGGCACTGTAGATCCTGCTGATGACCAAATGATTGTTTTCGATGCCACTCAATCAGATCATCCTCCTCTTCCTCCTTCCGTCGCCTTCCAAATCCCCGTCAAAATTCGGAAACGCCAATGTGTCCGGGTGTATAATTGATGAGGGGGCATCCACTGCGTGATGTCCGCTTGGTTTGGAAGCAAAACTCGGGCCCTCCACAGAAATTTGGCCCCTTCCACGATCACCCTTCGGTAGGTGGGACGGTCATGCCTCCCGGCCATTGGCACATTTCGTAATTGTCCTATCACCCTCGTAGGTAAGACTTGTTTGCGTTGACGTCGAAGTCATCGGCCGCCCGCTAGATTACAACATTCTATTGGGGCGAAGCTACACCTGTTCTGTGTACATTTGTCCCATCGTGGTTTCGCAAGATGTCTTCTTGTGTGGAAAGATAGTCACCATTGACCGGTTGACATATCATGAGCCACAATCTCGGACCTCACCTGAGACGACCATCTCTTCTCTAGCCAACAAGCAAACCGTCGACTCCTTGACCGGTGTCTCCCCCGGCGTTTACAAGGATTCCTCCCTGCTTGGAACTTTTCCTAGTTTCCCCCCTCCTCCTATCTCTGACCCCAGCTCATCGAATGTTTGCATGATGCAATCGTCTCAGGCTGCTCTCAAGCAACCTGCTTCGGCTAGTCAGCAACCTTGCCCTCCGCAACCTGCTCTTAGCCCTTCACCTGCAGTTGGTAGTCATGAGCCCCTTTATCCCCCTGGCACGGTTCCTCCAGGCCTTCGCCATTTAGGAGCCATCCCACCTGGCCATTCCCCCTCTGGTCAAATACCGTTCCTCGCTCCCCCACCAGGAGTGTACACGGTACCAGTCATGGCCACCCTCTCTCTTCCTAACTTGACCCTTGGGATTCCCGTTTGGTACCTTGATCCTCCAGCCCCCACCTTGCCTGGTCAACCCAAACCTTATATTGCTTTGACCCCAGTTCAACCGGCCCCCATGCCTTCTCCAGCGGCATCAGTGCCTCAGTCACCTCAACAGGAACCACCTCCTGTTGCGACCGCTTCGGGTAAGAAAGGCAAAGCTCACAAGGGGGCATCAAAGGACAAGGCTCCCCCGACAAAACCTGCTCCTTCTCAGCCTCCAAAGCATATCATCCAGTGTGCTTTGTGTGATGTTGTCGGTCACGCCTCCCATACCTGTCCTGCATTGCTTCATCTCAAGCCCATGGTTAATGTCACGTTCCCGGCGTCCGCGGTCCCAGAAGCCTCTGTTCCTTCCGCGACTGCGGCCAAGAACCCCAAGACTATTCACACCAACCACCCCTGTGCTTTGTGTGATCTCCATGGTCATTACACCCATCTTTGTCCCCGCCTCGAGGACTTCTGCACCTTTATCGCCGCGGTCCACCAATTCAAGGCCAAGCGCAATGAGTCCACCTCTCCCCTATTTGCGCATTCTGCTTCAGCAGAACTACCAGATATGACTGCTCCCATTGACATTCCCCCTCCTGATGTCGAGATGACGGAGCCTTCGTCCAACATTTTTCACCTATCATCATCCATGAGACCCTCGGGGAAAATTCCATCTGAATCCTCCCCTATTGTTTCGCTTGACCTTCCTTCAGCGATCATCTTGGGCTCAACATCGGTAGATCCTTTATCTACTTACTCTTCGGCCACCCCTTGTGACGATGTGCATGTGAACCTCTCTTCTCATGATGATGATTCCGGTCACTTCACCACGTCAGGTGGTCTTTCTTCCACCAGTCAGCCCATCTTCTATCGCGATGACGACATTATGGAAAAAATCCCCACCCCTGACGTTATCTATTCCCCCTTACATCGAACCCATGCGTTCACACCACATCCACCTTGTGGCCATTACATTGAAACCCACTGTTTGGGTAAGGGGGCACCCACATTTGAGAGACCAAGAGAAGCAATTCTCCACAACTCTCCTAGTGGATTTGGTCGTGTTGACTTTAGTCCCAGTATTCTTCCACATTTCGAAGAACCTCTAGAGTCCCATATCACTTCAGATCACTCTAGGGATGATACCCCTTATCGTTCCCTCATCTTACATTAGCAACCCAGTCTCTTAGACATTATTGTTGACAAACCTATAGCTTTTCTACGAGAGCATCAGTTCATTATCTCCAAATCCTCTTTTTGGGATAGTGACACCAGGTATGCCAACTCGGAAACTTAAAGTCCATTTGATCCCTATATGCAGTACCAAAAGAGATTGGTAATCCTCCATTTCCTTTCTGAAACTGCATAACCATAACCAGCACAAATGGCACACCACATCATTACAATGTGTTTAGATTCCCCTTTTTCTAAATACATTTTGGCATGACCACACCATGCTCGGGGGCACCCATGCCCCTCAACCATAACCCTCCTCACCTCGTTTTTAGAGAGGAGGCTGTCTTACCAATCGAGTGTGAAATCCCTTCCCTTCATCTGGCTGTTGAACTTCTCCCTGACACCCAACCTCTAGAACAACGACTTATCCTGCTCGAGCGTGCCTCTGAAGACCGCCGTGTTGCATTGCAAACCATAGAAGCGGCCAAGAAATGCACCAAAGCTCCATAGGACCGAAAAGTCCAGCCTCGTCCTTTTCATGAAGGCGACCTTGTTCTAGTATATGACCAGGCCCATGATGTCCTTGGTCACAGGAAGTTCGACTCATTATGGCTAGGCCCTTACGTCATCAGTAAGGGTCTTGGTAAGGGGGCATACTTCTCAGAGGACTTCGAAGGCAATCCTCTTCCTAATCCTCGCAATGCACTCTATCTTAAGAAATATTACCCTTAGCATTTCCCTTCTGAGATGCATGTGTTATGTTCTGTTAGATAGCCATCATCATTTTTTGTACTTTCATCCTTCACTAGGAGCTATTTTGTCCAAGAAGGATCACTTCACCTCTCCTTCAAATCGAACTTCCCCACTTACAACACTTGTACTTGGGGCACCTTTTTGCCTCCTTACTTGTCTTTGTTCGTGTCGATTTTCGTCATGAGTTACCATCTTGTACTCATGTTTTCATGGTCCCCCATTGGACCTTTACTGTGTGGCAGCACCATCAAGTCACCCTTGTTTAGAGCATCCAAGTTGAGTCATCATCGCATTCATGGAGTCCATCCCGAGTCCCTTTGTACCCCGCTATAGCCCTCCATCCTTCATTGCTTGGTCTCTCTCTTGTGTCGCACATTATGACCTTCAGTCCCACTGTCCCCTATCCCTTATGATATTGTGTCAGTCGCTGCAATGTCATTCATGCCCTTTATGCTTTAACAAGGGAAGTCGTCCATTCGCTACTCAGTCCTTTCCATTTCACCATCATCATTAGTGTCAGTATGTCTGTCGCTCTACTATTTTCTCTCGTGCCTTAGTTGAGGATTTCTCATTGCCTCACTTATGGCGGACCTCCTTCTGTCGACATCAGATCATTCCTTCCAAAATCCAGGTCTAGAGGGCGGTGTACCTTGGTTCCAGCTTCCACTCTTGTTTGGTGCCTCGGATCAGGAAAAGGGACCTCTTGTTTCCCTTTGACTTGATTGTTTCTCCAGCTCCTTTCAGCATGATCGAGATCCGTATACTTGATGGTCCAGTGATCCAGCAGCAGCTCTTGATGATTCCTGGGTGTGTGTGAGATGTCTCAACCCTCATGCGGGGGTGGCCCTGCAAGTAGCCCCCCAAATGCCCGGATGACCTATTCCTTGCAGCCTTCGATGCAGCTTCGGATATTTGATGATGTTGGTCGTAGCCACTTGCAGCGCCTCTTCGACTTGCATGTATCAGTCAGATTTTGTGAGCCCTTCCCCATTTACAGGGGGCATTTGGGTTGTATTTGTATCTCATGTAATCAGATATTATTGTACCAGTCCTGGCTGTTATCCCAGGCACAGCATGTATGTGGGATTCCTCATTGTATTTTTATCTGGCTCATGATTACGCCAACTGTACTTTATGGTTCGGTCCCTTGTTTACTGGATGCACTATTCTTTTGTACTTTGTCTCGATGGGCATAGGTATGCCTCCCCCGACGCCTTTAGCACAGGTACCATCTCATAAAAAGAGACTTGTTGCACATGTAAGTCTCATCTCCTTAGGGTCTATTCCTTTAGCACATTAGACTACCTTACATTTCTCTCTCTGACTTCCCTCTTGATGTCTGGTGATTGAGTTCTTACAACATACTTCGGTCATACGATTTGCTCTGACACTCGCACGCTGCATCTTTGAGGGCAATCGTCGTTCATTTTGGTCATCTAACTTTATTATCATTTAGATGACCCGAAGTACACCATGTAAGACCGAGTTTAACCCTAAGTAAGCTGGCACCATATGTTAAAACGGGGAAACCCCCAAAAGGAAATGATAAACAAACCCATATTTGTTTGATTTTCCTCATGGAATAATTAATTAAACCATAATTTAATTATTATCCCAGTCATGTTCAACCAAAATCAAAGAAATTAATTAGATAAACCTTTATTTATCTTATTATTTTCTAGGAATAATTATTTATATGTATTTAGATAGTAATTCCTTGTTAAATATGACCAAATCACCCACAAATAATTAAATAAATCATTATTTATTTAATTATCTTTCAACCACTTCCTTAAATAATTAAATAAATCATTATTTATTTAATTATCTTTCAACTACTTCCTTAAATAATTAAATAAATCATTATTTATTTGATTATCTTCTAACCGCTTCCTTAAAAAGATAAATAAATCATTTATTTATTTATTTTTCACTAATCAAGGGAGTTGACCCAAGTCAAATACCCTTTCCCTCCAACAAATATAATAAAATATTCCATAAAAGGTGGATCTAGATTTGGCTAACATTATTTTAATCATGCACCAAGATCTAGAATGACCCAATATTTTGTTATAAATAGGAGGGTTCTTCCCATCATTCCTCACCTTTGTTGCCTATTAGATCACTCTGGATCTATACACTCGGTCACCATTTTCTGCCATTTGCTCCCATTGAGCTCTACTCTTTGCATTGGGTTTTCTACATCAACTAGAGAGAGAAATCTTAGATCTGAAGTGTTGAGGACTCCCAAGAACCCATCCCACTAAGGGGAATTGGATACTCCTTCTGGTTTTCCTCCCAGGTGCCCTATTAATACAAAAATTCTTTCAAAAACGTTCTTGTCTTGTCTATTGGTATATGGAGCAAACCCTTATTTTTCTGCTTAATGTCTTTCCATACATAGATCTGGTTTTTTGCAGCTCTTTTCTGTCTAACTAATCGCATATTTGAAGATATTGGCAGCCACTTTTGTTGTTAGGGCTATTAGTTATGCGTAGCTAAAGTGGTCCTTTTTCGTACACTTCGACAAAGGATTCATACTAACAAAAACCATGGAGAGCTAGGTAGCAAAGAACTAGGCGCTGCTGATCAAGAACAACGTTACCTCATACTTCTTAGGGAGAGGTTTTTTTCTGTTCGAATTCACTGATAAGGAGGATAAAGATCTGATTTTTCAGAACGGTCCTTACTTCATGGGTCCTCAGGGGTTGTATCTCAACAAGTAGATGCCCGACTTCGACCCGACAGTTGGTGTTCCAACAGCCGTTCCTCTATGGGTGATGCTACCTAACCTTCCAGTTCACTGTTGGAACTGGGAATCGCTGAAGCATATAGGTAATGCCCTAGGAAAATTTATAGATTAAGCAAATAACAAAGACCAATATGAATGTTCTAGAATATGTGTCGAGGTTGATTTGGAGGTTGGCCAGCCTGAGGCAATAAAAATCAAAGTCGGCAGTTGGACACATGTGCAAAATTTGGACTATGAGCAGCTTCCCTTCAAATGCCGAAAATGCCATGATTGTGGCCATTTTGCTAGAGGCTGCCCAAAGAATAGTGAAGTGGAGAAAGACAAGCAGGAGGGCTGGAACTAGGTCAAGAGGACCAAAACTGCTCATAAAGCCCCTACTCATAAAGCCCCTAGATCTGGAACCTCAAATAGTAAAGGTCCCCAGACAGCCCCTGTTCTTCAAACCCCTTCCTCGAAAGATCAAGAAAACAAGTTCGGGCATCTAAGTTCAGCAATAGAAGGCACCCAAGAAGTCGAGAAGCACAAGGAATATTCTCCCCATAAAGAGACCCCCCCGGGCTCGAAGCAAGGAGAAAGCACTGCATACAGATCGAAAGAGAAATTCATAGTAGTGAATGAGGAAGTACAAGGCTCGGATGACTCAGAAGAGGAAGGTGAAATAGGGGACTCGCAAACCTTGGCTAGAAGATCAACGAGAGGCCGCAATTCTGCCCGCGAAAAAAGAGAACATGAAACCTACAAAGACAAACTCTAGGGAAGCCAGCCAACCCTCAAGAAACTCTTGGTAAGAATGCCGAAGATGACCAGAAACCAGTCCCAAAGCTCTAAGGGAGCTCATCACCCAAAAAGTAAGTGATGAAGATCGTCTCCTGGAACTGTAGGGGTATGGGGAGCAGAGTAAAAGAAGAAGCCATAAGAAGCCTAATAAGAACAGAATCTCCTGACATACTTCTTATTCAGGAGACTAAAATGGAGGACAAATACTTTCTCCATATAAGCAAGAAATTTTGGAATAAAAGTGAAGGACAAGCAGTTTCTGCTCGAGGTGCCTCAGGTGGCCTGGGCACTCTTTGGAATTGTAACAAATTTTCAAGGATCAAAGAGGTCTTTAATACTCACTAGATGCTAACGAAACTTCAACACATTGACACAAAAGAGATCATTTGTCTCATTAATGTGTATGCTCCAGTAAGCACAGGGGAGAAAAAGGCATGCTAGGACTCCATCAGAAATCTGGTAGGCTCAGAGAATTTGGAAAATATCATCATTGCTGGGGATCTTAACCTCACCTTGCTGTTGTCAGAAAAGTGAGGAGGTAGCATAGTAAGGGATCCGGCACGGGAGTGGGTGGAGGACCTGTTGCAGGATTGGGATTTGATCGACATCAAGCCTTCTTCGGGTAAGTACACATGGACAAACAAAAGAGTCGGGCCGGGATATATTGCCACAAGGTTAGATAGATCTCTTGTTCAAAGTTCTTTTCTCCTTCTAGGATTAGAGTCTAGAATGAATATTCTTCCATGCAGCGTTTCCGATCACATGCCTATCAAACTTGAGCTTCTGGCCCACATGGATCAAGGTCCTATCCCTTTTAAATTCAGCCCTCTATGGGTCAAGGATCCGAATTTCATGCAAGTGGTCAAGGAAAGCTGGAATCAACCATTCAAGGGCTCCGCCTTCTTTGTTTGGGAGGAAAAACTTATAAGAGTGAAAGCTGCATTGAAAAATTGGGCAAAATCCCTCCCCAATCTTGCAACGGAAAGGAAAAATATCCAAGGAAGCCTTGAGATTCACCATCTGAACTCGGAAAATGTGGAGATCACAAAAGAAGTCCTAGACAGGGAGGTTGATTTACAACAAAAACTGCACAAGGCAAGCTTGGCAGAGGAAGAGTACTGGAGAATTAAATCTTGAAGCCTTTGGCTAAAAGCGAGAGATAGGAACTCCTCCTTCTTCCACAAACAAGCCCAAGCTCGAAAATGCTTCAACTCCATCACATAAATCAAGGAAGAGACCATCAAGCATAGGGATATCCTCAACATTAAAAGAGCATCTTTCTTACACTTCAAAAATCTGTATAGCGAAGAAGAGGGGTTGGGTCATAATCCAAAATTTATGGATGAGGTGCCTTCTTTGATCTCCCCCAGAAGGAACCAGCTCTTAGAAGCAGAAGTCTCTAAAAATAAAATAAAGAAAGCACTCTTTGCAATGGAGCCAGACAAGGCCCCAGGCCCAAACTGTTTTACAGCCAGACTTCTTCAAACTTGTTGGCAGATTGTGGAAAAATAATTATGCAAAATGGTTCGGAAATCACAAGCCTGCCAGAAAATTGGGGGAAGCATTAATTCAGCGTTCCTTACCCTCATCCCCAAGGAGAAAGGTGCCAACTCCTTCAACAGATTTCGGCCTATCTCCCTTTGCAACATAGGATACAAACTGATAACTAAAGTGATAGCAAATAGATTGAAAACCATCTTTCCAGCCATCTTTCCAAAGAACCAAGGAGGTTTTGTTCAAGGTAGATTGTGGACAATTTTATTCTAGTCCAAGAGGTGATCCATTCAAGCCTGCACCGAAAAGAGAAAGGAATGGTTGTCAAGTTAGATCTAGAAAATGCCTTTAACCGAGTGAGACACAGATTTCTGATGGATGTTTTGCACAAGTTTGGGTTTGGCTCCAATTTCATTGATTGGATTCGGGCTTGTATCTCTGAGCCCTGGATAGCTCCTTTGGTGAATGGGACGGCTGCTGATTTTTTTAAAGCCTCACGAGGTCTTAGGCAAGAGTGTCTGCTTTCTCCCCTGCTCTTTGTACTCCAAGCTTCCGTTCTCAGCTTTCTCTTGAACAAGAAGCAGCAGGACCAAGTGATTATGGGCTTGAATATAGTAAGAGGTGTCAAAAATATAAACCATGCGCTATTTGCTGATGATTCCCTCTTGCTGGGTGCAGCCACTGTGCCTTCGGCTACAAGATTTAAAGGTGTTTTGGATGAATTTTGTGAAATCTCAGGAAGCAAACTCAACAATGGAAAGTGCCATATCTACTATTGGAAAACTTCGCCAACACTCTCAATGCCATCTCCAGATGTTTTGGTTTTGCTGCCTCCTCTACCTGGTCTTCCTTCAAGTATCTGGGGCTCCCTACTTTCCTCAAGTGTGCCCTCAGCAGAGATTGGCTCCCTCTGCTAGAGAAATTCAAAACCAAATTCAAGCCTGGGGATACACTTGGCTCAATTTGGCAGGGAAGACTGTGCTCATAAAGGCTGTGTTAAACAATCTTCCTATTTATCAATTTGCTGTTATGTTGGCTCCTATTGCCATACTTAGGAAAATGGAGGATCACATCAGAAAATTCTTCTGGAAAGGAGGCAAATCGAACGAGAAGAAAATTCCATTAATCAGTTGGGATAAAATCTCCAAGCCTATAATGGAAGGCGGATTGAATTTCAAGAATATTTGTACTCAAAACATGGCGATGGGAGCAAAGTTGCTATGGAGGATAATCGCTCCAAATCCTGGCTAGGCACAAGTTGCACTGTGGAAAAAATATTTCAGAGGGCAAAGGCCCCGATGTTTAGACAAACCTATCCCCAAAACTGGCTCGATGTTTCACAAAATCTGTGCAAAATTTTTTTCTATAATTAATCTCCATTCGCACTGGATTCTCGGGAATGGTAAGAGCATCAAAATTTGGGATGACCGAATCATGGACAGCGATCCCCTGGCTGATGATCGCTCTTTGCTTGAGCTGCGAGAGTGGATGTCCAGTGCTGACTACGCAACACTGTGGGAGATTTCACGTTGGGAGGATGGCGTTTGGCAGAGATGGGTGAAGCTACAGGTGCCTCCAAACCTTATTAAAGACTGCGTAGCCTTCTTTTCCCATCTAAAAGGCAAGGCTCCTTTAAATATCAGGAAATCAGATTCTCGTGACTAGGGATCAACTTCTAGGCATTACTCTGTCTCGCAGGGTTACAAGAAGCTGTTAGAAAAACCTCACATTCC
The DNA here is from genome assembly GCA_034641835.2 of Pinus albicaulis. NCBI lineage: Eukaryota > Viridiplantae > Streptophyta > Pinopsida > Pinales > Pinaceae > Pinus > Pinus albicaulis. Next base: position 11,305 of record JAXQQM020093001.1, read on the forward strand.
TCCAAACCCAGAGCCCTGGAAGGGGATTTGGCATCAGGTTTCCATCCCCAAAATAGATATTTTTTGCTAGCTCCTATGTCATAAAAGAATTTTGACTGATGATAGGTTGCAGAAAAGAGGATATCACGGGCCTTCCAGATGTATGTTGTGTGGTGATAATGAAGAAAGCGCCACCCATCTGATGCTGGATTGCAAATTTTCTACAGAGATATGGAAAGAGTTCTTAGGCCCATGGAGAAATGATTTCATTTTCCCCAGCCACATCTCTGATTTGTTCTCAAAATGGATGCTCAAGTACCCAGGAGACATTCCTAAAAACAAGCATATCAAGGCTGCCTGGCTCTCTCTCCCTAAAATTATCTGTTGGCAAATCTGGCTCGAAAGGAACCAGAGGATTTTTAGAGACACAAGGCATGATATCAAGATTGTCTTGATTAAGATAAAAATTCAGTTAAAAGAAAGCTTGGGAGACCAGTTGGATGGTGCAAATCTAAGTAAGCAGGATACCGAATGGGGTGCCATTTTCGACCTCCAATTTCGAGACATAGTAAGGCCCCCCAACCCCCTCAAAGATTAGAAAATTAGATTCAACGAAACAGATTTCTCAGAGTTTATTATAAAGCAGTCAAGATTCACCCTTTTCTTTGATGGGGCAGCCAAAGGAAATCTCGGAAAAGCTGGAGCAAGCAAAGTTGTAAAAAATCCTGAAGGTAGAATTGAGCACAAATATGCTTGGGGTGTGGGCCACAATACCAGCATTCAAGCTGAAGTGTTGGCTCTATTCCAAGGTCTCAAGCAACTCAAAGTTATTGAAATCAAAGAAGAAAATGTATTTGGAGATTCCCAGTCCATAATCAAAACTATAGTGGACAATTCAACTCCTTCAGATTTTAGATTCTGAAGATTGATGACTAGAATTAGATTACTGGCTAAATCTTTCCAGGGTTTGAACTTCTTCCACGTGAGGAGAGAGCACAACAAAGATGTTGATTCTGAAACCAACAAAGCTGCCCTCCTCGCTCTTGGAGCTCTCCTAAGAGATAGAGACGAAGACTGGGATCCCATCCCTTAATTCCTTGGTAAATATGTTTTACTGCCTTTTATTGAAGCAATTCGTTTGTATCTACAAGTTTGGGAAGACTATGGAGATTGGACTCATTATTGCATGTAAAAAACGTTGGCTTATAAGTGTCTGTGCCATATTGTTCTTGGCAGGAGAGAAAATCTGGGCATTGCCCTTGCATCCTGTAATCCGAATTGAGGCATTCAAGCCAATATATTAATACATCACACTACCCGTTTCTGTTAAAAAAAAAAAAGTAAAATAAAAAATTTAATAATTAAAATAAAAAATAAAATAAAATTAAACAAAAAATGTAAAAATTAAAATAAAAGAAAATAAAAATAAAAATTAAAAGTAAAATAAAATAAAAATAAAAATAAAATTTAAAAGTAAAATAAAATAAAATAAAATAAATTAATAATTCAAATAAAATCAAAATAAAATAGCCTAAGTGGCTTTTTTGAGCTTTAGGGTTTGACAACCCATGGATTTGCAATAGTATTTCATCAAAACCATAGTGGAAAAAGAGCATAACAGAGCAGTGATAACATAGTCCCATAATGTAGAGGGGCGTTGCATAAAAAAATGGCCATACCAATCCTCCATTTAGCCCCAACCGCATCTTCGTAACTCTCATCATCAAAAGAGGTACGTCCCCAGGAGGAAGAATGGTTTTTTGAAGTCAGGTTTGCAAAAGAGAACAGAAAACAAAAGGTGGGGGGCTGTTGAAAGGGTTTTTGAGACTGGCATAATTTTTCTTATTACGTTTGGGTAAGCTCATCAGGTAATCAGTTTTTCCTTTCAAATATTTCCCGTTTTTAAAGTTCTAAACATGAAAAACATCCCCAAAAAATTGAATATGCATAGTCTAGATTGCGTATAACAAGGGTTGTGAAGAATTTCTCAGCACACCAGGACTTTTTGTGAAAGGGGCGGTACTTGATAAGAATCGAAGAGCAAACACTACAGATAACATTGGGTTAAGCCTGAATTGTTAGTAATTTATTATAAATGTGTTTAACTATGTTTTTGCATTTTTTTTAGCTACCGAGCCTGAAAATCCTAGACTAGTTTATAGTTTGTGAAAATTTGGTCAAAGGTTCCTGTATTGTTAGATTAAACATAGAAAATAGTTCACTCGTTTTATGTCTCTTTGTAATGTATCTCTTGAATTTTTAGAAGAATTATATAATGCTACATGTAGAATGAAATTTTTTGATGAAGCTCACTGTTTGCAACAGTTTACATTTGAGATCCTTTGACAAAGAATAATGAAAAAAAAGATTTGAAGTCTATGCATGTACCATTAAAAAATGAGGTAGAAATATCCAGTTCTAAAAAACAATCTTTTCACATGCAGATAAGAGTCAGATTTGGAGGTATTATGTTTGGATTTCAAGGTTGAAGCTACAGTTTGGATTCTTTCATCAAATAAAATGGTACGTTCACAAAATCAACCTATTAAGAGTCTTAACAAAGGGCCTAGTGGAAAACGTTTCGTGGTACGTGTGATAATCTTTCTTTATGGTTATATTTTCAAAGACATGTTAACTTTAGTTATGTTTTGAAATTTAACTTGATATACCAATCCACCAAATAGCTTCTTGGATTCATTTGCAAATGTTAATGGGAATTTAGATGAAGACAACTTTATTGTTCACATAGTTATTCGTAATTTCAACATTGGGTCAATCAAAAAAGGTGTCATATAAGGGCTAGAAAGTAAAAGACAAGTTTATAAAGGAAATTAATGGTCACTTCATTTTGAAGTTATGTAAATGTTGTTGAAGTGTATAATCCATGGAGTGCAAAAGAGGTGTTAACACTAAAGACTGTCCGGTTAAAAGATAACTAGGGAAGGTGTCAATGACAACTTCCATAGTCCTCCTGGACTTTGGGCTAGTGCTTGCAAGCATCAAGGGGAGAATCCCTCTTCAATCCAGAGATGAAATATAAACCTGGGAGACAAAATACTATTCTAATATGCAAGAATAACTATGTTAATATACAAATCAGACCTGGAATCCATGTGAAATATATTCCTCGAACTTTGAGCTGGTCTGCCTTCTTTTTCGCCCCGGGCGCGCTGCAAATTTGAGGATTTTATACCCCTGGTAGGTGGAGTTTACCACATGCAGCCATTTGGCGTAGTGGTAAAAAAGGTGAGTTGTTGAGGGGAGGTCGGGGGATCAAATCCCACCTCCCACGAAATTCCGCGCGTAAATATTTTTTTCGTCGTCGTGGTATATTGTTTGGGCCATGCGGTTGTAATATTTGGGTGAATTTTTTGTTTAAATGTTGAAATATATTTAAATATGGGGCCGCATGGCAGGGGCCGTCCCACGTGGGATGGGCGGGTTCAACTCTCATTGGCTCCACTTTGTTATCCATTGTGGTTTGTTGGGTGGGTGTGGTGCGCAACCCACGACCCCGACCCAACCCATATACAATAGGTTTGTAATGTTTTTATATATACACGGTGCAGTGGTTACACCATGGGGTTTGAAGGGGGTCATGGCCCACCGACCTAAAATATTTAATATTTGTTATGTAATATGGATCCGACGGGGTTGGCAGGGGTCATGGGTTGTCACCCCTAATTTTTAATAATTTTTTTTCGTTATTTTAAAACAAATTATTCATTTTTTATTTTAACGAAAATAAGGGTGATTGGGATTTTTAACGTCACCACAATTTCGCTCGTTTTCTGGAGCTAAGTTCCCTTGCTGGTTGATGGTGAATTTATGGGACACTTAAACCTGGCCCACTGCCCAACTTTGACTTGCTCTAACTTCTCCATATAGGCTTGGATTGGAGATCCGTTCACACTGTTAGAATCAGGACGATGAACAATTCAACCTGAACTTGGTTCAAGAGTAATCCCACCACTTTGAATTTATACCATTTCTGAGCCCTATTGATCTTTCGAGGGTGTCTAGAACCACATGGATCACCTTTATAGATCAAGTTCTGGGTGGCCTTTCAGGTAAGAAGTTATTTTCCTCCTTAGATGGGTTCAGTGGGTACAATCAGATTCAAATCAGCCCTGAAGACCAGGATAAGAGTACTTTTACTAGCCCTTGGGTACCTTCACTCATAGAATCCTACCCTTTGGGTTGTGCAATGCCCCAGCTACCTTCCAAAGAATTGTCCTGATAATTTACTCTGAGCTATTCCATGACTCTGTTGAAATCTACATGGATGATTTCACACCATATGGGGATGACTTCCAAGAACCTCTCTCCAATTTGGGTAAATTATGAGAAGGTGCATTCAGATGCATCTCTCCTTGAGCCAAGAGAAGTGTGAATTCCCAAAGAGATCAGGATTTGTATTGGGACACTCAATCTCTCAAGCAGGAATACAGGTGGACTCGAGAAAAATCACTATTATCAAAGGGGTACCTGTTCCTGAAAAGCAGAGAGATGTAAGGAGTTTCTTAGGGTTAGCTAGTTATTATAGAAGATTCATTAAAGATTTCAGTAAGATGGCTTCGCCACTTTTTGTTTTATTGGCCAAATATTTGAGTTTATTTGGTCCGGTCCTTGTCAAGAAGATTTTGAGCTCATTAAGGGAAAGTTTACTACTGCCCCCATTCTCTGAGGTCCAAATTCGACCTTGCCTTTCCACATCCACACAGATGCATCTAAAAAAGTTGTGGGGGCAACATTAGGATAGCTAGAAATTACCTTATGTAATCTATTTCATCAGTAAGAACTTGTCTAAGGCCGAGTTAAATTATATTGTCACAGAGAAGGAGATGTTAGCCATTGTCCATGCTTTAAACAAATCAGACATTATGTAACTGGGTATCAGACCTTTGTTCACACTGACCATGCAGCCATCAAATATTTAATGAACAAACGAGATGTTAATGATAGGATAATTAGATGGTTGTTACTATTACAGAAGTTTCACCTAACTATTGTTGATAAACTTGGAAAGGAGTATGTTTTTGCGGATTTTTTTATCCAGGTTAGCTCTATCTGTAGGTGAAGAAGGAATGGTGGATGACCAGCTACCAGATGAACATCTCTTTGCTATATCAACACTCTCAACATGGTTTGCTGACATAGCCAACTACTTGGTTGCTAGAAAGTTCCCTCCTAATATCTCATTCAAGGAGAAAAGCAAGATCATCAGAAAATGCTTCAAACCTTGTCTTGTGAAAATCTATCTGCAAATGAACCAAAAACAGCAAGCTTGAAGTCTAAAAATTAATATCTATGGCTATAGGGACTTAATTTTTGTAGGAAATGGACTAGAAAATCAATTAGGCGGGAGTAATTCCCAATTTGAACTGATTTAAAAATAAAAAATCAAATAAACTATGAAAACACATAACATGATATGTTTATTCAAAAAACTGCAACACATCAAAGAGCTGAGCTTTAGCTGCCAAATAACATGGTATGTTTATTCAGAAAATTGCAAGTACTATGAAGTCTGGAGATATTAGATTCAACTTCAAATCACTCGATTTCAATTTGCTTCCAAACTACCTTTTGTTTACCAAGACCTCTACTATTAAAGGTCGCTCACAGAATTTGTTTATTTTCAAGTATATAGAAGTTAGCAAGTCATGGTAGGAATAATTATGGTGATAATAAGATATAGCAGTATTGAGATGGAATCATTATGGAAGCATGAAAGGATAAGCCGAAGTAGCAGTTTATATGGTTGAAGCAAGTCATCTAGCAAGAATAGGAAGATAAGAGTTTGTCACACTTCATCATCATTAGAAAGAAGCATTTGCAGAATAAGGAATATCCTCCATTGGAATCTTTGTTAAAAGGTTGATCACTAGTTGAAGAAGCGTCACATAGATAGTATACATTTGACCTAGTGTGGGATCCGTAGTTTAGAAGGATGGAGGTATGGTGACAGATAAGTGCAACATTACAATTTAGTTGAAGCATTTTTCATCTTTATGCAAAGAAAAGGGAAGCCGATGAAAAAGCCTAGATGATCAGATGAAATTAGAGGTATGTATATATTTGTTAACTTTGATAGATGGATAGAACCATGTCATCACTTAATTGCAGAGATAATGGTTAGAATGCTCTATCTCATGAGCATGATTGAAGAAGAAGGGACTCTTCCTTATGAATGATACATGAAGGCATAAATACAATATGACTTCAACTCTTCTATATGATGACATGATGGAATCAACATTACATGATCTCATGAAGAATATGAGGTGGTTGGAAACCATTGTTCCTATGATGAAGGAGCTATGTATTGAGATCTCGAGGAATAAGTATATTATGAAGCTGAAAAAAGAGTTCATAAAGATGTACATATAGTCACTTGAGATAAAATTAGTATTCAACATCTGATAACAATTAGAAGGATTAGCTATGACATCTCCATGGAGAAGGTATTAAGACCCTGATATGTACGAAGAAGAAGGAGGACCTTGGTAGTGAATCTCTTGGAGATGGATTCATACAATATGCAGGATGTTGATGTTGCACAAGTTGATATTATAATGAAAAACCATCATGAGAAGGTAATTTTTGATTTGATGTTCATTTTTTATTTTTGAAAGAAAGCAACTGGTTGGGTTGGAATAGGGCTACCGAAAGAGGGTTGTAGAAATTCACCTACAACTATTACACATAATATTGATGGATGATTCTAAAATTAACATGCCTTGGAAGAGGTAGCAGTATGAGGGATAACTAGATGATGATGAAGGAGGTCACTTCTCGATGAAAATATGGCATGACTAACATTACCTAGTTCAACACTATGGAGAGGAAAGTTAAAGTGATGTAGAGGATGGTCAAAGCCCTGCAAAGAAGTTATGAATAAGATTTATCAATGATGAAGAAGGTCAAGTTCATCCATGACATGATGATTCATACAGGAGGATCCCTACAAGCAGCTGATAATACCATGATCTACACTGAATAGCAGATAGTTGTTGTTGGAAACAAGTCCCTAGTTAAGAGGGAGATTGGATATATTCCTTTTATATTAATGAATAGATCCTCCCTAGTTAAGAGGGAGAAATAGACACAACATTATTTTCTTCACATTATGAAGAAAAAAATGGAGGATTGTTTAAGCATCTGAGATGGATACAAATACTCTTTAAGGATATAGGTTGCTAGTCAGATCCAATACCTCGGGCCTAGAGAGGAAAACCCACAAGAATTCTTCTCTGCGTATAGAATCTTCAAATGAGGAATTCTAGGACCAGAGATAAAGACCCCTCAAAGACTAAGTCAAGCTCTCCTTTGATGAGTTTTTCCTTCACAAAGTCAACCCAAATCAAACTGCTTCAACGCTCCAGATTTTGTCCTCACTTCAATATTTCGGTTACTGCTTTTGGTATGCACTTTTTTGGCCCTCCTACAACAACGAAAATTTTCGCACAGGTGGGAGAAAGGGACTGATTTCAGTCTTCTCTTTTCTTCACTTAGCTTGATCTTCTTTCCTTGTATATTCGGCCTTAATATTTGATCCTTCTTGACACTAAAATTTGGCTCCTTAGGGTGATTTAATTTTCAATCTTGTGGTTGCAATGTGTGCCCTAGTTTCTTCACACATGTGAGACAAAGTGGCACAAAATCAGACTTCAAGGACTTTGATCTTTCTTCTCATATTCTCCTCTTCTTCACTGGCTTCTTTTTCCTTCTTGTGTACGTCAACAATCTTGGATGTATGATCTCCAAATGAGGTCGAATGCCATGTATATATAGGCTTCTTGGGAGCCCTAATGAGGCTGACTTGTCTTCTTGTAGGCTGATTTGGCCATGGAGGAGGAGTACTATCACACTTTTGACTTTAAATAAATATTTTTACATGATACAAGATGCCCAATAGGGTCTTTTACATATGACAATGACTCTTTGACTTCTTTGACTCTATGCCAAATCCTAGAAGCACAAAATGGTTGCTTGACCAAAAAAAAAATTACCGTCTTTCGAGCATTGTCCTTCAGTGTATCCCAGACCTGATAATCAAGGTATTTGCATGACCTCCAAGGGATGAATCATGCCTTGGCCATTAAGGCAAGGTCCTCCTCCTTTGTATCTCATCTTGGTGAGGAGTCTCATGCGAGTTCCTGTAATGGGTATCTCCACATTTCCCACATAAATGATAGCATGTGAAGATGAAACTGAAGAAACATCAACATTGTTTACCTCATATGTCGATTCAGAAATAGGTAATGATGGCTTCTTAAAGCCTTTGTTGCATTTCAACTCCTCCAAGGCCTCTTCCGCGGCTCATAGTTGAAGTTGCAGTATTTGCTTATCCTCTTTCAATTCTTGTAGAAGCCTCCTTAACTCAGCATCCTTTTCTTGAAGGCTTTGGTCGTTGCACTTCAGTTCTTCCAAGGTTGCCTTTGCGGCTTGGAACTGAAGCTGCACTCTCTTCTTATCCTCTTTCTCCTCTCGTAGAAGCACTTTAAATTCAACGTTATATTCTTGAAGGCAATAGTTGATCTCCTCATTTGAATGATGAGAAGACGGTGAGGGTAATGAATATTCATTGGAAGATTTGGATGAAGCATTGCTTTCCGCTTCTCCTTTCTCCCGCCTTTCATGAGATTCATACTTCATGTACATAATTTTGGACATCCTGAGAATGGCCTCATACATATCTTTTCCATCCTTCATTTTTGCACGTTCAATCGATGTTCATGCTCGCAATTCACATTATCAAGAAGACCGCTCTGATACCACTTGATCCGGGTACGTCAGCTACTGGATTTACCCATGACCTTTTACTTCTGTGATGTTGTTAGAATTTCATTTTAAAAGAGCATAAAATAACATATGTGCGTGCTGTAAATAAGGGAAACAAGACAACCATCAACAACATAAAAACACGAGACGTTGATAACGGAGTTCACCCAGTGTGGGCTACGTCTCCGAGCCCGGTGTCAAAATGGGGTAGGCCGCTTCATAAAGGTCTGGAAATGGGAAGATGTACATGGATGATGTTCATAAAAAGATGTGCCCTCAACATGAATGGCTTGTCTCTCCACGAGACGTTCTGCTACATGAACTCTCACTCACAATGGACCTCCTATCAGCATGACACAATCTCACTTGAAGCAAAAATAAGATCTCGCAACATGCATCAAGCGAGGATCTAGAAATAATACATCGCACAACAAAAAGAGGCACATGATCAAACTGCATATACTTCAAACCCTGAAGTTGGCTAAAGAAGTGGATCCTCCGCTGTTGAATCTGGCTGCACCATCGCATTCGTGGTGTCGAGGGGCATAGAATCGACTGTCCACACTTGAGAATCTGACACTGTCACTCAAAGTTGGAAAATGGCTGAAAAATGGGAAGCTCTGATGCTAAAATTGACATTGCCATTGAGTTTCCATCGCCAAGAGGTGTAAAATCGACATAACACTTGTCAAAAATGGACTCCGGCAAGTTTTAGGCCTCAAGGAATCTTTTTGATGCCCTCAAGATTCTCTAAGATTTTGTTCTGCATGGAATCTACAAATCTGCTGCTAAGATGGCGATTCAGACTTTACCATCACGTTCCCTACAAAATTCTGGTTAAAATGACTGTAAACTTCATATCAGTGTGACAGAGTGAAAATTTACCTCCCCATGGAATCTTTCAGGAATCAAAGAATATTCTCTACAAAAGATTCTGTCTCAGAAAGCATGCACGCACATGATTCTGCCTTGTTATGGCTCATAGTTCCACACCTGCAAATAAAAAAATATATTCCTCGAACTCCGCGCTGGTCTGTTTTCTCTTCTGCCCTGGGTGCACTGCAAATTTGAGGTTTTAATACCCCTGGTCGGCGGAGTTTACCACATCCAGCCATTTGGCGTAGTGGTAAAAAAGGCAAGTTGTTGAGGGGAGATCGGGGAATGAAATCCCACCTCCCCTGAAATTCTGCGCGTACATATTTTTTGGGCCACCGTGGTATATTTTAGGGCATGTGATTGTAATATTTGGGCGTGTTTGTTTTTTAAAGGTTGAAATATATTTAAATATGGGGCCGCATGGTGGGGGTCGACCCACGTGGGTCGGGTGGGTTCAACTCCCGCTGAATCCACTTTGTTATCCATCGTGGTTTGTTGGGTGGGCGGGGTTCGCAACCCAATGCCCTGACCCAACCAATATTCAATAGGTTTGTAATGTTTATAGATATACGGTGTGATGGTTACACCATGGGTTTCGACGGGGGTCATAGCTCGCTGACCCAAAATATTTAATATTTGTTATGTAATATGGATACGACGGGCGTGGCGGGGGTCATGAATTACCACCCCTATTTTTTAATATGTTTTTTCGCTATTTTAAAACAAATTATTGATTTTTTATTTTAATGAAAATAAGGGTTATTGGGATTTTTAACGAGGCCACAATTTCACCCGTTTTCTAGAGCTAATTTCCCCTGTCAGTTGACATTGAATTTGTGGGACACTTAAACTTGGCACAGTGCCTAACTTTGACCAAAACTTTTACTAGCTTTAACTTCTCATTAGGGGCTTCGATTGGAGATTCATGCGCACTGTTGGAGTCAGGACGACTAGAACTTCAACCTGAACTTGGTTCAAGAGCAATCCAACCTCTTTGAATTTTGACCATTTATGAGCCCTCTTGATCTTTTGAGGGTGTCTAGAGCCACCTAGATCACCTTTATAGATCAAGTCCTCGATGGCCTTGCAGGTAAGAAGTTATTTTCATTCTTAGATGGGTTCAGTGGGTACAATCATATTCAAATCATCCCTGAAGACCATGATAAGACTAATTTCACCTGCACTTGGGGTACCTTCACTCACAAAGTCCTACCCTTTGGGTTGTGAAATGCCCCAGCTACCTTCCAAAGAACTGTCTTGAGCATTTTCTCTAAGCTATTCCATGATTCATTGGAAATCTACATGGATGATTTCACCATATGGGGATGACTTCCAATAACCTCTCTCCAATTTGGGTAAAGTGCGAAGGTGCATTAAGATGCATCTCTCCTTGAGGGGAAGAGGTAGAATTCCTAAAGAGATCGGGGAGTTGTATTAGGGCACTCAATCTCCGAAGCAAGAATACGGGTGGACCAGATAAAAATCACTATTATCAAAAATTTTTGCTCTGACAGTCGGGGAGTTTCTTAGGGTTAGCTAGTTACTATAGAAGATTAATCGAATTTCGGTAAGATGGCTTTGCCACTATTTAGTTTATTGGCCAAAGATTCTAACTGTTTGGTTCGGTCTATCGAGAGCACCCAGGCTCATTAAGAAAATTTGACTCTTGCCCCCATTCTCCGCGGGTCAAATTGGACCACCTTTGCCATCCACATAGATTGTAGAAATTATATAACTGATATGTTATACATCCGAGATTCTCCTGATCACACACTATTTGACTTCATGCACAATACATAATCTCTTCTACCATTGATCATTAATTGCGGAAATAAAATCAATTGCATGCACACATTAAAAACATAAACATTCACACATATGAACACAATATTTTATGGGAAAGCTTAAAGCTGAAAACCCCCAACTATCTGTATATTATATGTCATAGAGATCATGTAACAATCATCATACAAAGCTCCTCACAAGCTCTCAGTACAATCTCCAATTTCTACACACTAATCAGGTCCGATCTAGCAAATCTCATGCTCCAATCTCTGCCACCTGCTAGCCTGCCTCTACTGCGCAATCACTGCTGAAGAATGGCTTTGAATGAACTCGAATTGGTCCAGCCTTGCTCATGCAATCCTCATTGGCATCTCCAACCACTGTGTGTTGCAAATCATGCAACACTATAGTCACAACTGATAGTCACACTGCTCTTTCACCTACCTCTCCACTGGTCTCCACTGAAATTGTCCATGCATTGTAGTTAACTGATGTATTCTTCAGTTGATTAATGAGTTAATAATTAGTGAATTAATTATTAATTAATTCACACCACTCTCACTAGTGTATCAATCAGTTAGACTAGATACAACTAGCTCAACTGTGTCTAACTGAGTTAAACTGAACACAACTCCACCAACTACTTTAATAACTCCACCAAACTCTGTCACATGAGTTCTAACTGAAGTCTCCATGCAATAGCTCCACTTAACTCTCAGGAATAGCGTAATTCCTTTTGTCAGCTCCTGTGCCACATCTGTGCACTTAACTGAAGTGCTCCAAGAGAATAAGATAATGTTTATAGTCCAAATATTATTAAGAGCTAATAATATTCGACATATCTATTTTTTAGACTGGCAATCTAAAAATAGATTCCGCCCAATATGTCTAAAAATAGAAGTCCATCTATTTTTCCAACTTGACCAACCATCCACAAATAGCATCCTGCAACTCATAGAGTATGATCGACATGTCTATAGATTTTCGCCAAAAATAGCCTACGGGCCCACTTAGTGAAGGCGACTCTTTTCACTTTAAGCTCATCATCTTGTTGCAATCTGCTTACAGGATGCATCTGACAAAGCTGTGGGAGCACCATTAGGATAGTCAGAATACAAATTACCTTATGCAATCTATTTCATCAGTAAGAACTTGTCTAAGGCCGAGCATTTGCAGAATAAGGAAGATCCTCCGTTGGAATATTTGTTAAAAGGTTGATCACTACTTGAAGAAGCATGACATAGATAGCATACATTTGACCTAGTGTGGGATCCATAGTTTATAAGGATGAAGGTATGGTGACAGAGAAGTGCAACATTAAAATTTAGTAGAGGAATTTTTCATCTTTAAGAAAAGAAGAGGAAAGCCGTTGAAAAAGCTTAGATGATCACATGAAGGAAGAGGTATGTATATATTTGTTAACTTTGATAGATGGATAGAACCATGTCATCACTTAATTGCAAATATAATGGTTAGAATGCTCTATCTCATGATCATGATTGAAGAAGAAGGGACCCTTCCTTATGAATGATACATGAAGGCATAAATACAACATGCCTTGAACTCTTATATATGATGACATGATGGAATTAACATTACATGATCTCATGAAGAATATGAGGTGGTTAGCAACCATTGTTCCTGTTGGCGCTGGAATCAACACTTGGACTGCATTAAGCGCCTGACCAAACACATCCTAAACTCTAAGGCAATTTAATGATTTGTTTTATGAGATTTGTAGGTGGTTTAAACTCTTATTCACTGAAAAGAGATTTCATTCAAATCCATAGTTCTACTAATGAGGGTATTGGATCATGATGTGGTACCAAAGAGTGAGTTTGTAGCCTATGAGGAGAAGAAAATGTAAAATGAGAGAATAAACAGTAGGTCTGCAAAGCATCAATATATTGAATCTGGTAGCAATTAACGCAAGTATGAATTTAACAATATTTCATCAAGAGAAACCTATTTCTAGTCTTACAATATTCTCATTGAAATATTATAAAAGATAACGGTCATGAGTGATGCTCTTTCTACTGTTATTATATATTTTTTACCAAGAAGGCTCACTGTGTGAGACGAACAAAAATTGATAAAACACATGAACATGTCAAGGGACTGATAAAAACTCATAACAACATGAGGAATTGCAAGCTTCAACTGAAGATAATAAGATATGGAAACACAAGCGGAAATTGACAACACACACACCAGATGGTAATAAGTCCTCAAAATATTATGTCTATTTCATTCACTAAAAATAGTATTGATCATATGAGTTAATATTCTAAAACCACAAACCCTTACTTCATAGTAGTTTGTCACATATATACAAAAATATAAAATTGTCATGCCAACAAAAGGAGTAATTTTGTTCCTAAAAGTTATTACCATCGTGTGAATAACATCCGATTGTTTGGCATAGTGGTAAAAAGCGAGTTGTCGAGGGGAGGGTGGGGGATCAAATCCGCCTACACTGAAATTTCGCGCATGCATATATTTTTTAGTCCGTGGTATATTGTTTGGGGCATGCGGTTGTAATATTTGGGCGCGTTTGTTGTTTAAATGTTGAAAGATATTTAAATATGGGGCCGCGCGGTGAGGTTGACCTCGTGGGTCGAGGCGGGTTTCAACTCCGTCGACTCCACTTTATTTTCCATCGTGGTTTGTTGGGTGTGCGGGGCTTGCAACCCACATTTAACCAACCGATATTCAATAGGTTTGTAATGTTTATAGATATGGTGTGGTGGTTACACCATGGGGTTCGACGAGGGTCATGGCCGTGACCAAAATATTTAATATTTATTATGTTATATGATCAGGGGCGAGGGTCATGGCTTTCCACCCCTGTTTTTTTAATATTTTATTTGTTATTTTAAAAGCAGATTATTCATTTTTTATTTTAATGAAAATAAGGGTTATTGGGCTTTTTAACGAGGCCACAATTGCACCTATTTCGGAGCCAGCTCCACAGCATGACTTCCACAGATTTGTGGGACACTTAAACCTGGCCAGCTGCCCAACTTTGACCAAAAATTTGACTTTCTCTAACTTCTCCATACGGGCTCGGATTGGAGATTTTTTTGCACAGTTGGAATCAGGACAACGAGAACTTCAACCTGGACTTGGTTCGAGAGCAATCCAACCACTTTAATTTTGACCATTTATGAGCCCTCTTTATCTTTTGAGGGTGTCTGGAGCCACCTGGATCACCTTTATAGACCAAGTCCTGGATGGCCTTGCAGGTAAGAAGTTCTTTTCCTTCCTAGATGGGTTCAGTGGGTACAATAATATTCAAATCAACCCTGAAGACCAGGATAAGACTACTTTCACCTGCCCTAGGGGTACCTTCTCTTACAGAGTCCTACCCTTTGGGTTGTGCAATGCCCCAACTACCTTCCAAAGAACTGTCTTGAGCATTTTATCTGAGCTATTCCATGACTCTGTTGAAATTCACATGGATGATTTCACACCATATGGGGATGACTTCTAGGAACCTCTCTCCAATTTGGGTAGAGTACTAAGAAAGTGCATTGAGATGCATCTCTCCTTGAGCCTAGAGAAGTGTGAAATCCTTAAGAGAGAAGGAGTTGTATTAGGACACTCAATCTCCGAAGAAGGAATATAGGTGGACCTGAGAAAACACACTATTATCAAAGGGGTACCTGCTCCTGAAAATATTTTAAGCTCATTACGGGAAAGTTGGCCCCCATTCTCCGAGGTCCAAATTGAACCCTGCCTTTCCACATCCACACAGATGCATCTGACAAAGCTGTGGGGGAAGCATTAGGATAGTTAGAAGAGAAATTATCTATCGCAATCTATTTCATCAGTAAGAACTTGTCTAAGGCCGAGCTAAATTATACTGTCATAGAGAGGGAGATGTTAGCCATTGGCCATGCTTTAAACAAATTTAAACATTATGTAACTAGGTATCAGACCTTTGTTCACACTGACCATGCAACTATCAAATATTTAATGAACAAACCAATGTTAATGCTAGGATAATTAGATGGTTGTTACTATTACTGTAGTTTGATCTAACTATTGTTGATAAACTTGGAAATGAGTATGTTGTTGCGAATTTTTTATCAAGGATAACTCTATCTGCAGGTGAAGAAGGAATGGTGGATGACCAGCTGTGAGATGAACATCTCTTCACTATATCAGCATTCTCACCATGGTTTGATGACATAGCTAACTACTTGGTTGTAGGAAATTTCCCTCCTAATCTCCCATTCAAAAAGAAAAGAAAGATCATCAGAAAAAGCGCCCCTTTCACATGGATTGGGGGAAATATTTTCAAGCTAGGCCCTGGCCAAATCCTCAAAAGATGTATGAGGGAGGAAAAAAAAATTATATCCTCTTTGGATGTCACGATAGCCCATTTGGAGGCCAATTTGCTGCAAAAAGAACTGCTTTCAAAGTTTTGCAGGCATGATACGATTGGCCTACCATTCACCAGGATTCCAGAAGATACACTAGTAGGTGCGACCAGTGCCAAAGTATGGGGAAACTACACAAAGGGATGAGATGCCTATGCACCCTCAGGTGGCCCTTGAGCCATTTTATGAATGGGGCATGGAATTCATCTAACCTATTGATCCACCATCTGGACATAAAAAGTATATCATAGTCTGCATTGACTACCTAACAAAGTGGGCTGAAACAAAGGCTGTGAAGGTAGAAACCGAGGAGAAAGTAGCATAATTTCTGAGGGAGAATGTGTTTTACAAGTTTGGGTACCCCAGCGAAGTAGTCACTGATCAGGGGGCACAATTCACTTCTCATCTCATTGAGAATCTTCTGATGAGGCACAAGATTAAGCATTAGACTTCTACAGCCTAACACCCTCAGGTGAAAGGCCAAGTGGAAGTAACTAACAGAGCCTTAGAGAGTATCCTCACCAAGGATGTGAGTAGCAACAGAAAAGGTTGGGCAAACAAATTGGTAGAAACTACTTGGGCCTATAACACTACCTGGAAAACAACAACAGGATTCACTCCTTGTGACTCAGTCTATGGCAAGAAAGCTCTGCTTTGAGTTGAGATTGAATTCAACACATTGAGGATGACAGTTGAGCTAGACTTAGACATATCAAATGCTCAAAAGGAGAGGTTTATGCAATTAAATGGATTGGATGAGTTTGAGATGCAAGCACTCCTCCACAATTGGAAGGTTTGGCATGACAATAAAATTAAGGAAAAGACTTTTCAAGAAGGAGATTGGCCGCTGTTGTATGACTCAAGGTTGAAGGAATTCAAAGGAAAACTTATGACAAGATGGTTGGGACCCTACAAAGTGGAAAAATGTTGTGATAATGGCGCAGTTCAGATCAGAACCATAGATGAGGAAGGGATTCCCCTGCTTGTCAATGGTTACAGACTCAAGGTTTACAATAAGCCCCTATCAAGGGCATAATTTTTAAATCCCATAAGCAGGGAGGGGTGTGTCATGGGAAAATCCATAGTTTCCAATGCCTCCTAAATAAATATATAAAAATGGAGAAAAATAATAATAAAGAGGCATGGGTGAAAACCTCTCTGAGGTGCCCTAGGCCAACTCCAGGGTTGAAAACCCCCATGAGACAGTCCAGGAGCAAAGAAAAAAGAAAAAAAGAGAAAAAAAAATAGAGAATAAAATATCCTTGGGTGAAAACCTATTTGGGATGCCCAAGGGAGGCCTCTTAGTTGAAAACCTCTGTGGAGGCAGCCCACTTGCCTTCAAGAAAAAAAGAAAAAAAAATACCTATGCATTTATGTGTTTTTCTGTTTTGCAGGTTAACAATTGAAGATTATTTTTAGGATCCAGAGGAGTAATTTCTCTTCATTATTTCTTCTTCTATACTTTAACACTCCATAAGCCACTCCATCATCCATTTTACCCACCAGATAGGAAAAAAGTTCATTTTTTTCCTGAATCTGGAATTGCTACAGGCAAAACATGCAGCTACAGGATTCCTGTAGCACTACAGGAAACTCCTGTAAATGCTACAAGAAACTCATTTGAGAAGAAAAAGGTTCTCTAAAGGGTTTATGAACTTCAATTTGGGCATGATAAAATGTGTTTTGCCTATGCCTACAAATCCTAACACCCTATTTCACTCCATAAGCAGGGTTTCCCTATCTAAACCCTATGTTGCAATTTGAGCATCTAAATCATTGAAAATTCGGCATAAGAACCATTTATCTTGCTTATCCTTTGCTCCATTCATCCCATGACCACCTCCATAACCCATATCCCTCCATTCATGAACCAAATGAAGCAAGAAGAAGCAAGGGAAAAACACCTATAGGTATCTGGGAGTATCCTGTAGAAAATTTGTGTGGGGCACAACAAGGCCAAAAGATGAACAAGATCTTATATAGATGACTCCAGGGGACCACCAACAAACTCCAAAGGGACAAGCACACCAGCCATGACATCTGAAGCTCTCCATGCAGCACCTGCAAAAGAAAGAAAACAAAAAAAAGGGTAAGCAACTCACTCTGAAAAAATAAGCAACTCACTAAGAAAAAGATGCTCACTCAAAAAAAAAAAAAAAAAAAAATATATATATATATATATATATATATATATATATATATATATATATATATATATATATATATATATATATATATGAAGATACAACAAATAGAAGACTCCAGCTGCCACCACCAGCTCCAGCTCCTTGCACCATCTTCTGTAGCACTTCACCAACACCAGGTAAGCTCAGGTATGGCCTCTCACCCTTCGTTGTGCATCCATAATGGCCAAAATAGTTAAATGTTGAGATTTAGAAGTTTAAAAGGCAAAAAGGTGGCAAGTTAACTTGGCCACCTTCGTAAAGTGAAACTGAGGGAAAAGTAAAAGTGCATGCCACCTGGGCATGTAAAATCGAGCCGAGTACGAAGGGAAGTTATCACGAGGTCAACAATGAATAACTGAAGTGGGGACCAACGATCTCTAAGAGAAAACTCGAGTTGAGTACGAGTCACCACAGCGCTCCAAATTTGGTTAAAAAGTCCAATAAAGGTAAGATTTATCTCATTTCCACCATTTCATTGAGCATTTCGAAGAATAGCAAGTGCAAGAGAGTAGTGGGAGCCATCAAAGGAGAAACATCAAAGTTTGGGTTTGACTGCACCATCGTGCTATAGGAAACAACGTTTTGCTACAGGAAACTTCAATAGTACACCAACAAAGGCTTAGAGGGCAGCACAGAGTTTCCTGTGGGTGGATTTCCATCCCAAATACCCCATGTGTGAAACCAAAATAGCAAAGGAACAAGGTAAGTGGATTTTCATCCTCCAGCATTGAAATTCCTCCATGTAATTCACAATAAAAAATAATAATAGGTGACAGTCAAAGGATTTAAAAAAAAAAAAATCTTGTGTTTTGTTTCAAGCCCTCCATCTCCAAGCTTACCTCTAAAAACCTCTCACCACCTTCACCTCACAACATTAAAATGGGAGGGGGATTCAACAGAAGGGAGCCTACAAACATTAAAAGAATTAGGTGTCACCCTCATGTTATGGAAATCTTCTGAAATCACCAATGGCTAGGGTTCTTCGAGTTACTGAAAGTTTATGATGATGAGATAGCTAAAGAATTTGTAGTAGCCCTATAGTCACATCCAGAAGAAAGAGCCACCATTGTGATAAGAGGACTAGCCATCACTTTACCTTCTGAACTGATAAGCAGAGTTATCACCTTGCCCTTAGGAGTCAAATGGGTCAAGGAAAGAATGCCTATTACTGTAGCCAAAAGGAATTTATTCTTACTTGGAGAAAAATACATTGAAGATAAAAATGGTGTGAGAAGAGAGAGCCTTCCATACCCCTGGGATGAAGTGTCCTTCCACATCATGAAATTCATCTCTTGTGAGGGCAGATTGAGTGTGGTTTATGGGTATCACTTTAGGTTTTTAAATTAACTTAGGTTCCAAGGAGAGCTTCCACTTGAACAAAGACTAAGTGTCCCTCACTTCCTCTTGAACTCCATCACTGATGTGAGCCATGAAGTAAGATAAAAGGAAGTATCAACATTTGGCCCATCATGGCCTGATAAAATTAATTGTAGATGATGCTTTGAGAAGGCTAAACCTACCTATATCCTGGTCCTCTTTTATAGACATGGATAGGGAAGCCTTTATAGCTACCAAAATAGGGAAAATATATGCTTCTAGCCCTAGAGAAGAATAAGTAGAAGAGGAAGAAGAAGAAGATGAAGAAGAGGCAGAAAACAGAGAGGAAGAAGAAGAGGAAGAAGAGGTAGAAAACAAAGATGAAAAGGAGGAGATGGGAATTGAAACAATGAACGTAGAGACAACATAACGATAACAAGAAGAAGCTAAAGGAATGGAGGCAGAAAAGATTGAGGAAAAAGGAGATATGGACCCTATAATAAGCCATGAAACCTTTCCTCAAGACACAAGCATGTCACTTGACATCACAGACCAGAGGTAGCTGCCACCTTGACTACTTTGAGCACACCCGTTAAAACAAAAATAAAGAGCCAGACACCTATGTACTTTAGAACAAGGAAAAGTCAGAGGGTGAGACAGGGGAAGCCACAAACTCCCACCAAGATCCATATAACCATTGAAGAATCACCACAAAAGGAGGAAGAAATCAGATTAGAGGAAGGAAGGGTATAAGAAGTTAGTTCACCCATAAGGACCCCTGTAACATATATCAGAAGACATTCAACCATGTTGGCATCCCACGCATTTCATGCAACCTCCACTGACCCTTTAAGGAGTAAAAAGAGTGAAAATCAAGAAGAAGTGAGTCTTTAGCAAGAAAAACAGAGTTTGCGACAAGAAACTTTGTTTTTGCTACAGGAAACTCCAACAAGCACAAATTTAGAGAAAAATGCCTTGGTTGAGGAGGAAAACACAACCAGAAAAATACAAGAGGTCAAGGAAGTTGAGGGCAAGACACAAGAGGAAATAAATGATCAAAAAAGGGAGGAAAAGAGAACAAAGAAGAGGTCGCCTCACCAAAATAAAACCCCTAAGATGTTGCAATGGTGTCAAACCCTAGCCCTCAACCCAATATCAACTCTTACTACACCTACATTTTGGAGAGTAGATTAATTCCTCAAAAAATTCACAATCCCCTTGTTTTATCAGTTGGAGGAAGAGAGGGCACACACTCGTCATTGGATGAAGCTTGCCACATCTAAAGGAGTGTATGATATAGGGGTCATGGAGGGAAAAGTAGTTGAATTGGGAAAATATTTATCTGATGTGAGGCTCAAAGAGTTCATTTTGAAGGAGAAACTTCAGAAAGAAAAAGCAAAGAATGTGGCACTACAAGAGAAGCTTCAACAAAAAGGTAAACAAGTGACCACCATGGCAGATTTATGCATGGAGGCCATTAAACACAGGTATCCTTCATATTCATATGCAGTTTACCTTAAGGAGCAGTGGATCCTCTTTCAAATTAAAAATTTAGCCTCTCGTGGATTCTTACCTTTCCAAAATTGTAGAAAATTAATTAATTTCTGCAATCAAGCTAGCATGGATGATGAGGAAAAGACGGAAAATTTTTATATGCATAACCTTGTGTTAAAAGATTTAAATATTTGGGACCCCAATCCTAGAATGGGGGATATGCAATTAATGGCTTTGGCATCATGGATGGTGAATGAGGAGACAAGAGCATAAGAGATGAGGAGGGTTATGAGAAGAGAAAACAGAGAGCCCTTGCACATTAGGGTATAGTTGTTCAGTCCTAGAGGAGTCATCAATAACCATCTAAAGATTGAAAGGGATCTTGAACTAGCCGAAAGGTGCCTCCATACACAAGCTCAAGCAATATCCCACTTTGATGATGTTTCTAGGCTATTAGGATATGAGTGCATTATGGCTAGCTAGAGGAGATGGAACAACCTCCCTCACAGCCTTAGAAACATGGAATACCATACTCTAGAAAGATTAAGAGGTGCCTTGGAAAGGGTACCATTGTACAAGAGGGCCATGCAGGCTAGAAAGATTCATTGGCTTGGTCTAAAGCATAGTCCACCCTTGTTGCTGCGGTTGAGTGATGGGAAGGACTAGGATGAACATAATAGAGAATGGGAAGAAGTAGAAAATAATGATGGTTTCTACCCTCCTGAGGGAATCCCACACTTCTTCCTTGGGAAGTCAGAGGGTCCATTAAGGCTTTAAAAGAAATGCAAAAGGAGGATTAGTTTCTCAAAGGATGAGAAACCATTTAGTAGGGGGGTGATGATGAGATCCATCATTAGGTACATTTGGAGGGGTTAATGGTCACCTTTTTGCCTTATTAAATATATTTTCTTGTATTTTTATTATATTATGGTCTTATGATGCTAGTGTATGTGGTGATTGAGGCTAACATACTTTGAGTACCTAACATAAGGTTAAATGTAGGAAAATCATGAATATATGGCATTTTTATGAAGATTTTGTCATAAATACTCGAAGTAGACAGCAAGGAGAGATTCTAGCGGGTTTTCCACCCTCCTTAACTCCCAAACGAAGCCAAGGGATCCTAGAGATTCCCTCCAACAACTTGAAATAAAGGCAACAGAGCAAACTCAGGACCAAGTGCACTCAAAGCCATACTTCACTTGAATTCAAGTGAACTCATCACCTATTTTCTAGGTAGATGTTGATAGCTACCCTTTAGGTTAAATAGAGCTGAGCAAGAGCTCATTAGGATTTGGATTTTGGAGAAATCCATTAGGCTCTTTGTTATTGTAATCAGTTTTTCAAGACTTTCATGGATGTAATGAGACCATCTCTTTGAAATGAAATGAGTATTCATAATTTACCTTGCTGATTGTATTCCAGAGAGCTAGGCTTGTAGGTTAGGGCCCAATCCATGTGTCTCAGCCTCTCTTTTGTAATCATTCTTTCCTTTCATATCATTTAGCTAGTTTTGCTTATGAATGGTTAGCTAGTTTGTTGGTATTTTCATTCACTATTTTAGTTTTCTTCCATTTGTCTTTTGTTGTAGATTTAGTTTGCTTATATGAGTGGTGGATTAGGTGATAAACTCTATAAATCTGTGAGTCAAGCCTCCCCCTCTCACCTCTATCAATAGAGCTTGAGGAGGGTAGACCTTCCCCATAGACCAAAAATGATTTTTAGTTTATGATTTCTTGGAATATATGATATTAGTTGTTGTAATTCCATGAACATGTTCAATATGTTGTAGTAGATCTCTGCTTCTAAGATTAGAATAGATTGGCTTTAAAAATTCAAGTAATCTTTTCCACTGCCTTTATCATGAATTTGTACATCTTTACTGCATGAATAGGTAATTTTACTGTAGGAACAGGTAGCATAGCCAAGGAGAATTCCACCAGCACCTCGAGCTTCACCTCTCATCTTCCTTCAGCTCTTGTTCAGCAAAATCACCATCAGCCTTTTTTTCGTATTTTTCCTCCCTACACCGTGATCAAACCCTAGGGGTGCAAGACAGGCCTCCCAAGAGACTCTGAGCTTGGACAGTGGGTGGGCCACCTCCTATTCATCTTCATCCACCTTCACACCACATTTCTTACCCTTTTTCCACCTCTCTTTCGCCTCAGATTACCTTTGGCCTGTTTCCTGTAGCAATTCAAGACTTGTGTGTAACACTACAGGAAACCTATAGCAGTTCTTAGAACATCACATGTGGGCCCCTCCTTAAGCCCATAAACCACCATGGATACTTTCTAAACCTGCAAGAACCACTCATAAACCTCTAGCCTTGCCCCCATGTGTTAAAGACTTCCATCAACCACCTTAGCACTTCCTTCTCCTAGCTGCAAAACAACACATTTTCAAGCATAGTTAGGTCATGAATAGTTGCATGAATAGAAGCATGATAGATAGAGCATAGAGTAAGTAGAGTGTTTTTAGCCATTTATCCCAACTAAGTGTGATTAGATTAGTTTCCTTTTTTTCATTTCAATTCAGCAATTTACTTCATGCAAAGTACCCAGGTTGCTTTACAATTCTTATCATAGTCTAATAAGTAGATTTCCTTCATTGCAAAATAGTTAAATGTACTTGGTTACTATGGTATAATTTTGTACTTGATGATAGTGCCATGGTTTTAAATCATTGGTAGCCCTAGGCCTAATTCCATAAGTGTGACAGACTTCGCTTAGAAACCCTAGAAGTAGCACCCTTTCGTAGAGATTAGAAGAGGATGACATGAGTAGAAGGCATTTGTTGTGTATATAGCACTGTCACCTCCAAGTTTGTATATCCCTGGGTTGATAAAATAAAGTAGGGTAGCCCCTAGGAGTTGCAACATTCTTGGTGCAATACCAGGGCTCACCAAATATCTCAACCACACCCAGGCCTAGCCATGCATGAATTTGGAGAGAATCTCTCAATGAGGAACTAGACCCTAAAAAACTCCTAAACACTAGGGACAATATCCTATACTTAGAAAGAATCACAAATAAGACAAGCAGGAATTATATTTTCCAAGTTTTTTTCTATTTGGAGGTGCATCCCCTCACTTTCATCTTCCATAATTGAACTTGCTGGCTTTGCACCTTTTCTGATAGGGCTAGAATTTGGTTGGTACCTTTGTTGGTACCAACATCTATAACTCTCGATCTCTTAGGATTTTTTTCATGTACATGGTCAGTCAAACCATTAGTTGCATACGTATACATGCACAAGTCCGCTCCTTGGATTTCTTGTAACCACGAACTCGGTTTTATTGGCTTACCCTAAACCATGCTCAAGGTGTTGTAGGCTAACCCTAAACCATGCCTAGGGTTTTCTCGACTGACCTTAAACCATGCTATAGGAATTATTTTCAACTTCACTCTCACACTTGTGGTTTTTGGATTACCACAAATATACACTTACATACACTCTCACAAGTGGTTTCTAGCTTACCATAAACCTGCACTTCCAAAGTGATTTATGGATAACCACAAAGTTGTACTTACAAAGTGGTTTCAATATTACCATGAACTTCATGGCGGTACACATGCCTTACAAGGCTTACAACACAACTTCGGTGATTCGGGTCCGTCAGCTACCAGATTTACCCATGATCTTTTACTTCTGTGATGTTGTTAGAATTGCATTTTAAAAGAACATCAAATAACACATATGCAGATATAGTTAGGAGGAAAACATGCCAACAATCACATAACAAAACACAAGTCGTTTAATAAAGGTGTTCGTCCAATGTGGACTATGTCTCCGGGCCTTGATGTCTCGATGGTGTTGGCCGCTTCATTTGGTGCTAGAAAATGTGATGATATACATGGACGTTGTTTACTTGTCATACAAGGAAATTTTCCCTCGACATGAGTGGAAAATCTCTCCACAAGACGTTCTGCTACAAGGAACTCTCACTCATAACAAACCTCCTATCAGCATGACAACCTCCCACATGGTGACAAAAGTATCTCGCCATCAAGGCAACACAGGGATCTTAGAACATAAATGACCATCCACGATGAATACATATCACATGACATAAACATCATGATTCCAAATCATACATCAAGCAGGAATAGACATGACATAAAACATCTCATAACAATAATCAATGAAGTACATGGCAAAAACACTTCATATACCTCAACTCTAATGCTGGCTGAAGAATAGGTTGCTCAGCTGCTGGATATGAATACACCATCGAATTCATGGTGTCAAATGGCATGAAATCAATTGTCCACACTCTAAATTCCGACACAGACATCCCAATCTGGAAAATCGCCGAAAAATCGAGATCTCTATTGCAGAAACTGACATTGCCATCAACTTCTTGTCGCCGAGAGATGTTCCATATAAAATTTGTCCAATTTGGACACCAAAAAATTTTGGCCCCTCTGAAAATGTGGCTCAGATCATGGTTCCACTGCCTTCTTGAATGGCTCAGGGTTCTACCTGCATAAAAATAATATTCTATCTCAAAATCCGCACTCCTCCTCTCCTACCTGGGCGCATCTACAAAATGAGAGTTTATAAGGTTGAGGGTGGGCGGAAATAAAAATGTGACAGCCCATGGGCTGTTGGCTCTGTTGGAAACTGGAGTGGAGGAGGGTTGGGTTCAAACCTCGCCCACTCCAAAATAGCATATTATTATTATTATTTTTTTTTTAAACTACGACATTTGATTGACCATTCGATGGTTGGTTGACATATGACACGTTGAGTAACATAACCATTGGAAATCCATTTAAATATGGTTGAATGATTTTTAAATGCGGCTTGAGTGCATTTAAATATAGGCACGTTGTTGCGTTGTTTGTTTTAACATATTTTTGGTCGTAGTTTCGCTAGCGGACCGGTTGGTTATTAAACCGGGCGGGTTTGACACCCGTCGGAACCGTAGGTTAACGGTGGCACATATATGTTCAAACCATATGATTTAAAGTTTGGGTTGTAATATATATGTCAATATATTGTTGTATATGAAGACAAGATCCGTCGTGGGGTTTAACTGGGGTCATGGCCCGCCAACCCAAAATTCAATATATTTGTTATGTGTTATAGTTTTATGTGGTGGGGTGGTGGCCCGCCACCCCATATGTGTGTGTGTGTGTGTCTATATATATATATATATATATATATATATATATATATATATATATATATATATATATTGACGGTGAATTTGTGGGACTATTAAACCTGACCCACTGGCCAATTTCGACCAAAACTTTGACTCGCTCTAACTTCTCCATACAGGCTCAAATTGGAGATCCGTTTGCATCGTTAGAATCACGGCGACGAGTGATTCAACCTTAACCTGGTTTCAGAGCAATCCAACCACTCTGAATTTTGACTTATCATCAGCCCTCTTGGTCTCCTAAGGGTGTCTGGATCCACCTGGATCAATCCTCCCCACTAAGGAGATTTTGGTCCACCAAAATCATGAACATAATCTACAACTTCTTTGTACCTTGTCTGCGCCACAAGTGTCCTGAAAGGGCACCCTTCATTCTCTTTCACCTTTGTTCTTAAGAGCCATAAGCAATGGGCCGACACCTACCTCCTCCGCAAACTTGTAGTACAATATTTTACAAATTCTTAACTAAGAAACCAATCTATGACCCAAGAGTTCCCCATACTTGCCATGAGTTTATAACACATACTCAGTGGTCAAGTTTACATTAAAATGGAATCAATACCCCACTTATCAATACAAGGCCAAAATATCATTGTTGCTTCATAAGAGATGGAAAACACATCATCACTTTTACATTTTCATTTGCAACATATGATTTACAAAGTAAGGCCAAACAAGCTACCAAACTAGAAAAACCATATCTCACTTATCAAAGTGAATGGGTCATCTCTCTGCGACACTTTTGCTTGTCGAACAGTTGTTCCAATTGGTTCCTACATGGATGCTTTTTCCTTAAGGTGTTGCTCTGGATGGTGCCTCCAACACGTGGCTCTTTGATTCTTGGATTCATTTGCAAATGTTAATGGGAATTTCGATGAAGACAACTTTATTGTTCACATAGTTATTCTTAATTTCAACATTGGGTCAATCAAAGTAGGTGTCATATAAGGGCTAGGAAGTAAAGGACAAGTTTATAAAGGAAATTAATGGTCACTTCATTTTGAAGTTATGTAAATGTTGTTGAAGTGTATAATCCATGGAGTGCAAAAGAGGTGTTAACACTAAAAACTGTCCAGTTCAAAGATAACTAGGGAAGGTGTCAATGACACCTTCCATAGTCCTCCTGGACTTTGGGCTAGTGCTTGCAATCATTAGGGGGAGAATCCCTCTGCAATCCAGAGATGAAATATAAACTTGGGAGACAAAATACTCTTCTAATCTGCAAGAACAACTATGCTAATATACAAATCAGACCTGGAATCCATGTGAAATATATTCCTCAAACTTCGCACTGGTCTGCCTTCTCTTCTGCCCTGGGCACCCTGCAAATTTGAGGATTTTATACCCCTGGTAGGTGGAGTTTACCACATGCAGCCATTTGGCATAGTGGTAAAAAAGGTGAGTTGTTGAGGGGAGGTCGGGGGATCAAATACCACCTCCCCCAAAATTCCACGCATACATATTTTTTTGGTCATCGTGGTATATTGTTTGGGGCATGCAGTTGTAATATTTGGGCACGTTTGTTGTTTAAATGTTGAAATATATTTAAAGATGGGGCTGCGAGGCGGGGGCCGGCCCACGTGGGACAGGCAGGTTCAACTCCCGTCTCCTTTGAAAAACATCATAGTGAGTTTTGGAAATTTAGGTGTTGTTGTACATGTCAGCCCTCATCCAAATTTTGGTCTCTTAGCCCATATAAACCTTTAAAACCCCCTCTCATGACTGAAACCTCCTTGTTCTTCCTATCATGGCACTTCCACTTTAAAAATACCTGCATAAAGGCCCTAAACCCACAACTAAAATTTATATCGGGCCTAGCCCCCTTTGGTCTCAGCCCCGACATCCATTCCTACCCATATAACCAAGGCTCAGGACCAAGGGTTAAGTCCCAAAGGCGCTTAAACGCATATACTCAGCGTGCACCCTGGACCATCGGATCAAAACATAGATCGATGGTGCGGAGCTCATCCTCCTTGTGGACCCCATCGTGCCTTCACATTGCTCAAAAACCAGTTGTTTATTCCGTAGCACCCATTCAAGGCAGGCGGTATTTCCCGCGGACCCAGCAATTCCATACGCTGGGTGACGCGTGTCCCCATGTACGTCGTAAAACTGCTACCGTTTCGCGCATTATTGTTCAGCCAACGGATGCGCAGCGGAATGAATCATCGTCATCCAATTTTACGTGCTTGATCCAACGATGACTATCCTCTAGAGTTGCACGCAGTTTAACTTAATTTAATCGCACTCCTGGCCCACCACGCATTGTCTGTTGATGTTGTTTTATCCGTTGATTTCATTCTTGATCGTGTGGTCCTAGATCATTCATGTGTCCCGCTGACCGCCCAAGTCCACTTCCATGTCGCCCTCTCCGCCTGGTCTTTCGTACATCCCTATCAACATTCCACGTGTCGTATGCGTTTACTTCCGCCGCTTACATTTCTTGTTCTCGTGTCTTATTACATGGCTTGTATTACATATCGTTGCCCTATTCTTATTCTACCGTTTTACTGTATATTCCGCCACCACCCTGTGTACCGCCACCCTGGTTGTCACGACACTTTGTCACATGACCATCCTCATTGTATGCTCATCCCTGCGTCTGGTGTCTGTTGATGAGTTTTTGGACTTTTGCAGGTGTTCGTTGTTGAAGAAACATCATAATTATAGTTTTATGGAGATGAGTGCATCTCCAAACAGCCATTCATGGGTGCGGATAATAAAGCGAAATCAGAAAATGTTAATCAACAAGGCTTGTATTCTGAAGACAACAGGGGCTGAAATTTATCAAACCCCTCAGAGAAATTCAAAAGATAGACCCTGGTAGCTGAAGACATTAATTTCATAACAAAGAATATCAATTAGAGAGCAAGGAATTCAATGGTTGGAACCAAAGATTTCAAAAGTCGATTTAACATCCAGAAGGCTCGAGTACAAGTGCAAAGAAATCAGATCCTCCAGGGTGCTCTTCAATAGATTTTTCTCTCAGAAAAGTACAGAATGTTTCATATTTTATTCCTCATGTTTTGTCTCTAGAAAAATCTACTCCTACTGCATTTATTTTATGGAGCAACCACAAAGTACGTTCAGCACTACAGCGCCGTCAAGCAGTATTGGCAGGCATCTTTCCGCCATTTTCTTCAAATTAAGCAATTTAATGTTTTCACCTACCCTCATTCTCTATAGCTTTCTGTTTCTCTTATAAAAATGAGGAAGAAAGACATTGAAAGGGTTCCAGATTTCTATCAGAAAACTGTGCAGTGAAAGGCTTGTGTATACATCTTCTAAAGTTTCTGTATGAAGGCTCAGAGCCTGTAGGGTCTCAGTGAGGAGGAGTGATATCTATAATGAGGATTATGGTCTTTGGTATCCCACAGTATGTAATTTTCTCTTATGTGTTAATATAAAATCTCATTCCATTACATTTATCTTCTTGTATCATGTTCTAGAATGCGAGTGGCTCACTGGTCTTAAGTAAGGATTCATCCTAGTTGGTGCCCATACT
This sequence comes from Pinus albicaulis, assembly GCA_034641835.2. Lineage (NCBI taxonomy): Eukaryota > Viridiplantae > Streptophyta > Pinopsida > Pinales > Pinaceae > Pinus > Pinus albicaulis. Next base: position 40,789 of record JAXQQM020093001.1, read on the forward strand.
TGGATTAGTCAAGTGCTTTAAATAGGCCTAGTCATGATATATTGTTCCATGTTCATTTCATCCATATTTTCTGCTATATTAGTTACTTGAGGAGGGTGCTTTTAAAACGCCATTGTCATGTATGGATTCTTAGTTGGATAAGCCCATATGTGGTTTTGTTGTGTATCTGGGTATCGGCCTCATGCTAACTAGTATCTTCTTCATGTTTCTTCACTGCATCCACTTTCTGATATTTGATTTCTGTGGCATATTATTTGAACTGGCCCTCTTTGCAGTAAGTTGTCTCTTAACTGTCTGATGCTTTTGTATTGGAGTTTTGCATGATGTTCCTACATTATTCTTATCTTTGTATCAACTTCTGAGAGAGTTTGGTTCCATTTAAACTAATTTCCTTGTTTTGCAAGAGATAGTAAGAGAGATTTTGGATTGACAACCCAAGCTATATTATGAGCTCCTTGCTATGTTAAGATGTCCTAGGCACTGGTCTATAGCAACTCTAGGCTGTCTCTAGGGTAGACAAGAATTGTCAACAACATCTTTCTGGCGCCGTTGCCGGGGACGAATTTAAGAATATCAGTTTCCCTGGGCCTTGACAAATCATATTCACTCTCTAATCAGGTGAGCACAAAGAGTTGAAGAGTTGCATATCTCTCACCTTGGCGACTCCACTGTTGTTTATTTGATAAATCTATTGGTAGTCCTGGCTCCTCGAAAGCCACATTTGAGGTCAGATACATCACAGTCGAAGATACCTTCTGTGCCTGACCCAGAAAAGATTATACATAGGAGAAGTTGGAGAGAAAGACAGTCAGTTCGTGCTGAAAACCCTGAACATTCTGTAGAAGACTTCCCATCCTCCTCTTCTCAAGAAATCCTGGTTGAAAATTTAGACTCCACCGAGGAAAATCCTGAATATTACTCAGATAGCCCACCCAGGGGAAGTGTTAGAACCAAAGATAACCCTCATCCTACCCCTGAGGCTGAAGAATTTAAAGAAGTCACAGAAGTAGATGTTGTTAACTGAGAACTATTCCCATCTACACCTCAGGCTTCTGTGCAATTTATTCCCATTGTTATACATACTCCACTTCCTCCTCCTCCTCTTCCTTCATTTGTACATCAAATTGTTGCACAACCCCCACCTCCTCCAATGGCTAATGTACCAGCTTTTCTCCTGAACAAATATGCTCCACTGGCCTTACCCCAAGTGCTAAATGATATGCCACAGGATTATTTGAAGATTCTGCCTAGATTTAATGGAGAAAATGAAATTGATGCTCAGAAACATATTAAACTTTCTGCTCCTTTGTAGAGAACCTTAATGTTGAACATTTAGACGTGGTCTTAAGATTATTTGTGCAATCTTTGGATGGTGAAGCCAGAAAATGGTTCAAGACCTTGGGAAACCATTCAGTGACCACCTGGGATGACATGGAGAATACTTTTCTCAGGAAATGGGGAGAAAAGAAAGACCATGGATAGTGTCTTACTGAATTCAATACTCTTAAGAAGAAACATAATGAAGGAGTGTCAGAGTTTATCAAGAGATTTAATAAGTTATATCTAAATCTCCCTGCTGATATGAAGCCACATCAGAATGCTGCCAAAGTTGTTTTCATAGCAGCATTTGACTCAGATTTTGGATTCTCTCTAAGGGAAAGAAAACCTGATACCTTAGATGATGCTCAGTCAGATGCTCTAGAGTTGGAAGAAAACTTTGCCTCCTCTGGGAAATTAAAGTGAAAAGTTGAAAAAGATACTAGGAGGAGAGGTAAAGAAGAGGTTTCCTCCTCTAGCCAAGAGAAGGATTCAGACAATATGGATGAAATAGGCAAGATGATTAAGAAGTTGGTCAAACTTGAACTGGAGGCTAAGAGTTCAGCCCCCAAGAATGTTTATAATGCTCCAAATAGAGGATACAATCCTCAGTATAAAAGACCACCATTGCAAATATTGCCAAGGGAAGCAGAGGAGCAGCAAGATCAGGTACCACATCCTTTGTACCTGGAAGGTCCAGCAGATGACTCCACTGAAGATGCTGCTTATGAACTAGAAGATTCAAATCTTGCTTTCTCAAACAATGATGAAATGGAATGCCCATTGCAAGAAGAAGAAGAAGAAGCAGAGATTGATCATTATTGTAAACAATTTTCTGATTTCATGCAAGCACAATTCAATGTAAAATATGATCTCAGATCTTCAAGGAAGAGGACCCGAACTCAAGATCAAGAAGAGGAGCCACCTCAGAAGGAGGTACCTGCTCAGAAGGAATCAACAACAAAGAGAAACACAGAAAAAGGTAAGAGTCCTCTAAATACTCCCTTGCAGCCTAATGACCAGATTCCTTCTTCTTCAAAAGTAGTCAGTCCTCCTAATGATGAATCTGTGTCAAAAGAAATTAAATTTTCAGCTGAAAATAAAGAGTCAAAATAAGTTGTGATAGAAAATCCCCCTCCTGCTTTTAGTTTGCAAAAAGAACTTGAGAAAATTAAAATTCCATTCCCCTTGACCGAGCTGCTAAAACAACCTGCATATCAATCTCAAGTTACTTCTTTTATGCTCCCTCCTGAAATATCAATTGTGCCTGATAGTTTAAACCTTCAAGAAGAAAGACCCATGGTAGTCTTTGGCCCACATGTTGAGGAAGTAGATCCTTCTACTCCTCCTTTTTATGTATCTCTAGTTATTCATGACCTGCTGTTACACAATTGTATGCTAGATTCTGGGGCTTCCCATAATCTTATGTCTTTGTCAGTCATGGAACAATTAGGATTACAAATCACACGTCCATATAAAGACCTTTATTCATTTGATTCCAAAAGATTCAAATGCTTGGGGATGATTAAAGATTTAGTGGTCAATTTGGCCCAAATTCCAGCAAAGAGTGTGGTCATGGACATTGTGGTGGCTGATATCCCAGCCCGCTTTGGCATGTTGCTGTCAAGGTCCCGGGGTACAAAAATTGGTGGGTCAATTAAGCTGGATTTAACATATGCTACCATCCCAGTTTTTGGTGGACAGGAGAGGAGGTTATACAGAGAGACTAAATTTGTCAAGGTAGTTACTAAGGCTGATAACTCTGAAAATTCACCAGTCTATAGTAAAGAAGGAGATTTTTCATGTTTTATGCTAGAAGAAGATCAAAATTATGTGCATGAATCCTCCTTCAAAATTAAGGATGAGCAGCCTTCAGAAAATTATGAAGCTGGAATCTGGACTTTACATTTTGATGGGGCAAATTCAAGAGAAGGCAATGGAGCTCGGGTGTTATTAATCTCTCCTACAGGAAAATGGGTCCCACTATCCTTTAAATTGGAATATGAGGCTACCAATAATGTAGCTGAATATGAAGCACTTTTGTTGGGATTACAGACAGCCAAGAATATGGGCATACAAAGTTTAAAAGTCATGGGAGAGTCTGAGCTGGTGGCAAGACAGGTCCGAAATCAATGCCAGACCAAACATCTTCGGCTGAGAGCATATAGAAATGAAGTTTGGGACATGGTGGAGAATTTCTTCTCAGCATTCAACATACAGTTCATGCCCCGGGAGCAGAATAGAATGGCAGATTCTCTTGCTGTGGCTGCTAGCACATTTCGTCCTCCACAGAATCCTCTTTTGAGGTATGAAATTGAAGTACGATACAGACCATCAATCCCAGATAATGTTAAACACTGGCAGGTTTTTGAAGACGATGAACAGATGAAGAGATTCCTGGAGACAGTGGGTGAGTTTTCAAATATGGAGATTGATGATAATGAAGAAGAGGAAGCTGAAAATGTTGTAGAAAACAAATGGGAAGAAAAAATAGCAGGCAATAAAGTGCTGCAGCTGAAAGGAAATATCATACCTAGAGGGATGGTACCTCTAGAAAGATTGTTTGACAAAAATGATGTTCCATTGCAGCATAATAAAATAGTAGAAGAAAATCAAGTAGAAGACTTGAATTTGGGCACTGATGTTGAGCCCAAAATTGTAAGATTATCTAAGAAGGTTTCAGAGGAATATAAAAGAAAATATTTGAAACTATTTCAGTCATATAAGGATGTATTTGCATGGTCCTATCAGGACCTAAAAACTTTTGATGTTAATATAATACAGCATAAGATTCCTCTGAGGGAAGATGCAAAACCATATAAGCAGAATCTGAGGCAGATAAATCCTCTGCTGCTTCCCTCTATTGAAAAAGAAATCAAGAAGATGCTGAAGGCCAAAATAATTGTGCCACTGAGATACTCAGAATGGGTAGCAAACCTTGTTCATGTTCGAAAGAAAAATGGAGAAATAAGGTTGTGTGTAGATTTCAGAAACTTAAATAGAGCGTCTTTAAAAGATAATTATCCATTGCCTAAGATGGATCACATTCTGCAGAAAGTGGTCGGAGCCTCCAGAATGTCAATGATGGATGGGTTTTCTGGTTATAATCAGGTAGCTGTGTTCCCAGAGGATCAGAAGAAAACTGCATTTACAACACCATGGGGAACATTTATGTATGCCAGGATGCCATTTGGATTAATTAATGCAGGAGCTACTTTTCAGAGGGCAATGGACATAGCCTTCGTTGGAGAGCAGGACAAGTTTTTGGTGGTATATCTGGACGATATCACAGTATTTTCAAAGGATGATACTGAACACGTTCAGCACTTGCAGAGAACCTTTGAAAAATGCAGAAGGTATGGTCTTTCCCTCAATCCTCAAAAATCTTTATTTGCATTAAATGAGGGAAAAATATTAGGGCACATTCTAACTAAAGATGGTGTGAAAATAGACCCTAAGAGAGTTGAAGTCATAAATGGTATTCCTTTACCCAGGAATAAGAAGGAAGTGCAGGTGTTTCTAGGCCGAATCAATTTCCTGAGAAGGTTTATTCCTAACTATGCTGAGATAGTTAGGCATATAACTGATATGTTGAAAAAGAATAATGAAGTAAAATGGTCTCAGGAATCTAGAGATGCATTCACCAGAATAAAACATGCATTTGCTGAAGCCCCTGTGCTAGCTGGACCTGATTATACAAAGCCATTTATGATCTTTTCATTTGCTTCACCTCATACAGTAGCTGGATTCTTGTTGCAAAAAAATGAAGATGGATTTGAGCAACCAATAGCCTTTTTCAGTCAGGTATTGCATGACACAGAATTGAAATACAACATATTGGAGAAACAGGCATATGCCCTGGTGAAGTCTCTTAAAGCTTTCAGAATGTATATTTTGCAATCTCACATCACTGCATATGTCCCTACAGCAACTGTCAAAGACATTCTTGTTCAGGGGGATAGTGAAGGTAAAAGAGGAAGATGGATTGCAAAAATTCAGGAGTATGATTTGGACATAAGGCCCACTAAGTTGGTTAAAGGACAAGGGCTAGCCAAAATTCTGTCTGAATCAAATCATCAGGCTCTAGGCATAAATTTATCCATGATAGCAAATGAAGAATCTGAGAAAGGAGAAGAACAGCAAGGACTAGAGATGGCCTCTCAAAAGATACACATAAAATATCTCACTAGTCCTTGGTACAAAGAAATAGTTGAATATCTTTTAACACTCAGCTGTCCACCCAGCTGTGATAAATCAAAATACAGGGCTTTGAGGCTGAAATCACAAAAGTATATAGTTGCCAATGGTCAGTTATATTGGAGAGATCCTTCAGGCATACTATTATTGTGCCTCACAGAGGATGAAGTAGAAAATATAATGATAGAATTTCATGAAGGAATTTGTGGAGGACATTACAGCTGGAGAGCTACAGCTCATAAAGTTCTGAAGGCTGGTTTCTATTGGCCAAAATTATTTGGAGATGTTTTTAATTGGGTTAGAGCATGTGATAAGTGTCAAAAATTTGCTGAGAGACAAAAGCTGCCTGCTTTGCCCCTAATTCCAGTTCATATAAATGAACCATTTCAGCAATGGGGATTAGATTTTATTGGAGAAATACATCCCCCTTCAAGTGGCCAACATAAATGGATATTGATTGCAACAGATTACTTTACAAAGTGGGTGGAAGCCATACCTGCGAGAAATGCTACAGATGCTGTAATCATCAAATTCATGGAAGAGAACATCATATCCAGGTTTGGCTGTCCAGTTAGAATTGTAACTGATAATGCACAGGCCTTCAAGTCCAATAAATTTGTAAATTTCTGCCAGCAGTATAATATTGCATTAAATCACTCCACAGCTTACTATCCAGAGGGGAATGGCTTAGCAGAGTCCTCAAATAAAACCCTGGTGAGGACTTTGAAGAAAACAATAAATGAGAATCAGAAAAACTGGTATTACCAACTAAGGTTTTCTCTATGGGCAAATAGGATAACTAGCAAGAGAGCAATAGGGAAATCTCCTTATGAATTAGTATATGGGTGAGCAGCTATGTTTCCTGTGCAATTGGCTCTGCCAGGGGCACGTTTCATGCAGGAAAGTCAGGAAGAACCAGATGACATGGTCAGAAGGATTAACCAACTGGTAGAATTGGAAGAAACACGAAGCCAAGTGAATCAGAGATTAGTGGAGTATCAGGAGAAAATGAAAAACATCTTTGATCGGCATGCGAAAGATAGAAAATTTCAAATTGGAGACCTGGTTCTTAGATGGGACGTTCGAAGAGTAGAAAAGGGCAAACATGCTAAATTTGATCCACTTTGGTTTGGTCCATTTAAAGTTATTGAACAGGGAGGTAACAACATGTTCATATTGGAAAACTTACAGGGTGACCTGCTTGACTCCCCTGTAAATGGTCAATACCTCAAGCCCTACTTTCAATTTTGATCCAGGCAGAGCAAGCCTGATGTACCATACTGTATATATGTTTTTGTTTTAGTTTTGATTTTGTGTGTGCACTGATAAATTATGAAGAAAAATGCTAGAATATCAGAAGGTCATGGTATGCACAGAAACGATCACTGGTCTGCAGGTTCATTCCACGTCCACGGAGGAACGTATCGTCCCCAGATGGAGCCAATGTTGCACATATAAACCCCTCCATTCAAATTTTTTCTCTACCACCACATATAAACCTTTAAAACCCCCTCTCACGGCCTAAAACCTCATGTTTTGCCTATCGTGGCCCTTTCCGCCTAAAAATACCTCGCATAAAGGCCTAAACCCGCAACTAAAATTTATATCGGGCCTAGCCCCCTTTGGTCTCAGCCCCGGCATCCATTCCTACCCATATAACCAAGGCTCAAGACCAAGGGTTAAGTCCCAAAGGCGCTTAAATGCATATAATCAGCGCGCACCCTGGACCATCAGATCAAAACATAGATCGATGGTGCGGAGCTCATCCTCCTTGTGGACCCCATCGCGCCTTCACACTTCTCAAAAACCAGCTGTTTATTCCACACCACCCATTCAAGGCAGGCAGTATTTCCCACGGACCCAGCGATTCCATATGCTGGGTCACGCGTGTCCCCATGTACGTCGCAAAACAGCTGCCGTTTCGCGCATTATTGTTCAGCCAATGGACGCGCAGCGGAATCAATCATCGTCATCCAATTTTACGCGCTTGATCCTACGATGACTATCGTCTAGAGTTGCACACGGTTTAACTTAAGTTAATCGCACTCCTGGCCCACCACGCATCGTCTGTTGATGCCGTTTTATCCATTGATTTCATTCTTGATCGTGTGGTCCTAGATCATTCATGCGTCCCGATGACCGCCCAAGTCCACTTCCATGTCGCCCTCTCCGCCTGGTCTTTCGTACATCCCTATCAGCATTCCACGTGCAGTATGCATTTACTTCCACCGCTTACATTTCTTGTTCTCGTGTCTTACTACATGGCTTTTATTACATATCGTTTCCCTATTCTTATTCTACCGTTTTATTGTATATTCCGCCACCACCCTGTGTACCGCCACCCTGGTTGTCACGACACTTTGTCACACGACCATCCTCATTGTATGCCCATCCCTGTGTCTGGTGTCTGTTGATGAGTTTGCGGACTTTTGCAGGTGTTCGTTGTTGAAGAACCATCATAATTTGGGATTTGCATCACAGAGGATGAGTGCATCTGAAAGAGCCATTCAACATGTGTTGGATAATAAAGTAGGAATCCGAGGAAATGTTATCGACAAGACTTCTATTTAATGGCATCAGGCTGAGGCTATCAAACCCCTCGGAAAAGCGATTCAAAAGATAGACCCTGGTAGTGAAGACACAGTATTTACATGAAAATATAAACAGAAACTGAAAATTAACTGGTGGGCAGAAATTTTTCAGCTAAATTTATAAAACAAGGCTACAGTGAAAGCTAGTTCTCCGTTTTCTAAACATTTAAAAAAGTAATCACTGTATTTTTTTATTTTTGTTCTCGTGTTTTATCCTCCATAAAATCCTACTCTGTACATTGCTTATTTTTATGGAGCAACCACGGTACGTTCGACACTACGGCCGTCGACGATGTGGGCGAACGTCTTTCGCCATTTTGTTCAGAATTAAACAATTAAATGTATATCACCTACCTCATTCTCGAGAGCTTTCTATTTCCTCTATAAAAACTAGAAAGAAAGACATTGTAAGGGTTCCAGATTTCTATCAGCAAACGGTGCAGTGAGAAGTTCTTGTATACATCTTGTAAAGCTTTGTGTAAAGGCTCAGAGCCCGCAGGGTCTCAGTGAGGTGGAGTTATAGCTTTATTGAGGATTCTGGTCTTTGGTATCCCATAGTATGTAATTATCTTTTATGTGTTAATACAAAATCTCATTCCACTGCATTTATCTTCTTGTATCATGTTCTAGAATGCGAGTAGCTCAGTGTAAGTAAGGATTCATCCTGGTTAGTCTTCATACTTACTTGGATTAGTCAAGCGCTTTAAATAGGCCTAGTCATGATATCTTTTATTCCATGTTCATTTCATCCATATTTTACGCTATATTGGTTATTTGAGGAGGGTGCTTTTAAAACGCCATTGTCATGTATGGATTCTTAGTTAGATAAGCCCATATGTGGTTCTGTTGTGTATCTGGGTATCAGCCTCATGCTAACTAGTATCTCCTACATGTTTCCTCACTGCATCCACTTTTTGATATTTGATTTATGTGGCATATTATCTGAATTGACCCTCTTTACAGTAAGCTGTCTCTAAACTGTCTGATGCCTCTGTATTGGAGTTTTGCATAATGTTCCTACACTATTCTTAGCTTTGTATCAGCTTCTGAGAGAGATTGGTCCCATTTAAACTAATTTCCTTGTTTTACAAGTGATAGTAAGAGAGCTTTGGGTTGACAACCCAGGCTATATGATGAGCTCCTTGCTATATTAAGATGTCCTAGGCACTGGTCTATGGAAACTCTAGAGCGCATCTCTAAGGGGACAAAATTGTCGACAGTGTGGTGCGCAACCCATGGGCCCGACCCAACCCATATTCAATAGGTTTGTAATGTTTATATATATACGGTGCGGTGGTTACACCATGGGGTTTGAAGGGGGTCATGGTCCACCGCGACCCAACCCATATTCAATAGGTTTGTAATGTTTATATATATACGGTGCGGTGGTTACACCATGGGGTTTGAAGGGGGTCATGGTCCACCGACCTAAAATATTTAATATTTGTTATGTAATATGGATCCGACGGGGTTGGCAGGGGTCACGGGTTGTCACCCTTATTTTTTAACAATTTTTTTCGTTATTTTAAAGCAAATTATTCATTTTTTATTTTAACGAAAATAAGGGTGATTGGGATTTTTAACGTCACCACAATTTCGCTCGTTTTCTGGAGCTAAGTTCCCTTGCTGGTTGATGGTGAATTTATGGGACACTTAAACCTGGCCCACTGCCCAACTTTGACTTGCTCTAACTTCTCCATATAGGCTTGGATTGGAGATCCGTTCACACTGTTAGAATCAGGACGATGAACAATTCAACCTGAACTTGGTTCAAGAGCAATCCCACCACTTTGAATTTTGACCATTTCTGAGCCCTATTGATCTTTCGAGGGTGTCTAGAACCACATGGATCACCTTTATAGATCAAGTTCTAGATGGCCTTGTAGGTAAGAAGTTATTTTCCTTCTTAGATGGGTTCAGTGGGTACAATCAGATTCAAATCAGCCCTGAAGACCAGGATAAGAGTACTTTTACTAGCCCTTGGGTACCTTCACTCATAGAATCCTACCCTTTGGGTTGTGCAATGCCCCAGCTACCTTCCAAAGAATTGTCCTGATAATTTTCTCTGAGCTATTCCATGACTCTGTTGAAATCTACATGGATGATTTCACACCATATGGGGATGACTTCCAAGAATCTCTCTCCAATTTGGGTAAAGTTATGAGAAGGTGCATTCAGATACATCTCTCCTTGAGCCAAGAGAAGTGTGAATTCCCAAAGAGATCAGGATTTGTATTGGGACACTCAATCTCTCAAGCAGGAATACAGGTGGACTCGAGAAAAATCACTATTATCAAAGGGGTACCTGTTCCTGAAAAGCAAAGAAATGTAAGGAGTTTCTTAGGGTTAGCTAGTTATTATAGAAGATTCATTAAAGATTTCAGTAAGATGGCTTCGCCACTTTTTGTTTTATTGGCCAAATATTTGAGTTTATTTGGTCCGGTCCTTGTCAAGAAGATTTTGAGCTTATTAAGGGAAAGTTTACTACTGCCCCCATTCTCCGAGGTCCAAATTCGACCTTGCCTTTCCACATCCACACAGATGCATCTGAAAAAGATGTGGGGGCAACATTAGGATAGTTAGAAATTACCTTATGCAATCTATTTCATCAGTAAGAACTTGTCTAAGGCCGAGCTAAATTATATTGTCACAGAGAAGGAGATGTTAGCCATTGTCCATGCTTTAAACAAATCAGACATTATGTAACTGGGTATCAGACCTTTGTTCACACTGACCATGCAGCCATCAAATATTTAATGAACAAATGAGATTTTAATGATAGGATAATTAGATGGTTGTTACTATTACAGAAGTTTCACCTAACTATTGTTGATAAACTTGGAAAGGAGTATGTTTTTGCGGATTTTTTATCCAGGTTAGCTCTATCTGCAGGTGAAGAAGGAATGGTGGATGACCAGCTGCCAGATGAACATCTCTTTGATATATCAACACTCTCAACATGGTTTGCTGACATAGCTAACTACTTGGTTGCTAGAAAGTTCCCTCCTAATATCTCATTCAAGGAGAAAAGCAAGATCATCAGAAAATGCTTCAAACCTTGTCTTGTGAAAATCTATCTGCAAATGAACCAAAAACAGCAAGCTTGAAGTCTAAAAATTAATATCTATGGCTATAGGGACTTAATTTTTGTAGGAAATGGACTAGAAAATCAATTAGGTGGGAGTAATTCCCAATTTGAACTGATTTAAAAATAAAAAATCAAATAAAATATGAAAACACATAACATGATATGTTTATTCAAAAAATTGCAACACATCAAAGAGATGAGCTTTAGCTTCCAAATAACATCGTATGTTTATTCAGAAAATTGCAAGTACTATGAAGTCTGGAGATATCAGATTCAACTTCAAATCACTCGATTTCAATTTGCTTCCAAACTACCTTTTGTTTACCAGGACCTCTACTATTAAAGGTATCTCATAGAATTTGTTTATTTTCAAGTATATAGAAGTTAGCAAGTCATGGTAGGAATAATTATGGTGATAATAAGATATAGCAGTATTGAGATGGCATCATTATGGAAGCATGAAAGGATAAGTCGGAGTAGCAGTTTATATGGTTGAAGCAAGTCATCTAGCAAGAATAGGAAGATAAGAGTTTGTCACACTTCATCATCATTAGAAAGAAGCATTTGCAGAATAAGGAATATCCTCCATTGGAATCTTTGTTAAAAGGTTGATCACTAGTTGAAGAAGCGTCACATAGATAGTATACATTTGACCTAGTGTGGGATCCGTAGTTTAGAAGGATGGAGGTATGGTGACAGATAAGTGCAACATTACAATTTAGTTGAAGCATTTTTCATCTTTATGCAAAGAAAAGGGAAGCCGATGAAAAAGCCTAGATGATCAGATGAAATTAGAGGTATGTATATATTTGTTAACTTTGATAGATGGATAGAACCATGTCATCACTTAATTGCAGAGATAATGGTTAGAATGCTCTATCTCATGAGCATGATTGAAGAAGAAGGGACTCTTCCTTATGAATGATACATGAAGGCATAAATACAATATGACTTCAACTCTTCTATATGATGACATGATGGAATCAACATTACATGATCTCATGAAGAATATGAGGTGGTTGGAAACCATTGTTCCTATGATGAAGGAGCTATGTATTGAGATCCTGAGGAAGAAGTATATTATGAAGCTGGAAAAAGAGTTCATAAAGATGTACATATAGTCACTTGAGATAAGATGAGTAATCAACATCTGATAACAATTAGAAGGATTAGCTATGACATCTCCATGGAGAAGGTATGAAGACCCTGATATGTACGAAGAAGAAGGAGGACCTTGGTAGTGAATCTCTTGGAGATGGATTCATACAATATGCAGGATGTTGATGTTGCACAAGTTGATATTATAATGAAAAACCATCATGAGAAGGTAATTTTTGATTTGATGTTCATTTTTTATTTTTGAAAGAAAGCAACTGGTTGGGTTGGAATAGGGCTACCGAAAGAGGGTTGTAGAAAGTCACCTACAACTATTACACATAATATTGATGGATGATTCTAAAATTAACATGCCTTGGAAGAGGTAGCAGTATGAGGGATAACTAGATGATGATGAAGGAGGTCACTTCTCGATGAAAATATGGCATGACTAACATTACCTAGTTCAACACTATGGAGAGGAAAGTTAAAGTGATGTAGAGGATGGTCCAAGCCCTGCAAAGAAGTTATGAATAAGATGGATCAATGATGAAGAAGGTCAAGTTCATCCAAGACATGATGATTCATAAAGGAGGATCCCTACAAGCAGCTGATAATACCATGATCTCCACTGAAGAGCAGATAGTTGTTGTTGGAAACAAGTCCCTAGTTAAGAGGGAGATTGGATATATTCCTTTTATAGTAATGAATAGATCCTCCTTAGTTAAGAGGGAGAAATAGACACAACATTCTTGTCTTCACATTATGAAGAAAAAATGGAGGATTGTTTAAGCATCTGAGACTGATACAAATACTCTTTAAGGATATAGGTTGCTAGTCAGATCCAATACCTCGGGCCTAGAGAGGAAAACCCACAAGAATTCTTCTCTGTGTATAGAATCTTCAAATAGGAATTCCAGGACCAGAGATAAAGACCCCTCAAAGACTAAGTAAAGCTCTCCTTTGATGAGTTTTTCCTTCACAAATTCAACCCAAACCAAACTGCTTCAACGCTCCAGATTTTGTCCTCACTTCAATATTTCGGTTACTGCTTTTGGTATGCACTTTTTTGGCCCTCCTACAACAACGAAAATTTTCGCACAGGTGGGAGAAAGGGACTGATTTCAGTCTTCTCTTTTCTTCACTTAGCTTGATCTTCTTTCCTTGTATATTCGGCCTTAATATTTGATCCTTCTTGACACTAAAATTTGGCTCCTTAGGGTGATTTAATTTTCAATCTTGTGGTTGCAATGTGTGCCCTAGTTTCTTCACACATGTGAGACAAAGTGGCACAAAATCAGACTTCAAGGACTTTGATCTTTCTTCTCATATTCTCCTCTTCTTCACTGGCTTCTTTTTCCTTCTTGTGTACGTCAACAATCTTGGATGGATGATCTCCAAATGAGGTCGAATGCCATGTATATATAGGCTTCTTGGGAGCCCTAATGAGGCTGACTTGTCTTCTTGTAGGCTGATTTGGCCATGGAGGAGGAGTACTATCACACTTTTGACTTTAAATAAATATTTTTACATGATAAAAGATGCCCAATAGGGTCTTTTACATATGACAATGACTCTTTGACTTCTTTGACTCTATGCCAAATCCTAGAAGCACAAAATGGTTGCTTGACCAAAAAAAAAATTACCGTCTTTCGAGCATTGTCCTTCAGTGTATCCCAGACCTGATAATCAAGGTATTTGCATGACCTCCAAGGGATGAATCATGCCTTGGCCATGAAGGCAAGGTCCTCCTCCTTTGTATCTCATCTTGGTGAGGAGTCTCATGCGAGTTCTTGTAATGGGTATCTCCACATTTCCCACATAAATCATAGCATGTGAAAATGAAACTGAAGAAACATCAACATTGTTTACCTCATATGTCGATTAATAAATAGGTAATGATGGCTTCTTCAAGCCTTTGTTGCATTTCAACTCCTCCAAGGCCTCTTCCGCGGCTCATAGTTGAAGCTACAGTATTTGCTTATCCTCTTTCTATTCTTGTAGAAGCCTCCTTAACTCAGCATTCTTTTATTGAAGGCTTTGGTCGTTGCACTTCAGTTCTTCCAAGGCTGCCTTTGTGGCTTGGAACTGAAGCTGCACTCTCTTCTTATCCTCTTTCTCCTCTCATAGAAGCACTTTAAATTCAATGTTATATGCTTGAAGGCTATAGTTGATCTCCTCATTTGAATGATGAGAAGACAGTGAGGGTAATGAATATTCACTGGAAGATCTGGATGATGCATCACTTTCCGCTTCTCCTTTCTCCCGCCTTTCATGAGATTCATACATCATGTACATAATTTTGGAGATCCTGAGAATGGCCTCATACATATCTTTGCCATCCTCCATTTTTGCACGTTCAATCGATGTTCATGCTCGCAATTCATATTATCAAGAAGACCGCTCTGATACCACTTGATCCGGGTACGTCAGCTACTGGATTTACCCATGACCTTTTACTTCTGTGATGTTGTTAGAATTTCATTTTAAAAGAGCATAAAATAACATATGTGCGTGCTGTAAATAAGGGAAACAAGACAACCATCAACAACATAAAAACACGAGACGTTGATAACGGAGTTCACCCAGTGTGTGCTACGTCTCCGGGCCCGGTGTCAAAATGGGGTAGGCCGCTTCATAAAGGTCTGGAAATGGGAAGATGTACATGGATGATGTCCATAAAAATATGTGCCCTCAATATGAATGGCTTGTCTCTCCACGAGACGTTCTGCTACATGAACTCTCACTCACAATGGACCTCCTATCAGCATGACACAATCTCACTTGAAGCAAAAATAAGATCTCGCAACATGCATCAAGCGAGGATCTAGAAATAATACATCGCACAACAAAAAGAGGCACATGATCAAACTGCATATACTTCAAACCCTGAAGTTGGCTGAAGAAGTGGATCCTCAACTACTAAATCTGGCTACACCATCGCATTCGTGGCATCGAGGGGCATAGAATCGACTGTCCACACTTGAGAATCTGACACTGTCACTCAAAGTTGGAAAATGGCTGAAAAATGGGAAGCTCTGCTGCTAAAATTGACATCGCCATTGAGTTTCCATCGCCGAGAGGTGTAAAATTGACATAACGTTTGTCAAAAATGGACTCCGGCAAGTTTTAGGCCTCAAGGAATCTTTTTGATGCCCTCAAGATTCTCTAGGATTTTGTTCTGCATGGAATCTACAAATCTGCTGCTGAGATGGCTATTCAGACTTTACCATCACGTTCCCTATGAAATTCTGGTTAAAATGACTGTAAACTTCATATCAGTGTGACAGAGTGAAAATTTACCTCCCCATGGAATCTTTCAGGAATCAAAGAATATTCTCTACAAAATATTTTGTCTCAGAAAGCGTGCACGCACATGATTCTGCCTTGTTATGGCTCATAGTTCCACACCTGCAAATAAAAAAATATATTCCTCGAACTCCGCGCTATTCTGCTTTCTCTTCTGCCGTGGGTGCACTGCAAATTTGAGTTTTAATACCCCTGGTCGGCGGAGTTTACCACATCCAGCCATTTTCCGTAGTGGTAAAAAAGGCAAGTTGTTGAGGGGAGATCGGGGAATGAAATCCCACCTCCCCTGAAATTCTGCGCGTACATATTTTTTGGGCCACCGTGGTATATTTTAGGGCATGTGATTGTAATATTTGGGCGTGTTTGTTTTTTAAAGGTTGAAATATATTTAAATATGGGGCCGCATGGTGGGGGCCGACCCACGTGGGTCGGGCGGGTTCAACTCCCGCTGACTCCACTTTGTTATCCATCGTGGTTTGTTGGGTGGGTGGGGTCCGCAACCCACGGCCCCGACCCAACCAATATTCAATAGGTTTGTAATGTTTATAGATATACGGTGTGATGGTTACACCATGGGTTTCGATGGGGGTCATGGCTCGCTGACCCAAAATATTTAATATTTGTTATGTAATATGGATACGACGGGGGTGGCGGGGGTCATGACTTACCACCCCTATTTTTTAATATGTTTTTTCGCTATTTTAAAACAAATTATTGATTTTTTATTTTAACGAAAATAAGGGTTATTGGGATTTTTAACGAGGCCACAATTTCACCCGTTTTCTGGAGCTAATTTCCCCTGTTGGTTGACGTTGAATTTGTGGGACACTTAAACTTGGCACAATGCCCAACTTTGACCAAAAATTTACTAGCTTTAACTTCTCCAAAGGGGCTTCGATTGGAGATTCATGCGCACTGTTGGAGTCAGGACGACGAGAACTTCAACCTGAACTTGGTTCGAGGGCAATCCAACCTCTTTGAATTTTGACCATTTATGAGCCCTCTTGATCTTTTGAGGGTGTCTAGAGCCACCTAGATCACCTTTATAGATCAAGTCCTTGATGGCCTTGCAGGTAAGAAGTTATTTTCCTTCTTAGATGGGTTCAGTGGGTACAATCATATTCAAATCATCCCTAAAGACCATGATAAGACTACTTTCACCTGCACTTTGGGTACCTTCACTCACAAAGTCCTACCCTTTGGGTTGTGAAATGCCCCAGCTACCTTCCAAAGAACTGTCCTAAGCATTTTCTCTGAGATATTCCAATAACCTCTCTCCAATTTGGGTAAAGTACTGAGAAGGTGCATTGAGATGCATCTCTCCCTAAGTCCAGAGAAGTGTGAATTCCGAAAGAGCAGGAGTTGTATTAGGACACTCACTCTCTGAAGCAGGAATACAGGTGGACTTGATAAAAATCATTATTATCAATGGAGTACCTGCTCCTAAAAAGCAGAGAGATGTCAGGAGTTTCTTAGGGTTAGCTATTTATTATAGAAGATTCATCAAAGATTTCAATATGGCTTTGCCACTTTTTGGTTTATTGGCCAAAGATTCTGAGTTTATTTGGTGTAGTCCTTGTCAAGGGCCTTTTGAGCTCATTAAGGGAAATTTGACTGCTGCCCCCATTCTCTAAGGTCCAAATTGGACCCTGCCCTTCCACATCCACACAGATGCATCTGACAAAGCTGTGGGAGCACCATTAGGATAGTCAGAATACAAATTACCTTATGCAATCTATTTCATCAGTAAGAACTTGTCTAAGGCCGAGCATTTGCAGAATAAGGAAGATCCTCCGTTGGAATATTTGTTAAAAGGTTGATCACTACTTGAAGAAGCATGACATAGATAGCATACATTTGACCTAGTGTGGGATCCATAGTTTATAAGGATGAAGGTATGGTGACAGAGAAGTGCAACATTAAAATTTAGTAGAGGAATTTTTCATCTTTAAGAAAAGAAGAGGAAAGCCGTTGAAAAAGCTTAGATGATCACATGAAGGAAGAGGTATGTATATATTTGTTAACTTTGATAGATGGATAGAACCATGTCATCACTTAATTGCAAATATAATGGTTAGAATGCTCTATCTCATGATCATGATTGAAGAAGAAGGGACCCTTCCTTATGAATGATACATGAAGGCATAAATACAACATGCCTTGAACTCTTATATATGATGACATGATGGAATTAACATTACATGATCTCATGAAGAATATGAGGTGGTTAGCAACCATTGTTCCTGTTGGCGCTGGAATCAACACTTGGACTGCATTAAGCGCCTGACCAAACACATCCTAAACTCTAAGGCAATTTAATGATTTGTTTTATGAGATTTGTAGGTGGTTTAAACTCTTATTCACTGAAAAGAGATTTCATTCAAATCCATAGTTCTACTAATGAGGGTATTGGATCATGATGTGGTACCAAAGAGTGAGTTTGTAGCCTATGAGGAGAAGAAAATGTAAAATGAGAGAATAAACAGTAGGTCTGCAAAGCATCAATATATTGAATCTGGTAGCAATTAACGCAAGTATGAATTTAACAATATTTCATCAAGAGAAACCTATTTCTAGTCTTACAATATTCTCATTGAAATATTATAAAAGATAACGGTCATGAGTGATGCTCTTTCTACTGTTATTATATATTTTTTACCAAGAAGGCTCACTGTGTGAGACGAACAAAAATTGATAAAACACATGAACATGTCAAGGGACTGATAAAAACTCATAACAACATGAGGAATTGCAAGCTTCAACTGAAGATAATAAGATATGGAAACACAAGCGGAAATTGACAACACACACACCAGATGGTAATAAGTCCTCAAAATATTATGTCTATTTCATTCACTAAAAAGAGTATTGATCATATGAGTTAAGATTCTAAAACCACAAACCCTTAATTCATAGTAGTTTGTCACATATATACAAAAATATAAAATTGTCATCCCCACAAAAGGAGTAAATTTGTTCCTAAAAGTTATTACCATCTCGTGCAAGAGATGAGGGTTATCCAAAAACTTTAATACAAACTGCTATGACATAATCAAAATAAACAACATCACGGCTAGCGATTCAAAGTGGTTTTATGATGTGGCAGTCTATAGGAAGACTCCTCCTCTATTATGGTGCAACCAACTCCACAAAAAGTGTAAACAACATTGAAAGTGACGTGTGGTTGTTCCTTGAATGTTGCATGGTGCCTCGCAGAAATGTGGTGGTGCTGAGAGTAATGGTAGAAATATGTTTCATAGAAAATTTGTCGTTGTTCTTTCCTTTGGTTTCTTGTTTGTCGTGATAGGGATGGAGGCCGACTAAAAGAGATAACGGAGTTTCATTTTATTAGAGGGAGAGATTATTAGATGAGAGGGAGGAGAAAAACTCTTTATACATATATTGCAATCACAGATCAGGGTCAAAATGTTTAAACATAAGACACAAGTGGGAGGGAATGCGATTTGTGATGGGGGTGATGATGTGGCAAGGATATGGGGCCCAGAGAATACCACAAATCATGAATCGTGAATTCTGTTAAGAGAAACGGGAGGTAACTGTTAAAACTTGTGAAGTGCGATGTGTGAGTAACAGAGGGTGACGTGACAGGATGGAGATGGGGCCTATTTAATACTGCAACTCGCAAATCAGGAGTTTTGTTTGGAGGAACGAGAGGTAAGTGTTAAGATTTGCGAAGTGCGATGTGCAATGAACAGAGGGTGACATGGCAGGACAGATGGTGGGACCCATTTAATACCGCAAATCGCAAATTGAGAGTTTTGTTATGAGAAACGAAAGGTAAGTGTTAAAACTTATGAAGTGTGATGTGCAATGAAAAGAGGGTGACGTGGTAGGGCTCAAATGGGTCCCATTTAATACTGCAAATCACAAATCAGGATTTTTTTTATTGTGAGGAATGGGAGTTAAAGGTTAAAACTCGCGAATTGCGATGTACAATGAGACAAGAGTCAACGTGGCAGGGAAAGATCTCACTTTAATATCACAATCGGGGGTTTTTTAGGAGATGACAATTGTAACATGAATGAAAGTTAAAAATTCAATAAGATGATTGCGATGAGGGTAAGGGGTCCACCATGATTAAGTGCGGTAAGTTATATCATATAATATATGATATTAGAAAGGTTTGCTATGGTGTAGGTAGACCTGCTTTTTAACTATAAAAAAATGGATTTTAATAGTTAAAAAGGGGTTTTGAAAGAAATGAAAAGATGGACTTTGGTTTTTTTGGAAAAATGAAAGGTAAAAGAGGGGAAATGAAATGAATGAAGGTATAAATGAATTTTTCTCACCATTATACTTTGACAACGACACTTTCATCTTACAACTGAACTGAAAAGGCAGATCGATTCCTTAGAGAATGATGACTAGACTTCGAAAAATATTTGAAAAATTATAGTGCTAACAGTGGCTCCTATTGGGGATGAAGTTCTCCCTGTGAGGCTTCAAGGATTGTGGAATCAGTGCCTTAAAAAACTCTTTAAACTCAGAATACTTCTTAGAAATTATGACTAGGACTGACCATTGACCCAGTGTACTTAAGACTAACCATATATACAGACACAAGTACCATTGGGCATGGAGTTTTATTGACACATGACACCGGATATTACTGAGTTACTAAACAAATAACTTCTTGAGAAAATGACCATTGACTGGGCCTCCAGTCAGTTGGTCATCATCCATATGTTTGAGCAGAAAAGTATTGTTTTCCATAACTTCAGCAATTCTAAATGGTCCAAACCATAAATATTCAAACTTAACATGATTTCAATGGTATTCTCTCCTGGAATCTTAGCGTAGCACCAAATCGTTCTCCTGGAATAACTGTTGATTTTCTCTTTTGTCAAAAAATAATTTGATTTTAGTCTGATACTTCTGTGTATTATCCATCAGTGATTCTCTGATTTGGTGTGCCTCTATTATCTGCAGCATTTTCCTTTGGATTGGATTTTCATCATCAACTTCATCTTGCAGGAAATTCATCACAAGAAGAGCTAATTGAAAAGGTATTACAACATCAGTACCATATACAAGTTGAAATGGAGATATTTTAATTGATTTTTTGCCACTTACCATATTTTCCCAAAGAGCACGTACCAGCTAAGTGTCCCAATTTCTATTATATCTAGGTAGCATTTTCTTAATGATCCTCACCAAAATTTTATTGGATGACTTGGCTAATCCATTACCTTGAGGGTAATAAGGCATGCAATGAGTCAATTCAATTCCATATCGCTGACAAAAGTTGTACATCTTAGTAGACTTAAAGCCCATTGCATTATCAGTTACCAACTTATGTGGACAACCAAATCTTGACATAATTTTTTCCAACATAAATTTGATAATTACCATATCAGTAGCATTCCTGGTTTGTACATCTTCAATCCATTTAGTAAAATAGTCTGTAGCTATGAGAATCCATCTATTTGTCCTGATGAAGATGCATGAATTTCACCGATGAAGTCTAACCCCCACCGCTAGAAAGGAACATCTGCTGAAATAGGAATAAGAGGTAATGGTAGCAATTTCTGTTTACCAGCAAATTTCTCACATTTGACACAGTTCCTGACTTTGGAAAAAACATTAGAGAAAATAGTTGGCCAATAATAGCTAGCTCTTAAGATTTTGTTTGCAGATATTTTCCCATACAAATTCCCTCCACACACTCCTACATGTATCTCTGTCATAATCTCTTAGGATTCAACTTCATCTACACATCTTAATAAGACTCCAACAAGGTCCTTCCAATAAAGATGGTCTTCCAAAATGAAATACTTAACAACTCTCAATTTGAAAGCTCTCCTCTTTGACTTCTCCATTTCAGGGGGATAGTTGAAATTTATAAAAAAGTATGTTATATACTTGTACCAATCTGAATGAAATATTTCAGGATAATGATAAATAACTTCTCCATCTTCTCCTTCAGCTGCCTCTATGTTAAAATTTAAAGCCTTGCAGTTAGATTCAACCATCAAGTGAGCCAAGGCTTGACCTTTTATCAATTTAGTTGGTCTGATCTCAATATAAAATTCCAGAATTTTGGTCAGGCATTGTCCCCTTCTACCATCTGTATCTAGCTGCAACAAAACATATTTAACAGTGATATTGGGCAAAAAAGCAACTATTTTTGAATGCAGCACATAAACTTGAAAATACTTCAAAGCCTTAACTAGTGCATATGCTTGTTTTTCAGTCAAGATGTACTTTAATTCAGCATCCCTTAAAGCATGACTCAAAAATGAGATAGGTTTCTCTAAACATTATTTATTCTTCTGTAAAAAGACAACTGCAATTATTTCTTCTGAAGTATATGAAAAAATAAAAATAAAAAATTCAAAATCAGGACTAATCAAAACTGGAGCTTCAGTCAAGGCAGACTTGATTGCTGAAAATGAATTATTTGCTTCATCTCGCCATTTAAATTCTGCATCTTTTTTTAGCAAGACATTTATGTGTTTGATCATCTCTACAAAGTTAGGAACAAAACTCCTCAGAAAATTGATTTTCCCTAAAAATGACTGCAATTATTTTTTATTCATTGGAAAACCAATCTTCTGAATAGCTTCTACTCTTCTCGGATCAATATAGATGCCACTTTTATTTACAATATGTCCCAATAATTTCCCTTTTTGGACAACAAAGGATGACTTTTTTGGGTTTAGGGACAAACAAAAATTTATGCATTTATTAAAAAATTGTTTCAAATGTTTCAAGTGGTCTTCATCAGATTTTGAATAGAATATGATGTCATCCAAATAGATGACTACAAATCTATTTTTTTCTCTCGCAAAGGTAATATCCATTGCCCGCTGAAAAGCTGCACCTGCATTCATCAGACCAAATGGAATTTTATTGTACATGAATGTACCCCATGGTGTGGTAAATGTTGTCTTTTCTCTATCTTTCCTGTCAACTGAAATTTGATTATAGCCTGAAAATCCATCAATCATTGACAATATTTTGGATCCTACAACCTTTTGCAAAATATAATCCATCTCGAGCAGTGGATAGTTATCTTTCAATGAACACTGGTTTAGGTTGCAGAAATTGATACAAATTCTTATCTCTCCATTCTTTTTCTGATTTCTTTCTCAATGATTGGGAGCAGCATGGGATTGATATATCTGATTTTTTGTGCCACACGCTTTGCATCTATTTTCAAAGGAATATTGTGCTCCTTTATGCTTCTATCATAAGTTTTCAGCTCACTATAAGACCATGCAAAAATATTAGAAAATTCTTTCAGCAGCTTGATATATTTTGTTCTAATTTCAAGAGAAAGGAATTTGGAAACTTTGACTAATTTTGGCTGATCCTCTGTGCCAATGTTACATTCTATTGTACTCTCTCCATCAACTTTACTTTCAGACTTGAGAAAAACATAATTATTATCGAACAATATTTCTAAAGGAACTAAGCCTTTAGGAATATAGTTAGTGTTCAGATCTATAATGTTCTTCCCAACCATGGTTTTCTTAAAATGCCTGCTATTTTGATTTTCAACAATGTCCTGCTCATCATCAATTTGTATGTCTGCAAACTCTTCAACACACTCTACAGATTTCTAAATTTCCTTGTCATCCTCAAATACTTGCCAGTATTTTATGTTGTCAGGAATTGAAGGCCTTTTATTTATTTAAACATCATAGGTTGCCTTGACATCTAGAGGAACTTTGAATTACTAGCAGAAATAGCTAGTGAATCAGCCATTTGATTTTCCTCTCTAGTGACAAAATTTATATTAAATGCTCAGTCAAGTCCCATAATTCATTCCTATAATTTTTCAACTTGGAATTTTTCACTTGGTAGTTGTTTCTCACCTGCTTTATCACCAAATCTGAATCACCAAAAGAAATTAGTTGCTCCGCTCCCAAATCTTTTGTTGCCTTCATTCCCAGCACAAGCACCTCATATTTAGCAGTTTTGTTAGCGGTAGAAAATTGCAGTTTATATGATATAGTTAGCCTTTGATGAGTAGGAGAAAAGAGGACTACACCGACTCCTGATCCTTCTCTTGATGAGGCTCCATCGAAGAACAATTTCCAGATCTATTATCCCTCTATATCTTGCTCGTTTGAACCTTGAAAGTGTTATTTTTCACTTATTTCAGGCTGGAAATTGTTATCATCAGCAAAAAGGTGTAGTATTGATAACCCCAATTCCTTTTCTTCAACATATATGGGATGGTTTGAAGGATTATGTTGATCAATAATGATGTAGGCCATTTGGGTTTCCATATACAACCTTCTGAATTCCCGTCCAAGCACTGGGATGGTGGCATATGACATGTCCATCTGAAGGGTACCTCCCAATTTTTTAGACCAAGATTTGGAAAGTAGCATCCAAAATTTGGAAGGAATGTCTGCAACTACAATGTCCATCACTAAGCTTTTCATAGGTAGTTGGGTAAGATAAACAACCAAGTCCTTAATTAATCCAAGGCACTTGACTTTTTTGGAATCAAAGGTGTAGAGATCATGGTATTTCTTGGTGATCTCTAATCCTAATTCATCCATCACTTTATTTGGCATCAAATTGTGAGAAGCCCCAGAATCTAACAGACAATTATACAACATTTTGTCATGTATATTGAGTGACAGGTAGAAAGGTGGTGAGTTGTCATCATTTTGGTCTTGGACATGACAACCTAGATAAATAGTGGGATGTTCATCCTCAAGGTTGACTGAATCGGGAGCGAGAGGTGGTTGTAGCAGACATTTAGGAGACTCTTTATATGTTGGATTTTTCAACAATTCCAGAAGTGGGACCGAAATTTTGATTTTATTCAATTCAGATTTGAAACTGAAATAAATCAGAACTATTTCCTTATTTTCTGCAGTGATTTTGACAATTAGGGCAGAATTTTGGAGTGGAGGAACCTCATTGACATTGGCATTCTATTTGGCAGCTTATTTCTCTGAATCTAATTTTTTTTAGGTTGCTGAACAGGGCCTTTAGACCTCAAAGGATAATTTATGTTTTGAGCTTCTTGCTGTTTTTTACAATTTTGTGCATAAATTTGGACATTCTCATCATCTAAAAACAAATAAATCCTTGATTGGTCTTCATATTCTTGCAAAGTTAGACAAGTTGACTGTGAGGTTTCTCCTACAAGGTTTATTTCTTCATTTTCTCCCCCATGTTCTTGCTGCTCTTATTCAGAAAAATTATTGAAAGGAGGCTAAACATTTTAATCATCAGCATTCCTCCTTGGGCACTGTAGGATTTTTTTGGGTTGAAATGGCCTCCTGAAGGGAGCCTGATTTCTATTGGCTTCATTTTGATTGGCTCTAGTAGTTGGTTTGTTTTCTAACTCTAATTTTGTCATTTTAGAGGCAAGTGCCTTGATCAAATTGGAGATTTGATCGATATTTTCTTCTGCTATAAGAGACTTAGAAGAAGAAGGTTTTTCTTCTTTCATATTTTTTTTTTCTTTGGCTGCCTTTTCTTCCTCCATTTTCAACTTACTAGAAGCCATGAGATTAGACTGCACTCCAATTACAGCCTCTTGCATATTCATCAATGTTTGCGCTTTCTCAGTCCTTAACCACAAATCAAACTTAGAATCTAGAGCATTTGCAAAATTTATCATAGTTGTAGTCTCGGGAGGCTTAATTTCTTTAGGAATTTTCTAATAAATCTTTTTAAACCTCTTGGTAAAATGAGCCAATGACTCATCTAGTTTCTTCTTCAGAGTTCCAAATTTTGTAATGTCGTACACATAGTCTTTCATATCACCCCATTGCTTTACAAATATTTCCTCCAATTCATCAATTCCTGGTATTGATTTTGGAGGCATACTTCTAAACCATTTACGAGCTTCACCATCCAAGCTCTGAACAAATATTCTTGACTAGATATCTTCATGTTCAATATTCTGGCTGTCAGCATAACTATAGAAAGCCACTAAATGTTCCTCAACATAAATTCCTTCTCCCTCCCCAGTATATTTCGGAATACATTTCAAGTAATCTCCTTGAGGGAGTGGATGCAAAGGTTGAGGAAGATTAAGTGGTGCACATCTTCCAGCTACTATCTGATGCATCCTTGTAAGGGCAGGCTGAGCCATATTTTGCTGACGTATAGTTGATAGGTGACAGGTTGATGTAGTTGTTTGGGAAAAAAGGAATTACAATTTGTGGATTCTGAATCTGATTTAGGACAACAAAAAATTGGAAATATTGAGTTGATTCTTCAAGCTTGGGGACTGAAAATAGTGGATTCTCAAAGAGATGAGCAAAGGATGTGTTGACTTCACCTTTTACAGAAAAATCAGATTCAAAGTTGTCTCTTGAGGGGATGAGGTTAATTCAACTTTATTTTTATAAGCTAGGAAGTCAGATAAGTTGAATGTGAGGCCTTCGGTAACATTCTCTTCTAGTGGATGAGAAGAGGATGACCCAACAATTGGATTTATAGATAATGGAAAATATTGTTGCCGAGGAGTGATGAAAGACTAGTATTGAGGATGATTTTGGAGGAAATTTAAAATGGCCTTAAAAACTTCTTTAGTCAAAACATCCCTATCAAGAAAAGGTGCAATTTCCAATACTTGCTCTAACTCCCCTTCAATTAGCACAAACTCTTTTGTTTCCTTATTAACACTTAATAACCAGGTTTTTTCCTCTTTAACTAAAATAGTATTTACTTCAGATTTACTAACTCCATATTTATCAATTGAGGAATGAGGAAAACCTTCAGTTGAGCTTAGGTTAACAACATCTACTTTATCTTCTAGGGAAGCAGTTTCAATTTTAGATTTTTCAGCAAGATCTTTTGTATTTGAAACTTCTTTTGATTCTAAAGTAGATGAAAGTACCTTCTGCTTTGGAATGTATTTTTTGTGTACCTTTTTCACTGACTGAGATGTGGCATCAACTGATCTATGTTTTCCTTTTTCATCTCTAATGATCTTCTCTGGGTCTGCAACTAGGGTCACAGTAGGTTATATTTTCTTTCTCCTTGTTGTGGGAGGTTTTGAAACCCCTTTTCCTCTCTATGGAGTTTTCAGGTGAACTAATTTGCAGTCTTGTTCAAGTCATCAATTCTTATTCACCATTAATAATTGACATTCAGCAATTCAAAACAAGAGACATCAGGAGAATACTTCGTTTCAAGGCCTTTGTCTCTCAACAGATGCACCAAAAGATGTCGATGCTAGAATCAACACTTAGACTGCATCAAGCACCTGAATAGACACATCCTAAACTCCAAGGCAATTTAATGATTTTTTTTATGAGATTGGTAGGTGGTTTAAACTCTTATTCACTGAAAATGGATTTCAGTCAAATCCACAGTTCTACTAATGAGGGTATTGGATCATGATGTGGTAGCAAAGAGTGAGTTTGTAGCCTATGGGGAGAAGAAAATGTAAAATGAGAGAAGAAACAGTAGGTATGCAAAGAAAAATTCTACTAAATTTGGTAGAAATTAACACAAGTAGCAGTTTAACAATATTTCATCAAGAGAAAGTTATTTCGAGACTTACAATATTCTCACTGAAATATTATAAAATATGACGGTAATTAGTGATGGTCTTTCCATTTTTATTATATATATTTTAGGCTCATTGTGTGAGACTAACAAAAATTGATAAAACGCATGCACATGTCAAGAGACTGATAAAAACTCATAACAACATGAGGAATTTCAAGCTGCAACTAAAGATAATAAGGTATGGAAACATAAGTGGAAATTGACAATACACACACCAGATGGTAATAAGTCCTCAATTTTTTTTGTTTATTTCATTCACTAAAAAGAGTATTGATCATATGAGTTAATATTCTAAAACCACGAACCTTACTTCATAGCAGTTTGTCACATATATAAAAATTGTCATCCCCACAAAAGGAGTAAATATGTTCCTAAAAGTTATTACCATCTCATGCAAGAGATGAGGCTTATCCAAAAACTTTAATACAAAGTGCTATGACATAATCAAAATAAACAACATCAAGGCTAACAATTCAAAGTGGTTTTATGATGTGGCAGTCTATTGGAAGACTCCTCCTCTGTTCTAGTGCAACCAACTCCATGAAAAGTGTACACAATAGTGAAACTGACATGTGGTTGTTCCTTGAATGTTGCTTGATGCCTCACGGAAATGTGCTGGTGCTGAGTGTAATGGTAGAAATATGTTTCAGAGAAACTCTGTCATTGTTCCTATCCTTTGGTTTCTTGTTTTTCGTGATAGGGATGGAGGCGGATTAAAAGAGATAGCGGAGTTTGATTTTATTAGCGGGAGAGATTATTAGATGAGCGGGAGGAGAAAAACTCTTTATACGTATATCACAATCGCAGATCGGGGTCAGAATGTTTAAACATAAGACAGAAGCGGGAGGGAATGTGATTTGTGTTGGGGGTGATGACGTGGCAAGGAGGTGGGGCCCTAACAATACCGTAAATCGCGAATCAGGAGTTCTGTTAAGAGAAATGGGAGGTAAGTGTTAAAACTTGTGAAGTGCGATGTGTGATGAACAGAGGGTGACGTGGCAGGATGGAAATGGGGTCCATTTAATATCGAAAAAAAAAATCGAGAGTTTTGTTATGAGGAACGAGAGGTAAGTGTTAAGATTTGCGAAGTTCGATGTGCGATGAACATAGGGTGATGTGGCAAGATGAACGGCGGGGCCCATTTAATACTGCAAATCGATAATTTTGTTATGAGAAACAGAAGGTAAGTGTTAAAACTTGAAAAGCGTGATGTGCGATGAACAGAGGGTGACGTGGCAGGACGGAGATGGAGCCCATTTAATACTGCAATTCACAAATCGGGAGTTTTGTTATTGTGAGGAAAGGGAGTTAAAGGTTAAGACTCACGAATTGCGATGTGCGATGAGGCAAAAGTTGACGTGGCAGGTGTTGACATGAAGAAATGGTCAGCCAACAATAAGGGATCTCCCCTGTAGAAAGTCCTGATTAGACTCTAAACCGTTTGTGATAGGGATCCCGTCCGGGGTGTGGGTCCGGCTACTGCTGAATATTCCTTACTGTTGGTCGGCCATTTCTTCCCCTCAACATCAGGGAAAGGTGTCACTTTAATATTGCAATCGAGGGTTTTGTAGGAGATGACAATTGTAACATGAATGAAAATTAAAACTGTGATGAGACGATTGCGATGTAAGGGTAAGGGGTCCACCATGATTAAGTGCAGTAAGTTATATCATATAATATATGATATAACAAAGGTTTGTTGTGGTGCGGGTATAGTTGCTTTTTAACTATAAAAAATGGATTTTAATAGTTAAAAAGGGGTTTCGAAAGAAATGAAACGCTGGACTTTGGGTTTTTTGGAAAAATGAAAGGTAAAAGAGGGGAAATTTGGCTGAAGAAGCAGATGCTCAACTGCTGAATCTGGCTCCACCATCCCATTCATGGCATCGAGGGGCATATAATCGACTTTCCACACTTGAGAATCTGACACCGCCACTTCAAGTTGGGAAATGGCTGAAAAATGGGAAGCTCCACTGCAAAAACAAACATCGTCATTGAGTTTCCTTCGTCGAGAGGTGTAAAATCGACATAAAGTTTGTCAAAAATGGACTTCAACAAGTTTTGAGCCTCGAGGAATCTTTTCGATGGCTTCAAAATTCCCTAAGATTCAATTCTGCAGGGAATCTGCAAATCTGTTGCTCAGCTGGCCATTCTTACTTTAAAATCGCGTTCCTTGCGAAATTCTAGTTAAAATGACTGTAAACTTCATATCATTCTGACAAAATGAAAATTTACCTCCCCATGGTATCTTTCAGGAATAAAAGAATATTCTCTGCAAAATATTCTATATCTCGAAAAGCGTGCCTGCACATGATTTTGCCTTGATCTGGCTCGTATTTCCACACCTGCAAATCAAAAAATATATTCCTCTAACTCCGCGCTAGTCTGCTTTCTCTTTTGCCTTGGGCACACTGCAAATTTTAGGTTTTTATACCCCTGGTCGGTGAGTTTACCACATCCAGTAGTTGGTAAAAAAGGTGAGTTGTTGAGGGGAGGTCAGGGGATCAAATCCCGCCTCCTCGGAAATTTCGCGTGTACATATTTTTTTGGCCGCCATGGTATATTGTCTGGGGCATGCGTTTGTAATATTTGGGTGGGTTTGTTGTTTAAATGTGAAATATATTTAAAGATGGAGCGACACAGTGGGGGCCGGGCGGGTTCACCTCCCCCCTGCTCCACTTTGTTATCCATCGTGGTTTTTTGGGTGGGCGAGATCCGCAACCCACGGCCCCGACCCAACCAATATTCAATAGGTTTGCAATGTTTATAGATATACGGTGCGATGGTTACACCATGGGGTTCGACGGGGTTCATGTCCCACTGACCCAAAATATTTAATATTTGTTATGTAATATGGATTCGACGGGGTTGGCGAGGGTCATGGCTTGCTACCCCTATTCTTTAATATATATTTTTTTCTTTATTTTAAAACAAATTATTAATTTTTTATTTTAACGAAAACAAGGGTTATTGGGATTTTTAACGAGGTCACAATTTCGCCTGTTTTCGAGAGCAAAGTTCCCCTGCCCGTTGATGGTGAATTTGTGGGACACTTAAACTTGGCCCATTGCCCAACTTTGGCAAAAAATTTGACTTGCTCTAACTTCTCCATACGATCTTGGATTGGAGATCCGTTCGCATCGTTGGAATTAGCACAACGAGCACTTCAGCCTGAACTTGGTTCGAGAGCAAACCGACCACTTTGAACTTTAACCATTTCTGAGCCCTCTTGATCTTTTGAGGGTGTCTAGAGCTACCTGGATCACCTTTATAGATCAAGTCCTCGATGGCCATGCAGGTAAGAAGTTATTTTCCTTCTTAGATAGGTTTAGGGGGTAAAATCATATTCAGATCAAATCAGCCCTGAAGACCAGGATAAGACTACTTTCAACTGTGCTTGGGGTACCTTCACTCACAGAGTCCTACACTTTGGGTTGTGCAATGCCCCAGCTACCTTCCAAAGAACTATCTTGAGAATTTTCTCTGAGCTATTCCATGACTCTGTTGAAATCTATATGGATGATTTTAGACCATATGGGGATGACTTCGAGGAACCTCTCTCCAATTTGGGTAAAGTACTGAGAAGGTGCACTGAGATGCATCTCTCGCTGAGCCAAGAGAAGCTTGAATTCCTAAAGAGATCAAGAATTGTATTAGGACACTCAATCTTCGAAGCAGGAATATAGGTGGACCCGAGAAAAATCACTATTATCAAACGTGTACTTGCTCATGAAAAGAAGAGAGATGTCAGGAGCTTCTTAGGGTTAGCTAGTTATTATAGAAGATTCATCAAAGATTTCAGTAAGATGGCTTCGCCACTTTTTGGTTTATTGGCCAAATATTTTGAGTTTATTTGGTCTGATCCTTGTCAAGAGGCTTTTGAGCTCATTAAGGGAAAGTTGACTATTACCCCCATTCTCTGAGGTCGAAATTGGACCCTGCCTTTCCACATCCATGCTTTAAACAAATTTAGACATTATGTAACTGGGTATTAGACCTTTGATCACACTGACCATCCAACCATCAAATATTTAATGAAAAAACAGATGTTAATTCTAGGATAATTAGATGGTTGTTACTATTACAACAATTTGACCTAACTATTGTTGATAAACCTGGAGAGTAATATGTTGTTGTGGATTTTTTTATCCAGGTTAGCTCTATCTGCAGGTGAAGAAGGAATGGTGGATGACCAACTGCCAGATGAACATCTCTTCACTATATCAACACTCTCACCATGGTTTGATGACATAGATAACTACTTGGTTGCTGGAAAGTTCCCTCCTAATCTCTCATTAAAGGAGAAAAGCAAGATCATCAGAAAATGCTTCAAAGCTTGTCTTGTGAAAATATGTCTACATAATAACCAAAAACAACAAGCTTGAAGTCCAGAACTTAATATTTGTGACTGTAGGGACTTAATTTTCGTAGGCAGTGGACTGGAGAATCAATTAGGCGGGAGTAATTCCCAATTTCAACTGATTGAAAAAAAATCAAATAAACTATGAAAACACATCAAAGAGTTGAGGTTTAGCTGCCAAATAACATGGTATGTTTATTCAAAAAGCTGCAACACATCAAAGAGAAGAGGTTTGGCTGCCAAATAACATCGTCTGTTTATTCAAAAGACTGCAAGTACTATGAAGTCTCGAGATATTAGATTCAACTTCAAATCACTCGATTTCAAGTTGCTTCCAAACTACCTTTCATTTACCAAGACCTCTACTATTGAAGGTCTCTCACACAATTTGTTTATTTTCAAGTATATAGAAGTTAGCAAGTCATGGTAGGAAGCATTATGGTCATAATAAGATATAGCAATATTGAGATGGCATCATTCTGGAAGCATGGAAGGATAAGCCAGAGTAGTAATTTATATGGTTGTAGCAAGTCATCTAGCAATAATAGGAAGATAAGAGTTTGTCGCAATTCATCATCATTATAAAGAAGCAACATAGTCACTTGACATAAGATGATTAATCAACATCTCATAACAATTAGAAGGATTAGCTATGACATGTCCATGGAAAAGGTATGGAGACCCTGATATGTATGAAGAAGAAGGAGGACCTTGGTAGTGAATGTCTTGGAGATGGATTCATACAATACGCAGGATGTTGATGTTGCAGAAGTTGATATTATAATGAAAAGCCATCATGAGAAGGTAATTTTTGATTTGATGTTCATTTTTAATTTTTGAAAGAAAGCAACTGGTTGGGTTGGAATAGGGTTACCGAAAGAGGGTTATAGAAAGTCACCTACAACTA
The DNA here is from genome assembly GCA_034641835.2 of Pinus albicaulis. Lineage (NCBI taxonomy): Eukaryota > Viridiplantae > Streptophyta > Pinopsida > Pinales > Pinaceae > Pinus > Pinus albicaulis. The sequence continues at coordinate 73,170 of JAXQQM020093001.1, forward strand.
TTACACATAATATTGATGGATGATTCTAAAAGGAACATGCCTTGGAAGAGGTAGCAATATGAAGGATAACTAGATGATGACGAAGGAGGTCACTTCCCGATGAAAATATGGCATGACTAACATTACCTGGTTCAAGACTATGAAGAGGAAAGGGAAAGTCATGTAGAAGATGGTAAAAGCCCTACAAAGAAGTTATGAAGAAGGTGGCTCAATGATGAAGAAGTTGAAGTTCATCCATGACATGATGATGCATAAAGGAGGATCCCTAAAAGCAGCTGATAGTACCATGATATCCACTGAAGAGCAGATAGTTGTTGTTGGAAACAAGTCCCTAGTTAAGAGGGAGCTTGGATATATTACTTTGATAGTAATGAATATATCCTCCCCAGTTATGAGGTATAAATAAACACATAATTCTTGTCTTCACATTATGAAGAAAAAATGGAGGATTGGGTAAGCATCTGAGACTGATACGGATACTCTTTAAGGATATAGGTTGCTAGTCAGATCCAAAACCTCTCCTAGAGAGGAAAACCCACAAGAATTCTTCTATGCGTATAGAATTTTCAAATGACGAATTCCAAGACCAAAGACAAAGACCCCTCCAAGACTAAGTCAAGCTCTCCTTTGATGTGCTTGTACTTCACAAAGTCAACCCAAGTCAAATTGCTTCAACACTTCAAGTTTTGGCCTCACTTCAAAATTTCGGCTACTGCTTCACGTCTGCACTTTTTCTGCCCTCCTACAACAACTAAAATTTTTGCACGTGTGGGAGAAAGGGACTGATTTCGGTGTTCTCTTTTCTTCACTTGGCTTGATCGTCTTTCCTTGGATATTCGGCCTTAAGGTTTGATCCTTATTGACACTAAAAATTGGCTCCTTAGGATGATTGAAATTTTGTTCTTTTGGTTGCAATGTGTGCCCTAGTTTCTTCATAACATATTTGTAGGGCTTCGACCATCTTCTACATCACTTTCCCTTTCCTCTTCATAGTGTTGAAGCAGGTAATATTAGTCATGCCATCTTTTCATCGGGAAGTGACCTCCTTCGTCATCATCTAGTTATCCTTCATACTGCTTCCTCTTCCAAGGCACGTTCCTTTTAGAATCATCCATCAATATTATGTGTAATAGTTGTAGGTGAATTTCTACAACCCTCTTTTGGTAGCCCCATTCCAACCCAACCAGTTGCTTTCTTTCAAGAATAAAAAGTGAACATCAAATCAAAATTTACCTTCTCATGATGGATTTTCATTATAATATCAACTTCTGCAACATCAATATCCAGCATATTGTACGAATCCATCTCCAAGACATTCACTACCAAGGTCCTCATTCTTCTTCATACATATCAGGGTCTTGAGACCTTGTCCATGGAGATGTCATAGCTAATCCTTCTAATTGTTATTAGATGTTGATTACTCATCTTATCTCAAGTGACTATAGGTACATCTTTATGAAATCTTTTTCCAGCTTCATCATATATTGCTTCCTCAAGATCTCAATACATAGCTCCTTCATCATAGGAACAATGGTTTCCAGCCACCTCATATTCTTCATGAGATCATGTAATGTTGATTCCATCATGTCATCATATAAAAGAGTTCAAGGCATATTGTATTTATGCCTTCATGTATTATCCATAAGGAAGAGTCCCTTCTTCTTCAATCATGCTCATGAGATAGAGCATTCTAACCATTCTATCTGCAATTAAGTGATGTCATGGTTCTATCCATCTATCAAAGTTAACAAATATATACATACCTCTTCCTTCATGTGATCATCTAGGATTTTTCGACGGCTTCCCTTTTCTTTGCTTAAAGATGAAAAATGCTTCAACTAAATTGTAATGTTGCACTTCTCTATCACAATACCTTCATCCTTCTAAACTATGGATCCCACACTAGGTCAAATGTAGACTATTTGTGTGACGCTTCTTCAAGTAGTGATTAACCTTTTAACAAAGATTCCAATGGAGGATCTTCCTTATTCTGCAAATTCTTCATTATAATGATGACGAAGTGTGACAAAATCTTATCTTCCTATTCTCGCTAGATGACTTGCTTTAACTATATAAACTGCTACTTCGGCTTATCCTTCCATGCTTCTAGAATGATGCCATCTCAATACTGCTATATATTTTTATGACCATAATGCTTCCTACCATGACTTGCTAACTTCTATATACTTGAAAATAAACAAATTGTGTGAGCGACCTTTAATAGTAGAGGTCTTGGTAAAAAAAAGGTAGTTTGAAAGCAACTTGAAATCGAGTGATTTTTAGTTGAATCTAATATCTCTAGACTTCATAGTACTTGCGGTTTTTTGAATAAACATACCATGTTATTTGGCAACTAAACCTCAGCTCTTTGATGTGTTGCAGTTTTTTGAATAAACATACTAGGTTATTTGGTAGCTAAACCTCAGCTCTTGGATGTGTTTTCATAGTTTATTTGATTTTTTTTTCAATCAGTTGGAATTGGGAATTACTCCCGCCTAATTGATTTTCTAGTCCATTGCCTACAAAAATTAAGTCCCTACAGTCACAAATATTAATTTCTGGACTTCAAGCTTGCTGTTTTTGGTTATTTTGCAGACATATTTGCATAAGAGAAGATTTGATTCAGTTTATGTGTTTAGAGTAGATTTGTAGAGTTAAGTTACAATTAACCGTTTAGTTGTAAATATGCATCATAGCTTGTTGTCTAAATGTATTTCACATGGATTCTAGGTCTAATTTGTATATTGGCATAGTTATTATTGTATATTGAAGAGTCTTCTGTCTCTGAGGTTTATATTTCATCTATGGATTGCACAGAGATTCTCCCCCTAATGCTTGCAAGCACTAGCCCAAAGTCCAGGAGGACTATGGAATGTGTCATTGACACCTTCCCTAGTTATCTTTTAACCAAATAGTTTTGAGTGTTAACACCTCTTTTGCACTCCATGAATTAGACACTTCAACAACATTTACATAACTTTGAAACGAAGTGACCATTATTTTCCTTTATAAACTTGTCATTTAATTCCTATCCCTTATATGACACCTACTTGGATTGACCCAATGTTGAAATTAAAAATAACTATGTGAATAATAAAGTTGTCTTCATCTAAATTCCAAGTAACATTTGCAAATGAATCCAAGAAACTATTTGGTGGATTGGTATATAAAATTAAATTTCAAAACATAACTAAAGTTAACATGTCTTTGAAAATATAACCATATAGAAAGATGATCACACGTACCACAAAGTGTTTTCCACTAGGCCCTTTGTTAAGACTGAGATAATAGGCTGATCTTGTGAACGTGCCATTTTATTAGTCCCTGCCGCCTGCGACATGGCAGGGACTATAGCAATCGAAATTGATATGGTCTTTTATCTTTGCATGAAGATCGATATAGCTTAAAACTTATAAGCTATGCTCTGTTTTTTATCATGTCCCCACCACATTTTTTTGACCAATCAGTGACAGAGATTTTTTTCTATTAACCAATCAGTATAATTTTCATCTTATTTGGCCTCATACAGAGGCAAGTATGAGGCTGAACTTAGGTTAAGTATGAGCAAACAATGGAATACAATGAAAATTTCAAGTTCATACAAACTAATGTTAACATTAAAATTTGAACATTAAATGCTGGTAAATATTTGAAGGGTTTGGACAATAATGCTATAATGCTCGGCTAAAGTAACTTCTGCATGTTATTTATGTTCCATCTAGAGCATGTTATTGCGATGTCATGTGATGCTAGTTGCTGCGGTGTCAACAATGGCGCTTATGAGGGCAAACTCCGCTTCCTATTTCTCCAAGCTGCAACAAACACTTGTGCTATCCAAGTAACAGGGTTTCTAGTAGGTCTCTAGTATCTATACTTATTTCGAACATACCAAAAACAGCAAGACACAAAACACCATGCTTCACAGATTCTTTAGGATCCTCGACATCGAACTGGTCTGACTCGAAGCTTGATACATTGAACTTCACACTTCCTGCACTGAGAGCAGTCAGATACAAAGACACATAAAGCGTGGCCATCATTTTACTGCTTGCACGGACACAATTCTTAACATGGTTTTCTGAACATGAGGGAGGCTGGAGGCTTGGCAGTGAAGTCGATATGGCTAGAAAACACACGCCCTGTGAAAACATTGAACACAATTATTCAAATAGCTTTCTGCATGAATATTATGAAGATTTGCAAATCGTTGCAGTCAAAGACAAGCTTAAAATTAGCAGTTGAGCAATTGCAGGACCAAACAACTAAGGCGATGTTGTGATGGAGGAAGAAAAGCTTGTGCAGTTAAGGAATACAATTATGGTGCAGAAAATAATCTCACAGACAAAAAACTATGCTTTCAGAAATACAATTATGGTGTAGAAATATATGCAATAAAATTCAGTATTTACAATAAAATTCGGTGTTTCCCTCTTCTGGCTTACAATTGGTTTACAATTTGTCAGTTCTATGATTTATAAATGTCTTTATCTAACTTGAAATAGTTACTAACCTATTGTTTCCTCTTTTTTTAGCTCTTGTGCCTCAGAGTGAACCCTCCCCCACCCAGGTTCCAAGCGTGAACTTATTGCATGTTGTTGCCGTCCCTAACATGCCTTCCTACCCTACATCGTATCACTCTTGGCTCATCCAATGTGAGTGCTCCTGCTGATCCATCTCATGTTGCTTTGGCTCCACCCAAGTTTCTCATAGTTTGATTATTTCTAGGATCTGGTTGCACGCCATGAAGTACCAACCAACAAAGGTCAAATCGACATAAGTAAGATCAGTTTGATTTCTAAAGGCTTTAGGTTCTATATTACAATCGAAATGGGAAAATCTTACCCATTCGGATTCTATCGATGACTTTCTTAATCAGATTCTCTCACCAAGGGCTTTATTAATCCGAATTATCCCTTTGAGCCTAAATAAAGGCCATTAGATTGGGTCAGCTAGTGGGACCAACGTCCATACAGTAATGGCCACCTATATCTCCCTGTCCAGGTAATGGTTTTAGGAGCCGTTCTCTGTTCTTTCTTTTTTTCTCATAGCAGGGATGTGAAGAGAAGTGCCCTATCAACCTTGAAAGATATCGTCACTGGTCATGCTCATAATAAGGTAAATAATGCAGAAATACTCTTCTCAATTTCATTATGTTTATAGTTACATTAGAGATGCTTTTTAATTATATTCAGATGATTCTTGTCCCTTAAGCATAAATGGACTTACCTCTGTCTCACAGTTCAAATCCACCTTCTTCTTAGACTTTTCAACCGCCTTCTCCGACAAGTAGGATTGGGTCGAAGCCTGGTAGGAAAGTATCTGGATGGAGGGGCTATCAATGAAAATCGTGTCTGAGGGTTCACCTTCACAATTGTTGTGCTTTGCAGGCCACCTACCACCTTCATTTTGTTGTGCTTCGCAGGGATACCCTTCTCCAAATTCTCCTACCACCTTCATTTTTTTGTGCTTCGCAGGGCTACTTGATCCTCAGTGGAGATTATTCAAGTGAACCACATTAATTCAATTCACACTGCTAATTAAAGCCCTAATTCGGTTATCATCATCTTTCTTGGTTATTGTCAATTTTCATGGCAAGCGACATAGAAAACAATCACTATGAAGTATGTGAACCTCACAGAGAATAGAACAACTGTAGATAACAAATCCAAAGCATTGCAAAATCTTTCTAATGCAAGCCATTATTACGCTTCATCTTCTTCGGCGGTGACTTCTCTCTGCACTGTCTACCATCCATTGGTCTGAACGTGTTCGCCTCTATTCTTCTGCTCTGTACTTTCCCTCAATTCTAGGACCTATTCTTCCCACTGAGCTTCCTTCAACCATGGATCATAGTAGCTCTTCCATTCAACTTCTGTGCGCATGCTAGAAAACATAAACATACTTATCTAATGCACCTGGCATTAACGCACTAACTCATTTTTGTATAGTTGAGACAGGTGGTATACATGCATTCAGCTTGTCCTCTTAACGAACTTTTAAAACTTTTTAAATTGTTGTTTTTAAATTTCTATAAAATAAATAAAATATATATGTTTATATATATATATTAATTATTTATTTAACAAAAGAAACATGGCATCTGTAAACAGGCTTTCAATTCAGAGATAAACTTGTATAAAGTTTAATAGAATGTTATTTGTAGCTTGAAATTGAAACTCATTCTATGCTTTTGTGTGTTTAGACTATAAATTTGCATGCAGTTACATTTCTAATTATGTTGATATTATTTCTCATTTTAATGATTATTATTAGTACTACGATTACTTATAGTCACAAATGCATAATACCGGGTCTGCACAGAACCGAGGGTTCTTCCGGTCGACATTACTTCTATTAATGGTCGTTCAAGTTTTATTCTTTGCTAACCCCTTTAGGTAGGCCCGCTCCTAAATTGGATATTTTGTTTGGTTTCCATTATCGTCATTTAATTCCTCATTTTGTTTCTAACTTTTCTCTGCATACTTATAAGTATGGAGCAATGTACCTCCAAATATTTCCTATCTTCAAGTAATCTTGGTGCTTATGCTAGAAGGACACCAAATTTTTTCATAGTATTCTTTTGTGCAATTATTCGAGGAATATTTATTTTTTCAAGTTTCCTCACTTAAATTCTTTCTCTTCTTGTCCTCATAGGTGCACCTCCCTTCCCTAAAGAGGAAGCAACACTATTATGACTTTCTTGGAAATGGGTTCTTCTCAGGAAAAAGCTTTTCAATCTGGAACTTCCAGGTTCTTATGAGTTTTCTTTTCTTTGACCAGTGTTTTGACCGTGAGGCCTAGACTCTGTTTCTCAGAATTGCGAATTTTCCGTTCGGAGAAACCCTAACCTGCATTTCAGACTGAGCATTGCCACGGTGAATGAGGCTTTGCTATCATGTTCAAGAATGTGACTTTGCTATCATGTTCTTGGGCAAGGACTAGTTGCCCCGTAACTCTCCGTGTTTGATGAAAGAATCTAAACTTTTGCTTTAACCTTGAAATCCAAACACAATACCTCCAAATATGACTCTTAATGTGCATGTGATTTTCTTTTAATTATTAAAAATATTATTTTATTTTTATTTTAATTTTTTATTTAATTTTTCTTTTATTCTAATTATTAAAATTTTTATTTTTATTTTAATTATTAAATTTTTTATTTTACTTTTACTTAAGTTTTTATTTTATTTTAATTATTAAATTTTATTTTATTTTACTTTTACTTTTAATTTTAATTTAATTTAATTTACTTACTTATTAATTTATTTTTTTAACAATGTCGGGTGCTAGTTTGTATTCCAAAAAAGAGAAGGAAAAGTTCCTTTTTTACATGCTAGAGTTCTTGAGGAGCAACAGAGAAAGTAGCTACAACAATTTGCTCACCTTCTTTGCTTATGCTGTTGAGAAAGTATTGAAATATAGATAATGCATAGATTTGGACAAACTTAGAAAGAAGAAAGACAAACTTAAAAGACATGCTAAGAAGAGAGGATGAGATCAGTCGATGCTTATTGGGCCCCCAGTCGAGGCATCCGTGTTATCCTCATTGCCAAAATTTCTCACATTGTTGGAACTGGAGCTTGGAGCTGAGCGTTTCTCAAGTATGTATTTGAGAATTTGGACTGATTCTTCAGCATGAGCACGCTGATTGGAGAGTTCATTGTACTACTACTGTAGAGAAGTAACCCTGCGAAGGAAGACTTTCACATCTGCTTGCTACTTTTTGTCAAGGATCTTCACATCTGCTTGCTGCTTTTCATCAAGTATTTTTTGATGAGCACGAATCTGCTCCAATTATGCCTGCAGATCTGCACAGTGAAGGCAGTCCTCACTGTGAGCCATACTGAAGGATGGGAGGGTAGAAATGAAATGAAAACAAATGGAGAATGTTGGATGAGGGTAAGGTGAGAATGCAGTGCAGGAGGCCAACGAAGAGAGGGGAGGGAAAAGAAAATAGCGTAGCAAAGAAAGCATCGCAGTGAGAGCTACAATGAATAATGTAGCAGAGATAGCAACACAAGGGTACATGAAGACAGGGAGGGCAAGGGAATAAATAATGCAGCACGCTGATAGGGAGGCAGTATGGAGGGAGACCCGAGGGGATAAGATCACAGGAAAGAGGAGGGAGGGGGTACGAAGGGGCCTACAAGGTTCAGAAAATTCTGAGGGGAGGATCCAAGGAAATTTGAAGTCCACCTGAGATGAGATCATGGCAGGGGAATATTATATGAATCATCATTGCATAAGATTTTCCAAGAGGTTCGGGCACAGGCTTTATTAGCAAGAGAGTTAGCGACTTTGTTGTTCCTTCAGACGATGAGGTAAAAGGTGATGCCTTCCATGTCTTTCGAAATGCTGCGATATCTGTTGACTATTCGATGGAGATCTATGTTGCTTATCGGGTGATCATGGTTCATCATATTGATGATGATGTTGTGTTTTTTTAACTGATGAAGGCCTTGAAGGAGGGCATAGGCTTCCGCTTTGTTATTGGAGAGTGAGCCAAGACCCCATTCAAATAAGAGAAGGCTTCTGCCATTTTAATTTTTGACAATGCCTCCAGCACCTGCAATACTAGGGTTCGATTTTGAAGCACCGTCAAAGAAGAGAGTGGGCCTTGCACAACTACCTAGCCATTCTGCAAAGTCCTTGTCTTTGAGATGATTTTCCAGCTTGAGGCATTTCGGAGAGGCTGAATAAATGGGGGCTTGTGAAAGCTAGAGCTATCCAACATATTACCAAGGAAGTTCCTTTCTTCCACTTGAAGTTCACTAATGTTTATTTTGTTGTTGTTTTTGGAAGCTATGGTTTTGAGAGTGAGGCTCCAAGATTTGCTACAAACTTTCCTACATGAGGGCTCTTTGTCGTTGAAGATCTTACTGTTTCTAGAGAGCCAAATTTTCCATATGAGCACGTAAGGCAAGGTGTCCCAGACCCTTCTTGCCAGATTGCTTTTCTTTTCCCCCCATGGATAATTGCTCCTCCAAGTTTTAATCACTTCGGAAATGGTACTGTTATGTTCTCATTGAGGCTGTTAGGAAGAGGTAGGATCAGTCCAAAAGCGAGCAGCAAATGGGCACATGATGAAGAGGTGAAGCGCTATCTCTTTGGCCCCTTGGAAGTTGGGGCACCTGGAAGGACCATGCACTCCCCTTTTTTTAAGAATTTATGAAGTGAGGATTTTTCCTTTGAGCATCGTCTAGATGAAGATCTTAATCTTAAGGATGGCTTCCGATTTCCATGCCATTTTCCAAATTGGCCAAGAAAACGAGGGGTAGTAGTCACCGCAGAGTTGTCTATAGGCAACTTTAATGGAGTATGCAGAACCAGAGGGATCCCAACGAAAGCTGTCCATACTGTATTTTCTTAATGGAGCAGCACCATGAAGCAATATTTGAAGGTTGGAGAGATCAAATTCCAAGTGAGTAGGGATAGTGGGAAAAAGTCGTCCAAACCAATTTTGGGAATGATCATCCCATTTAAAGAACTGACTTAAGAGGTTTAGGCCCAAAATTTGAAGATGGGAGAGAATGCGATGGGTACCAGGTCTGTCCAAGCGAGGTTTTTGTCCCATGCTTTTGTCTTTCCCAATATTGATACAGTTGCCCCCAATTGGGACTTTGGAGAGATTATGAGCTAAAAAGGGAATGGTTTTCTTGCAGAGTGCCGAGATTTTAGAGTAAGGTTTTTTTGGGATGTCTTGGTCAAGAAGATGCTGTCGGGGAGAGTTGAGATACTTGGATTCCAAAACTCTTTTCCACCATGCTTGCTGTCTGCTGATTAACTTCCACACAATATTCCCACCAAAATCATTGTTCAGAAGCTTGGGTGAGAGAATTCCAATCCCTCCATGTTCATAATCTTGAGTAACTTGCCTCCACTTAACAAGATTATATTTTTTCTTCTTGTTTTTGCCACCCTGCCAGAGAAAGTGCCTTAGGATTGCTTCAAATTTATGATGGATGCTAGCAGGGGCTTGAAGGAGAGTGAATTGGTACAGGGGAAGAGATGAGAGGGCAGATTTGAGAAGGACAATGTGCACTGTAAGGTTTAACCAAGAGGAACCCAACTGCTACACTTTTCTCTTCATTTTGTTTATGGTAATGTTCCAAACTTCAGAATTTAAAGGGCCGGCACTGACAGGCATGCCCAAGTAAGTGAAGTGATCCCAATTTAGATTGTAGGAGACTCCAAATATTTGTGCAATGTTGTGAATGGTTTGGGTGGTTGCATTCCAACTACAAATGCAGCTTTTTTGAAAATTGATCGGACCTCTGGAGTAAATCATGAATTTTTCCAGGATGGTTTTAAACCTTTGATCGATTATGTTGGTTGCTCCACCCATCAAGAGAGTGTCATCAAAAAATTATGAATGGTTCATATTTTTTACACTGTTGCCAAATTTGATGCCAGTGATAAGGCCGACTCATCGCATATGATCCAAAGCCCTACTGAAGGATTCAACCATGAGGATAAAGAGGTAGGGAGAGAGAGGGCAACCCTATTTGAGGCCGCGGGAAGACTGAAAGGAGGGTGCTGGCCTTCCATTAATAAGAGGAGAGATCTAAGGATTTGAAATACAAGAATTCATGAGGGCGATGAAATTTGAATCGAAGCCCATTTTCTGAAGGACATAAAGAAGAAAGGAGTGTCTGACCCTATCAAAGGCATTGGCTAAGTCAAGCTTGAGGATAAAACATTTCTCTTTGTGAGTAATACTTGAGTGGATAGCTTCTTGGACAAGGAGGATCGAATCAGAAATTTGCCTTTGGGAGATAAAGCCGCCTTGATTTTCAGAGATGAGGTTGTGGAGGAAGGGCTTGAGGCTTGGCAAGGATTTTGGTGATGAGTTTGTAAGAGGAGTTGCAGAGGGAGATTGGTCTAAATCGAGAAAAAGAGGAGGGGCAATTTTATTTGGGGATAAGGGAGAAGAATGTAGAATTGGTATAGCCCCCAATTTTCTTCTTTCTTTGAACCCATTATATCATTTTGACCAAATCCTTTTTTATTAGGTCCCAATAATTCCTGTAGAAACTAATGGAGAAACCGTCTGGACCAGGTACTTTTTCAGGGTGCAAGGACCAAATTGCGCAATGAATTTCTGCCTCATCTATCTCTTTATTGAAAGTGTTGTTCATCTCCTCTGTGATCATATTTGGTAGGTATTTTAAGAGATCAGAGTAGTCTTCTGACACTTTTGTTTCAGTTAGAAGATCTCTATAATGCATGGTGGAAACAACTTTGATTAAATCTTGATCTGTCTGAATATTACCTTCCGTGTTAATGATGGAGGAGATATTGTTTCTAGACTTGCGAACAATAGCTTGTTGTGGAAAAAAGAGGTGTTCTTGTCACCTGCTTGAAGCCACAAATTTTTGGATTTGATTCTCCACTTCTCCTCTTCTTTCCTATTGATTCTGTAAAGTTGCTAGTAAAGATATTTTTCGTGTTTGGAGCTCTCTTGATTGGGCCCTTGAGAGTCGATGTTGCTATGGACAGTGTCCAGCTTAGTTTTAATTTCAAATTTGATCTTTTCTGATTCCTTATTATGCAGCTTGGCCGAATCCTTTAAGGCCATTTTGGTTTTCTTTAATTTGGTTTCCCAAATGAAGGAAGGGGATCCCTCAATGTGATGCAGCCAAGTATTGTGAACCAATTGCCTTGCTTCCGGGATATCGTTCCATAAAGGGTTGTATTTGAATGGGATGGGGCTGAGAGAGTGATGATCGCCAAGAGAGAGGGTGATGGGGTAGTGATCATAGACAGATAAGGAGAGAACATTGGAGGAGGTGATGGAGTAATGAGAGAGGAGAGGGAAATCAACAAGAAATCTGTCAAGGTGCTCCATGATATTTTCTTTTCCTATCCTTCTATTGCTCCAAGTATATCTGCGACTTTTTGGTGTAATATCGACAAAATCGTGATCTTGCATGATGATTTCTAACTGATCTCTGGAGGGATTCGAATTAAAGCAGCCTTCCCTTTTCTCATTTGCGTGGAGGATTAAGTTGAGATCACCTCCTATTACAATGTTGCTACTGTCTTCATTAGCTATGCCTACTTTAAGAGTGTTCCAGCAAAGCTCTTTATCCCTATAATGATTGGGGCCATATACATTGTAGATGATAATTCCCTTGTGATCTTTAGTGTTCTGCAACACTACTTTGATCCAATTCTGTGTTTTTGTTGTGTTCTTTTGCTTCCAAGTGCTGTGATTCCATAAGGTGGCCAACCCACCTGAGGCACCCCTAGATTCAATTTGGGTACCCGCATGATGCTTCATTATGTCTATTATTGATTCCATCTCAAGATATCCCTGCTTAGTTTCCTGCAGAAGAATAATGTCCATCTTTTCCTGATTTATTAGATCTCTTAGGGGTGATATTTTGGAGGGGTGCCCTAAACCCCTGCAGTTCCATGAAAGGAATTTCATCATTTCAAAAAAGCAGAGCGAGAACCTACCTTCCCTCCTTGCTCCTTTTGTCCTGAGCCTTTGCTATTTTTCCCCAAGATATAGGTTTCAATGGGGTTCTGAGTTCCAAGAGCTATGTCCTTTTGAGAAGTTTTATCTCGATGTTGCTTTGATGATTTCCTTCCAGGACCAGTTTTCTTTGTGTTTTCCAGAGTTGCACCATGCTCTTTCACAAAATTCCTTGTGATTCGGGCTGAGGAGGGATCAGAAGAGGAGGAAGGGGGATCAGGATTGATAGGGGAGGGGTGAGGAGAGGCAGGCTGGGTGGGAATAGATAAAATGGGAGGGTCATATTCGATGGGGGCAAGGGAGGAGAGGGGATTGGAGGAGTCTAGAGAGGCATTGGAGGAAGGTATGGGGGATCAATAAGCTGATGGGAAGATTCTGGGGACTGAGAAGAGGAGGAGGAGGGAGGATTAGATTTGGGAGGGGGCGCAGTGAAGGTGTTTCTCTTGGGATTAGAAGAGGTCTTCTTCTTCTTTTTATAGTTTCCCATTGTGTGTTTGAATCCGGGCTTTCCATATCAATAATTTTAGAGCATATATTAACAAAATGGCCATATTTGTGACATACCTTGCATTTAAAAGGGATTTTCTCATAGTCAAGCTGTTAGATGTGTGTCAATTCATCAAATTTTAACTTGATCGCCTCAGGGAGGCCTTTACCTAGATCCACCTCGACGCAGATCCTGGAACATGCTTGCATGTTGTCTTTTGGCTCGCTCTGATCTATAAAATTTCCTACAACGTTCCCAATAGCTCTGACGGAGTCATCTCCCCAGCAGTGCAAGGGAAGATGAGGAAGGCACACCCAAACAGGGACGACGTTTGGTACATCGAGTTCAGGGTCAAAGTTCGATGTCCATTTGTTGAGGTACATGCCTATGGTGTCCATAAAATATGGTCCGTTCCTGAAGATCAGATTATTGTCCTCTTTTTTTTCAAAATGAAAAGTGAAGTAGCCTCTACCGCAGAACCGAATAGAGATTTTTCCATTGATTTTGTCTGACCAGTTACGTTCAACCCATTTTGAACAGTCTTCGGAGAGGGCCATAGTCCAGTAAATTGACCAATGAGACCCTTCTCGGCTAGAGAGAGGGTGGCCATGTGCAGAATATAAGGTGGAAGGGCGACCTCCTGAATGCCATCGATCTTCTTTACAAATTTGGAGAAGTAGAAAAGGCTTGGGCCAGGTCCAGAGGAGAAGCCAGCTTTGGGGAGGACTCTGGAGGGGCCATGTGCGGAGCGAGCAACAACAACAATTTTTTTTTTGGGGACATTGAACATTTTTTTTATTTTTTATTTTTTATTTTAATTTTATTTTAATTATTAATATTTTAACACTGCAAGTTTGTTGTTGTTGTTGTTGTTGTTGTTGTTTTTTTTTTTAACTACTTAAGAAAAATTTTGCAATATTTTTAAGTCGATTACCTTATATTAAAAGTGTTAGTAATAGAGTTATGCGAATTTAATGTTTTAGGTGTATACCTCTAAGTTTATATATATATATATATATATATATATATATAAGTTGAAGAAATCATTTTTAGAGTAGTTTTTAGGGGTACATAGTCTTGTTTGAGATTGAATCGCGGGACTTGTGGGGCCAAACCTCCACACGTAGCCGTTCGACCACAACCTGTGAACTAGATGTATTAATTAACATATATTGTAAAATAACGATATTTTGATTGGTTAAAGTTTCATGGATGTTATGGATGAAATCCACGTGGATTGATAGAAACATGAGATACAACATTTGTGGGGAGACTATCATTTGCAATTTTGAGTTATATAACAAGGTGGTAGAACATGTGTAGGTTAGCGGTTGCACTTGACAATCACTATTTTCATTCATGTTATTGTGAAGTTGTGTAATCATGTAACACACTTTCACTTAGCTATCAAAATTAGATGATGCAAGAATTTAAAGGTTTGGTGAATTCAAAATTCTAAATGAATTTTTGAACTGATTCTTAATTGAGTAAAATCTAAAAAATCATTGTTCTACCATAAATAAAACTTAAAATTATAGTGAAACTATAACTATATTTGAAATTTCATTGAGATTATATGAAATAAGAACTTTTTGTTATGGGATTAATTTACTCATTTTTTGTAACTAGGTTAAGCCTAGGCTGGGGCTATCCTGTTTATTGGTTGGAAGAAGATTGATTTGCCCATGATGGGATGCTTATCACCAGGATAATATGGCACTCAATTGAGCTTGGACGCCCCTTCGGAAGTATAATTCCCCCATAGTGGCTTCCACTCCTCAGCCCCTCCCCGCGAGGTTTGAACTTGTGACATGGAAGGGACTAAACCACACACAAGCCAACTGGTCTACACCTCATAGGTCTAAAAACATACATGTCATAAAGTAGAATTTATATTTTGATAACAAAGCTAACAAATTTTCTTCATAATAACTAACAAATGTTGATATATATTATCTATTACTCTAGCAAATAACCTAAGTCACAGGACACGTCCTCCAGGGTCCCGTGTCCCGTATTTTACGTGTTGGACACGAAATACGACCTAAAACGTGTCCAATACGTTTTTTTTCGTGTCCTCAGAAACCAAATACGTGTCCTCTGTTTTAGCATTCGTGTCCTTAAATAGAATACTCGTGTCCTCCGTTTTAGCATTCGTGTCCTCCGTTTTAGGACGTCCCATGTACAGTTTGATGGCATGCCTTGATCCCTCAGTGCAACATGACTAATCTCATTTACAGTGTCTTGCTATACTGCCAGAAATGGTCAACATCATTGATAGGCTATAGCATTATTTTGGACTCTATTCCACAGTCCCGACTCCCAATCCATTACACACCATTATCATTGGGTTTTTTGCTAAACACTACCTGTTGCTTTTGGGTTCTATAATTCTATTTAGGGCACCCATAAAACCATTACTATGTATATCTGAGCCTACCTTTTATTTTGGTAATTCTCTCATTCTGCAGTTCAAGTGTTAACTTATTTTAGCTTATGCCTTACTTTTAGCGTTTAGCTTTTAGGAGTTGCTCAGGCACTCTTACAATTTTTTACTATTAATTATACATCTGGTTCCCATTGACCTACCGTTTTGCTCATTTATGGATGTTAATAAAATTATTTTATCTATATTTTCTCTGGAATAGTTTTTTAAAGAGACAACTTCTAATAAAAATGGATCCTAAGACATTGAAATTTGCTTTCAGACTTCAGCACTATCCTTACTACCTATTTAATCGAGAATGATTATCTCTTCATCATGTTGACAATGGAATTGTGTGGGAAGTATAACTAGTTCTTCTACTTCGTGGGCTGAGGAGGATCTGTTACAAGTCCTAACTGTTGTTCAAGGGAGGATAAGTAAAACTTGTCAGTCAGAAGTCAAGAGGTAAAAGTTCATGAAATCACATAACTTTCATAGAAAACACCTACTCTGTCATTGTTATGCCACAGAATCCTTGCACAATTACACTTACCATGCTTTCTGACACAGTTTACAGGATTATGGCCAAAACAAGAGAATGGAACAAAAGAATAAACAAACCAACTAGTACACATAGCAGCCCTGAGTCAAAATTATTTCACTGGGATCCCATTTAGAATTCATGTCTGGGTTTATCAATTATATCAAAATGAACAAGGCTTTGCCCTCTTTACATGTCTAAATGCTATGCCAACTCTAAAGTCTAAGGTGAGGTGCTCTATAGAAAACATGGTGTATGATTGCTAGCAATATTGCTTGTCCCTAGCAAGAGGATCATTTCTTTACCTTGCTGCATTAGCTTCATGAGACACTTTCACATCTATGTTGGATACTTATGCAACCTCTCCTAGCTTCAACGGAAGCAGTGATCCGAATCCTTGATGAAGTTCCATTTTAATGACTCATGAGTCACGAGTCATTGACTTATTGACTAATGACCATGGTTTTAATGACTATTTAGTATTTAGTATTTCTTATGTGCTTGTAGCCTTGAAGTTGTAAGTTGTAAGTTGTAACTTGTAAGTTGTATAATTGTAATTTACTAATGAGAGGGAATTTTGAATTTCAAAATTAAAATTTCAAGAAAGTATAATTGTGTATATATATATATATATATTTTAAATATAAATAAAACGTGTCCTTCGTGTCCTGTTTTCGAGGTCACGGTGTCTCGTGTCGAATACTCGTATTTACGTGTCCTCCGTGTCTCGTGTTCTCATGTCATGTGACTTAGCAAATAACATTTACTAAATATTCTTTCTTTCATCATTTAGATATAATCCAACATCGGCATAGATAGCAATGTAGTAGTGGATTGGATAACATGTTAATATGGTCATAGAGAAAGTTAATTCTGAATACTTTTAAGAGCTTAACTAAGCTATAAATCTTAAAATCTATGATATGTTCAATCACTTAAAGCTCAACAAATTTAAATCATGCTAAAGTGTTATCTAAATAAGAAACTGCAAGTCCCAAAGTGGCCTAGCTTTAAACAGGAATTTCTAAGTTTAAAAGGAAAAATGATGACAACTTATAAAAAAAGAAATAATTTGCTTGAAAGTATAGGAGAAACTCTTTCGTTTTAGCAGATCCTGTATTTGATTACCATTCCTATCTGTGAGTCGTTACCAGAATTTCGATAAATCGCAACCGTCTAACCTCGGCGCTAAATGTTCCACAGCTCTCTTAGAATCGATGTTTGAGAAACAACTATGTCATCATTCGTCCATTTGACATGTAAAGACAAAATCCACAACATTCTGTCTAAAATTTAAAACTTAGCGTTTAACATAACATTGGAAAGAAGCAAAACAAAAAAATTAAGAGGGATCCGAAAATCCTAGCGTTAAAATCGAGTATGGATCGGGAGGATGCCCGGACTCCGATATCGTGGTCACTAAGAGCAGTAAACGTGATAGAATCGGTCGTTGCAGCCGCACACGTGATTGTGACAAGTCGCGTCATTGTTCAAAAATTGTGAAAAGAAACTGGAAAAAGAAGTTGCTTAAATCTATAAAATAAAATAGAATCAACTTATGTAGCAAGCACCTATAGACCGAGACTGAAGACTCTTCAAGCTTGCATAGCAAGCACCTACAGATGAAGAATGGAGATTCTTGGGAAGCCTTCAAATGAAAAGCAAAACAATGTTGCCCAAATCTCGAATATCTATGCCTACGCTCTCTTGATATGTTGTACACCAAATTCCGACGGTTACAGAAATTTTGACTAATAATTAACAACCTCTTAAACTGCGGAAATGTGGAAACAGAGGAGGAGAACTCACCATAACAACCTCTCTTAAACTACGAAAATGTGGAAACAGAGAAGGAGAACTTGCCATAACAACCTCTCTTGAAGTACGAAAATGTGGAAACAGAGAAGGGGAACTTGCCATAACAACCTCTCTTGAAGTACGAAAATGTGGAAACAGAGAAGGAGAACTCACCATTTTATAAGGGTGCTAAGCCAACGAAGCCATTCCATACCCGGAATTCTATAATCATGTAAAAAAACTAGTAGTTGACACTGTTGTCATATGTTCAATTCGTAACTTGTGTCATTTGTAGATTTGTAACAAATGTAGTGTGCAGGAAAAATATGTTGATGAAATTTTTTTTTGTCTCATTCAAAAGAGAAGGCCTATCAGCCTAATTATTTAATAATAACGTAAATTGGCCATTGAATAGCTATGGAAATATGAAATAATGCACAACAACATTTATATTTGATTTCTTTTAAGTATTATAAGTTTCAAGTTTTTGGCTCGGTTAAATTTTGGTATTTAAAATGTGTTTTTATAGTATATATAAGTTTATCATTCTATAACATTTGGATTGCAAAAAAAAATCATAACTCCAGTGATTTCAACATATTTTACACAAATTGAACCAAAAGAAAATACCAAACTACTATAAAAAAACATATAAAAATAAACTAATATCTAATTTAGATTATTTCGAACTAGGATCGATAAAGCCGCAACTAAATGTGACACATAGTTGATAATCACGTGGAAGTGTGAAAATTGTACTGTATTTTACTCTGCAGCGCTCTCAATGAAATGGTAATTTTGATGAGCAGATTTTTCCTATTAAGGGTGCGTTTGCAGGAATTTGAAAATTAAATTTGAGTAAACCACGCAGATTTATTGTGCTGTACCTGTTGTGCATGAAATGTATGCTCTGTAACTTCTCATTCCTTAATGGGAAATTTAACTTAAGTCTCTGTAACTTCTCATTCCTTAGTGGGAAATTTAATTTAAGTCTAGCTTGTATGATATTATTGGCCTCTCAGTCGCAAGGATCTGATTTTAGTATCCAACCCCAAAGTTTAAAAATCCGTAATTTTAAGTGAATATTCGGAACTTGATTTAAATCATACAAATTTTTCCTCTGGCGATCTTCTAAATTGGGTCAATATCTTTTTAAAAACTTCAATTAAAAGTGTCAGATTTGTAAATTTGGACGTGTAAAAAACTTGAATTGAAAATGTCAGAATTGTAAATTTCGACGTGTAAAGATTTGTTAAGTGGCTATCCCTTAAAAATACGTTTTCAAATTTTCTCAGAAAATTTTGACAAGATTCATACGTTCCTGTTGGTTTTATTGAATTTTTTTAACCCACTTCTGAATTTGCAAATTTGAAAGCCGAGTAGACATGGAAAAATCTGAAATTTTAGTAAACCACGTGATTTATTGTGCTTTACCTGCTGTGCATAAAAGGTATGCTCTGTAACTTCTCATTCTTTAGCTGCAAATTTAATTTAAGTCTAACTTGTATGATATTATTTGACTCTCAGTGGCAGGGATCGGACTTTAGTATCCAACTCGAAAGTTTAGAAATTCGAAATTTCAAGTGAATATTCGGAACTTGATTTAAACCATACAAAATTTTCCTTTGAATATTCGAACTTGATTTAAAGTTTAAACCATACAAAATTTTCCTATGGCCATCTTAAAAAATGGGTCAATATCTTTTAAAAAACTTCAATTAAAAGTGTCGGATTTGTAAATTTTGACGTGTAAAAAACTTCAATTGAAACTATCAGATTTGTAAATTTGGACGTGTAAAGGTGTAAAGATTTGTTACGTCGCTATCCCTTAAAAATATTTAAATAATAAGAAATTGAAATTTGAGTAAATTGGAATTTGTAAATTTTTACATGTAAAAAACTTCAATTACGTGTAAAGGTATAAAGATTTGTTACGTGGCTATCCCTTAAAAATATTTAAATAATAAGAAATTGAAATTTGAGTAAATTGGAATTTGTAAATTTTTACATGTAAAAAACTTCAATTACGTGTGAAGATAGGTTAGGTGGCTATCCCTTGAAAATATTTAAATAATAAGAAAATGAAATCTTGATATCGTTATAAATCACGAAGTCTTATAAATATATTCCACTTGTACATTAAAAACCAATTTATTTTTATTTCAGTTAAGAGTTTAGAAATATTTTAGAATTTGACAAGTAAAAATAATACCAATAAATTATTAAGATGTTACATTTTGTGTTATTTAGTATGAATGTAGTTATTTTTATTGAATTTTTAAATATGTGATGAGCAATATTTTGACAATGAAATATGATATATTCCTTAAAAATATTTAAATAATAAGAAATTGAAATTTGAGTAAACTGAAATGTAATAGAAGAGAAATTATACTAGATAGAAATCTTAATATGGTTATTTAGGTACACACTTTGCAAAAAAGATTAAAGAAACCTATGGTTTTATAATTAGAGGAGAATGTTGTAGTTAAAAATGTTGAAATGTTATAAATCACAAAGTCTTATAAATATATTTCACTTGTACATTAAAAACCAATTTATTTTTATTTCAGTTAAGAGTTTAGAAATATTTTAGAATATGACAAGTAAAAATAATAGCATTAAATTATAAAGATGTTACATTTTGTGTTATTTAGTTTGAATGTTAGTTATTTTTATTGAATTTTTAAATATGTGATTAACAATATTTTGACAATCAAATATGATATTTTAAAACCAATTTATTTTTATTTTGGTTACATATTTTAGAAGTATTTTAGAATTTAACCAATAAGAGTAATAGCATCAAATTATTACAATGTTACATTTTGTGTTAATTTAGTTCGAATATCATTTACTTTTATTAATTTTTTAAAATTTAAATATGTAATATAAGATATAGATTTTAAAATTCTAATAGAATATTTTAAAACCAATTTATTTTTATTTATGTTATAGAGTTTAGAAATATTTTAGAATTTAACCAATGAGAATAATAACATCAAATTATTAAGATGTTATTGTTTGTGTTATTTAGTTAGAATACCATTTACTTTTATTTAAATTTTAAATTTTAAATTTGTAATATAAGATATTTTGACAATCAAATACGATATTTTCATGGGCTTGATAGTATATTTGTCAATAAATTGAATTATTCTCCTTTTTGGCATGTACATGAATTCTTAAAGACTTCTGACAAAATTACAAAATTAAATTTTTGGCAAGATTATGATATTATGATATTAATACATCTATATGTGTCAACAACTTGGACTACTATTTTTTTTGACATGATTGTTTTCGTCTCTGCTTTATTGCCTTAACCGCATCTTCAAATATCAGTTCTCTCCATCTGGTAAGTGAGGTTGGTACAACTAATTCAAAAATAGCACTAACAAAAAATGTTCTCAGCATACATGAGTTCCAAGCAGCTACTCATTTTCTATTTATAAGTATGTTGTATCTACATACTTGAGTTCTGGAGCAGAGTTTCCTCTCTATAAAAGATGATGGATGTTGTATCTTCATACTAGAGTACGGGAGCAGAGTTTCCTCTCTATAAAGATGATGGCCAAAGTCCATCGAGGATTCTTTGTTATATGTAGTAGTATGTTTCAAGATGACAAAAATTAATCACATTCATCCCTATTGTTCACCTTTGGATAAAGATATGTTACCGAGAAAGTGAGTTAATAGAAAATTTATGCAAAACGGTTGTTTATGTGTCATAATAAATTCTTAGAGTTCGAGATATATATTTTGGCATCATTTTAAACTTTAATTTGTAACCATGATCTTATCTCAAGAGTGGT
Organism: Pinus albicaulis; assembly: GCA_034641835.2. Classification (NCBI taxonomy): domain Eukaryota; kingdom Viridiplantae; phylum Streptophyta; class Pinopsida; order Pinales; family Pinaceae; genus Pinus; species Pinus albicaulis. The sequence goes on from JAXQQM020093001.1 coordinate 94,716, forward strand.
ATTTATGTATCAATGCAAATGTAAAACAAAATACCCATTTGAAGATTTCCTCATATTTGCAAGGATCTTACCTCTATTGCGGGACACAGGTATGTAGTCATTCTACTATTAATTTAATTCAATTATTTGGTGGTTGTTACAATCGCAGCTGTGGGATTTTAAGGGCCAAGATACTTAACAATGTGCTTCTTGTCACATGTATGCACTTATCATTTCCCTGGCCCAGGAAGAATTCAAGTTCTTGAGTTCTTGACAGCGGGAGATATTTGGAGTGCTAACATTGCTTGGAGACAAAACCTACCTTGATAAGGTATTCTTGAAACAGTATGTCATCCTTCTCACTATTTTATGAATAGCTTCATATATACTTCAAAGTCAAGAAGATTAAGATTGGCCATCAAGGTTTTCAATGTTTGATCAATGGCTTATTTCTGTGAACTTGCTCCATGGTTTATTTGTGTGAACTTGAGAAATTAATCTTCTAACCCTGCAACACTTCATAACAATCCCCTGTTTAAACTAGTTTTACACGAAAACAACCTCCCTCTAGTGGGGGCGTGCCCCCTTAGTGTAGAAACCCAGTGGAAACATTTTTTGAGGGTGCTTTCCTCAAAGGAATATGAATATTCATTTTTCATGTTCCCCTTAGTGTAGAAACCTAGTGGAAACATTTTTGCAGGGTGTTTTCCTCAAAGGAATGTGAATATTCATTTTTCATGTTTGTGATTTTGTATTCTTTATTGTTTATTTATTTATTTTTAAAATCCCTTATTCCTGCATCCTTAACTTGGAAATTTGGTGGAATATTAATTTAAATAGATTTATATTAGTGTTTATACTAGATGTCAGGTCTCAAACTTCAATTTCTTCCATTTTAGTTTACACAATTGGTGCATGATTCTGCTACGCAACTTTAGTTTCAACTTTAGTTACAACTCTCTATGAATTCAGAAATAGGATACCAGGCACTTTACACGTGTCAAGGATGTATGACAAACATACGGTGGAGACATTAACCTTCACTCTACTAAAGAAATGGTGAGCCCGGACTTGAACCGGAAAACTTTACTCCAGCAAAGTGGACATGAACAGAGACCTTCACTCTAATAAAGCAATGGAGCACCCGAACTTGAACCAGAACTTGAACAAGAGACCTTGACTCTGAGAAAGCAATGGCGCCACGCAGACTTGAACAAGAGAACTTCAGTGTGTTAGAACATGATACCAGTCACTTTACACGTGTCAATGATGTATGAAAAACATACAGTGGAGACATTAACCAGAGAAGCCCAGACATGAATAGAGACCTTCACTCTAATAAAGCAATGGTGAGCCCGGACTTGAACCAGAAAACTTTACTCCAGCAAAGTGGACATGAATAGAGACCTTCACTCTAATAAAGTAATGGTGCGCCCGGACTTGAACCAGAAAACTTTACTCCAGCAAAGTAGAGGCATTGCCTAGACTTGAACAAGAGACCTTGACTCTGACAAAGCAATGGTGCCACCCAGACTTGAACTAGAGAACTTCAGTGTGTTAGACTGAAGATTTAATAACAAACTACAGAGCACTAATTGATTTAAACTATGAACTTTAAAATCATTAAGCATTATCCTGCATTCAGCAGAGGACAAAATTAACATAAATGAGACTAGTTGATTCGAATAGTAGACTCAGCTACGCTAGGCACTGATTGCGTAGCATATCTTGCAACAAAAATGGAAAATCTGCAACAACAGCTCCGACAATATTTGCACCGATTGCACAACATATCTTGCAACAAAAATGGAGAATCTGCAAAGAAAGCTCCGAAAAACTTTACATAGATGGCACTGCTCGGACTCGAAGAGGAGACCTTTAGGTGTGTTGAACTGACGTGATATCCAACTACACCACGGTACCAACCAACTACGTGACAACTTTCAACTTAATTGTGGAAATCAAAACATGCTTAGGAACACAATTTTCCATATTCTATCTGTGCATTTTCGGTTCGAATCAATGGGCAAGTTTTGTTTATTTATGTTATTCTGTTAGTTTTTTAGGTGTTATTTTTTAAAACAAATCCAGAAGTTGTTAGAGAAACTTCCGTGACACCTCCAATAATGTATTCATCTTCAGCATTATCTTCCCAACCAAAAGACTTTTTGATGTGAAGATTATCTTCCTTGGTTTGATGAGATTTAGAATTTCCATTCAATGTTTTAAATAAACTCTCTGCAACTGTTCAGGCACTTTAACACCTAAAGGAAAACCTGTTAGTGAGAGTATCCCGAGTAGATGAAATAAAGCCTTTCATGGATGCAGAAAGTGCAAACGAGCCAGGTTGCTCCAAAGAAGTCTTTTCAGTGAAATTTGGAAAACAATTGTAGGAATCTGTCAACTTCACTGATTGAGACCTTATTAGTCTTGTGGCATGCACCATTTCTGTGGGAACCTTTTCAAAAGGTATTGTAGTAATTTCCTGTGCCTTATCAAAAATGGATCTATCCTTGTTGTCCACTCCCTTTTCCAAAGAAAACTCAAATAACCTTTCAACAACCATTGGTGTTTGGAGAGAGTTGCATTGAGCAGACCTTGGAATTTGCACTTTATTTGTTCCCCTGGGTGGCTCTTTGGCACACTGACAGATCTCTTTGTACACTATATTTTTGTCATTTTGTTTGCATGTTTCTTCCATCTATCTTCAATTTGACCATTAGAAACCACTGCACTTCAAAGACATCAGATATATTCAACAATTATTCTTTAGATAAATGAAAAACTCAACTGAAGCGTGCATTTTTCTAGAAATTAATCCTACTAGCATAATGATGGATCAAAGCATATGTAACTCAAAGCACTGGTTAAAACAAATGCTTATTATTTCAAATCAAACTACAACAACTTATTGTTAAATTGCAATTGTTGAATTGCAAAAGTTGTATTTTGATTTGAAATAATAATTGTTGTTTTACATTTAGGTTGACTAATGTTTTTGTGTTAGTTTTGTAAAACATAGTTAAAATAATAATTGAAATATTGAGATGATGAAAGTTGACTGAGATATAATTTACTACCTATTTTACCAATGAAAGATTAAAACCATTATGTAGACATATTGATTTTCTACAATGGGCATTCTATGTCATTTGATGAAGGAAATTTAATTTATTTTTTTGCCTATGTTTGATAGGGTGGCATGGAAAATACATGTTGTATTCTTATTTTCATTTGTATTCCCTATTATTGATGATTATTTTCTTTAGAAATTTATCTATAATTGTTGTAAATCAAGAAAATGTATTATTAATTTCAAAAATTGAGTGGCCTTCACAAGTTTCCACCTATTTATTTCTACATTCCATTACGTTGAGGAGATGTAGCAAGAGATGTCGATAAGTAACTTTGGATGAAAAAGACATTTGTAGACATGTATTCAACTTGTTTTGCAACAAGATTAACTTTTGAAGATGAAAAGTCATCTAAGTCTGAGCTTTAATTAAAACTAACTATTACTCAAACCCTAATTGAAAACTATAAAAATTATATTTATGTTTATTTTAATGTTTATGCATTTTAATTTAAAATAAAGCTATTGTTTTAAATTATTTTATTTTATGAAAAATAGTGTACAAAGTTCATTCTCTTTTGTGTTTTTCACCTTCTAACTTTCATCATAGAATTTAAGTTTTCTATGAAATATACTGAAAAAATAAATAAAAATAAAAAAATAAAAAATAAAATAAAATAAATAAAATAAAATAAAAAAATAAAAAAATAAAAATAAAAATCATTTAAATATTATTCTTAATTGACCGATTGTTTACCAATTTTTTATTATTATTAATTAATTAATTAAGATAATTTATAATTATTATTTAAGTTGTGTAGCAATAATATTTCTAAATAGACTTTGCTTATTGTTTAAATATAAATCCATATTAATAAAATTTGGAGGATAAAATAACTTTAAAAAAAATAATTTTCACAACTCTCCTCCATCCCATATTATGGCTATCATAATTTTCAAGGAGCATGTATGACATGTTAATCCTTTCTAGCAATCCTCCATCTCATATTTTTGTTATCATAATTTTCAGAGAGCATGTATGACATGTTAATCTTTTCTAGCAATAAAATATTTATCTGGCTAAAATACAATTTAAAAACTTGAATGCATAAAGTTTTACCTAGCTACCCTATGTGGTCAAAAGGTCAAAACCATGTAACTTGAATGCATAAAGCTAACTACTGATTACAGGGTCAAAAATATGTAAATCATGAACACAAGCTCAATGCTTTAATTAAAAAATTATATGTATTATAGCTATTGCCCCAAAAAGTGGCCCCCCAAAAAAAAAAGATAGGATTGTTAAATAGAAATGTTGAATTGGATTGAAATATTGAGATGATGAAGGTTGACAGACATATAATTTACCACTTATTTTACCAACAAAATCTTCAAAATGGAAGAAATTTTGATTTTCTAGAATAGACAATTTATACAAATTAAGGAAACAACAACTACAAATTACTTTTGCCTCATTTTAAGCATTCTATGTTATCTGATTAAAGGAATTAAATCATTTATTTTGCTTATTCATAACATGACATTAAGAATGTATACTTTCATATTTCAATTTATATTCTCTATTATTGTTGATTATCTCATTTATAAAATTATCTATATCTATTCATAAAAATATTCTAAAATAAGTAATAAGTAAAAATATTCTAAAAAAACTGTTAATTTATAGTTACTCTTAAAAATATTTTAAAATATTTGTTCACTTAATAATTTATAACAATTCAATTAAAATTTTAAAGATTAAAATAAACACTCTGCATTTTTTTAATAAAAAAAAAAGAAACAAGCCAACCCTTTGTCTAGATTGTCCAGTAGGAGTGAGAGCTTAAGCCTTAAAAAATCTTAATTGGCAACTATAATATTGTCAAATTTGGTAATTGGTAATTATGATTTAAATAAGATGATAAAAAAGATAGGTATCTTTTCATTTTTTGCACCTTCTGGTTTGGTTTTAAAGAAATTCTTTTCATTTTTCCAGGCCCTGCAAAGAACTTAGTTTAAAGAACTTAGCTTTTATCTTTTATGAGTAGGAGCGGGAGCTTAAGCTTTAAAAAATCTTAACTGGCAACTATAATATTGTCAAATTTGGTAATTGGTAATTATGATTTAAATAAGATGATAAAAAAGATAGGTATCTTTTCATTTTTTGCACCTTCTAGTTTGGTTTTATAGAAATTCTTTTCATTTTTTGCACCTCATGGTCTGGTTTAATTTTTTTTTTACAAGATATATGATTTAAATAAGATCATTTTAAAATGGGCATAGACATCTTTTCTTTTTTTTGCACATACATGTAAGATTTAAAGAAACTTGTAAGATTAAAAATATTTATCTTTATTACCACATATTTGTAAGGTTTATTAATGTTTATCTTTGGTTTTAAGGAAATTTACAAGATTCACAAATATTTATTTTATTACAAGATATATGATTTTAATAATATCATTTTAAAATGGGCATAGACATCTTTTTTTTAATTTTTTTGCACCTACATGTAAGATTTACAAATATTTATCTTTATTACCACAAATTTGTAAGATTTATTAATGTTTGTCTTTGGTTTTAAGAAAATTTACAAGATTCACAAATATTTATTTTATTAACAATAATCTCGTTTTAAAAAAAATTTAAGATTTACAAATATTTATCTTTTTTACCAGAAATTTGTAACATTTATGAATATTTACAAATATTTATGTTTACCACTGGTGTGGTTTTAAAGAAATTTGTAAGATTTACAAATATTTATCTTTATTACTAGGAATTTGTAAGATTTACTAATATTTATCTTTATCACGGGTCTGGGTTTAAAGATATTTGTAAGATTCACAAATATTTATCTGGTTTTAAAGAAATTTGTAAGATTCACAAAAATTTATCTTTATAAAAATTTGTAAAATTCACAAATAATTGTCTTTAAACATGAAATTGTTGTACCCTTTAACTGCTACCAATACTAGAATCAAATTTGGAACATATTGTAAGAATTTTCCATTAAAATAAGATATCCCTAGATTTTCTCACATAAATATTCATAAGAACAATTTCTAAGTTTTCTCGTGATATCCATCAGAATAATATAAAGACTATTACCTTAGATTTCCCATTGTAAAGACCATTACTTTGAATTTCCCAATGTAGATAATACCCATAAAAATAAGTGAATAAGAATGATTGAATAACTAGTTGAAAGACTAAATCAAAATATTTATTCATTAAATGAATTGCAATGATAACTTTTACCCATAGGTATATGAAGTCTAGCTTCACAATAGATTTATGAATATCAATCACAGACTAATCATAATAATTTGAAGTCCAGCGTCGCAATAAATTTATGAAAATCAATCACTAATCATAATATTTTAAAGTCGAGATTCACAATAGATTCATGAAGATCGATCAATAACCATTAATTTTTTTTAAACCTCGTTGATATTGAGTGGATTTAATAAAAATAAGTTCACTAAAATAGATTTATGAATGGATTTAGAAGAAATAAGTCCATTAAAATAGATTTATGAAGATTAATCTAGGACCATAAATTTTTTTATGAAGTCTCGTTGATCTCGAGTGTGTTTATAGAAATAAGTACAATAAGGACGACTCGCCTGGAATTTGACGTCTCACAGAACGTATTTTTGGTTTTAGGACGGCGGGGAAAATCTATAATGCGCGAATTCAAACGAGCAGGCTTGGGCGGTTCTCCGTCGTCGCCGCGACATGGAAACCCGAGCTCCCCGCACCGAGGCCACGGTTTCTGTCGTGGCGGGACGTGGAAATCCCCGAGTTTCCCGGAATTGGGTGGTATCCGTCGTGCCGCAAAAAATGGGAACCCCCGAGCTCCGCGGGACCCTGGTGGCGGTTTCCGTCGCGCCGTGACATGGAAACTCGAAGTTCCCCATACTTGGGCGGCGGTTTCTGTCACGCTGCGGCATGGACCCCCAAGTACCCCGTGCTGGGGGTTGCGGTTTCCATCGCGGCGGGACATGGGAACCCCAGGTTTCCCAGACTTGGGGAAATTTTCCGCCGTGCCACGAAATGGAAACCCCGAGTTTCTCCAAATTGGGGCGGCTGTCCGTCGTGTGGCGAAATGGAAGCGGTTTTGTATGCGCCGCGACATGGAAAAAAAAAAAAAAACCCGGAGTTCCCAGAGGCTTGGATCCGCGGTTTCGAAACACCACCAGTTCCCTAGACTCGGGCGACGGTTTCCATCGTCATGGAACCCCCAAGTTTCCAGTGTGGCGTAAAAAACATGGAAACCCGCGGTTTTCGTCCGGGGGCGGGACATGGAAACCCCAAGTTTCCCGGGCTCGGGCGCGGCCCTCCGCCGTGTGCCGCGAAATGGAAACCCCAGCTTCCCTAGCGTGTTTCCCTCGGGGGCGCGGGAGGACGCGGAAACCCCAAGTTCCGCAGGCCTGGGCTGGTTTTACGCCGTGCCGCGACATGGAAATTTGGGGTTTCCATGCCACCGACCACAAGTTCCGCAGACTGGCGACCCCTCTCGCAGCGGCGGCATGGAAACCCCAAATTTTCCGCCCCCAAGCAAGAAATGCATTTTCGAAGATGCGAACAAAAGAAACGACGTTTGAATGAAAAGGACCGAAGGTGCAATGGGGATAGTCGTCCAAATTTTGAGTAAAGTGACAAGAGCGAAGCTCCGAATCGAGGCGACCAAGGGCTGAATCTCAGTGGATCGTGGCAGCAAGGCCACTCTCCCACTTACAATACCCCGTCGCGTATTTAAGTCGTCTGCAAAGGATTCTTCTCAACGACCGTTTGAAATTGAACTTCAAAGCTGCCCCGACCGAGATGCTTCACGATCGCGGTTTGCAATTGACACGGGCCCCTGGGGGCGACAAAGAGACGCCCCTACTGCGGGTCGAGATACAGTCGAAGAGTGACATGCACCGCTTCTAGCGTGGATTCTGACTTAGAGGCGTTCAGTCATAATCCGACACACGGTAGCTTCGCGCCACTGGCTTTTCAACCAAGCGCGATGACCAATTGTGTGAATCAACTGTTCCTCTCGTACTAAGTTGAATTACTATTGCGGTGCGGTTCATCAGTAGGGTAAAACTAACCTGTCTCACGACGGTCTAAACCCAGCTCACGTTCCCTATTGGTGGGTGAATAATCCAACACTTGGTGAATTCTGCTTCACAATGATAGGAAGAGCCGACATCGAAGGATCAAAAAGCAACGTCGCTATGAACGCTTGGCTGCCACAAGCCAGTTATCCCTGTGGTAACTTTTCTGACACCTCTAGCTTCAAATTCCGAAAGTCTAAAGGAT
>JAXQQM020081611.1:0-19277 GCA_034641835.2 Pinus albicaulis
ATGACCTTACATATCCTCCAGCTGATAGGGTGCAAGATCCCACTATAATATCTTCCGATCAAGACTACAAATGGTGGTTTTCATGAAGTTTTTTTTATAAATTTTGACATGTATCTATCAGATATTCATTTTATATGGTAGTCCTCATTGGGTTTTGGCTTTGAAGCACAATACTCCAAAATATTTTTCTTCTTGAAAATTTGGTGCATTGTAGATGATCTAGTCCCTTACTGCTCTTCTTACGTATATTTTAGTGGCACAATAGGCATTTTTTTGTTTCTATGTATTTTGGAGGGACTTTTGTTATGGACACTCTGTTTCTAGTTTGGATATGGGTGGTTATGGACCTCATTGTTATGTTGGTGACATTGTTTTGGTGCTTTTCTGTGGGGTGTTATCCTGCTCTTGTTTCTGTGGAAAAATTTTGGTTTTGATGCGCATTTATTTTTCCTGGGTGATTAATGGCTCACACACACTTAGATAAATAGTTCATCCTGACTCTCTTGATCTATGAATTTTGGACTGGTGCCCCTCTATTTGGCTATGGGTGTATTAATTACAAGAAACATCATGATTATAGTTCGTTGAAGGCATAATACAATGCTTCCCTTTTTGAAACTATTGTTATTTATTTCCTTTTCTTCTTATTGAAGCTCTGGCCCTACATGGGTTCACTAAGGCATGTTGTATTCCCTTATGGATCTAGGTGTATTAAGGATACTTCTTGTTGGTGTTTGGAGTAAAGGTATTGTTTGTTTTCTTCGGAAGAAGTTGTTGTGAAGGATTGAAGCGAGGTCTCGGGTGAAAGTCATATTTTATGTTGGTTGGTTATCCATTTAGGTTTACTATTTCTCCTTGCTGGTCATAGTTACCCTAGTACCATGTTTTATTAGATTTAATGCATTAATGATGAAGCTAGCATGAAAACAACCTATTTATGGTATATAATATTGGCAACTACTGAACTGAGGAGCATCTTTTGCTCTGGTTCTTTATTTATTATGGGTGATCACAGTTCTTCACTTCTTTTGTATTGATGGGGGGATTTGGAAAAGTTTGATATGCAATATTTTCTTGATATCGAATACAAAGAGTTTCAATTCTAAAAAAAAAAATGATTTGAAAGTATATGTTTAGGCAAATAAGCATGTCTATTTTGGAATAATGCTTTCATAATATTAATTTAATTATTAATAATTATTATGTGGATGGTAGCGATTTAACTTCCACAAAATATTCTATAACATTATTAATAGTAATCACAAATCAAAAGTTGAAATTTATTTCAAAAGTAATTACGTCATTTCTAAGTTTTTAATTAAAATTTATTAATTTAAAAAAAAAAATCCATAAAAACTTGTCATATCAATATGATATAACTCATGCCTTTTTGGACATGTTTTCCTCATAAAGTGGAAATAAAACTACATGTTTAAAAGTGACATTTACCAACTATTTAATTTATATAGCTGCCCTAGTTAATAAAGATGCTACTGAAATTATTATACAAATTTATTAAAAGTATCATTCCTATATAGAAAATAGTCATTAAAGTTTGGTGTTGTTTAATTATTAGACACTTTGGATTTTTTGGCTAGAATCCCATGAAACAAATTTTTGTGAAACATTGAGTTTTTTCTTTTTAAAATATGTTTTTGACTGCATATATGGATTCATTCAACACCTTGAAAAACCTTTAGAGCACTGAAATTGGAAAGAGTTGAGGTCGTGACTCAATCTTGTGATGCCAACAAATTCCTACATAATTTTAATTAAATTTAAGTAGGAAATATCCCCAAAAACCTTCAAAACATCTAACAAATAAAATACAACTTAAATTTTACCCTTTTCTAACTATTACATGTTTTAAAGTTTACAAATTTATTAAAAATATCATCACTGATATAGAAAACGACCCTAATTTTTTTAATAAAACTTTATTTAACGAAAGAGACAATACACATAGTTTGAGCAAAAAATGTATGATTAAATATGCAAATTTTATGTGCCAATTGAATGTAGCCCAAATGGTTGGGAGGGTTTAATGAGAACCTCCACACCTAGGTTCAAGTCTCATTAACATGATGTATGTTGTTCCTTAATGAGCTTCCTCTATACTGCTTCGTTGGGAGTTGCTTAGGTAAATCCCCAATTTTAATAAACATGAAGAAATTGTGATATATTATATGTTTATTTTTTGGGCTAACTAGAGTTCCCTAGACTCATAGCTATTGTGTGTGTGTCTAATCATAATCTCACACATCTATGATGCCAAATATTTTTACATAGAAAATCAATATTCTCGGCATCTCCAGAGCCCGACTCTGAAAACCATTCCCAAACGATTGACAACCACATTTTGTTCACATTTCCAGTTTGGACATCCATACACCTATGATGTCGAATATTTTTACATCAAAAATCAATATTCTTTGCATCTATATGACCTGACTATGAAAACCATTCCCAAATGGGTGACAACCACATTCTGTTCATGTTTTTAATGGGACCATCCATGGTATTTTTTTGAAGACTAAATGCAATCCTTTGTCATGGTATATCTTCCACAAAGTATAGAAACACATGCTTCAACTCTTTTTTAATCTAAAATTGGCTCGAGGTCTCTTAGTTGAATCTTCCAAAAACTTGACTCAAAAACAAATGAATCAAACAGAATCACACAAGATAAGATAAAATACTAAAATTCACTCGTATTATCATGAAGCTTGATATTCTTTTAAAGAGATTTACAAATACATACTTAGAACTTTCCTCCTTTGTTATTATCTTCCAAACAGGAAAAATCTAAATACATTATTTTAGAGATTTCCTTTCTTGATATAATTTTTCTGGGACTAGATGTTTCCTTCCTCATTATGAGTTACCATTATGAGCCAGTCATCCTGGCCGCCCAATTTCTCTTGGCTTAGATCGAAACCGTCCCATGCTTTCCACCTCCTGGTTTAAGTGTGAAGCCATGGGCGAAAATATTTTTGGATGCTTCTGAAATTGATGTGATGTGATGTTGATTATTGATGAAGTAGTAGGTGCCTACATAGCTTTGGGTGGGAGGGAACGTCTCCAAATGAACCCCAGCCAAATTTTGCTATGTTGATTGTTGATGAAGTAGCAGGTGCCTACATAGCTTGGGGTGGGAGGGAACGTCTCCAAATGAACCGAAGTAGGATGCTTCTATGTTGAATGTGAAGCAGGTGCCTACTAAAGCAGGGTGGGAGGGAATATATCTAAAGGGAAGTCGCTCTGAACGCTGTTGCTGATATAAAAACTCATGGATTCTGGGTGGGGTACATAACCAGGCCACATGTGAGATATACCAATTAATCTATACATGTGTTTAAAACTTGTAACAAAAGTGGTCATGGGTGTTGTAGATGTTATGATGAGGCAGAAGAACTGAGACTACGAAAATGAGTAGATGTGCCTTAGTTATGTGTGTTTCTTTTGTCTGGTGGAAATTTGTTGAATAGTTGAGGGGAAGTAACCACCAAGACCTCCAAAATGTGATTAACATACCGACATATGTGGGAAACATGAGATGGCATGTAGAAGAAATACTGCTTAAGATAAATAAACTAAAATGTTTTGGTGACCCTGTAGCAGCTAGAAAATAGGGAGGATGCTAGTAACAAAAAATTTAGACCATAAAAATAAATAAATAAATAAATAATTTTTAGATAAGGCCCCTAGGAGCGACTTGCTCTAATACGAATTGATCTACATGTAGATTATAAAGGACAGAATAACACAAATGTTTTTGGAGAATAATACCACAGTCTTATTATGAGGGAGAGTGAACATTTTATACATAACAAAACATTCTCCTTATTAATTTTTAATTACAAAATATATGAGATAAAAATCAATTACATTATAAGATAAAATAACTATAGAGACGTTTCCATCTTTACTAATTTTTTATGTTTCCTTCTTTCTGAGTTTTAGATGTTGTTAAGAAAGCAATGTGTTTTTTCTTGTTTCCCAATCAGTTAGATGTTTCTAATTGGTGAGCCTTTCTTGGTCTATCTAATGTGGCCCTTGCCTCATCCCCCTAGTGTACATTTCATAAGTCCAACTCACATGCTTCAATAGATTGTTGAGTACTTTAAAATATGCACCCCAACAAGAATCTTTTTACAAAGGTAGAGAAACCAAATTCCTCTACCTCACTTGCAATTGTTTCTCTTGACAATCCTATTGCGGTAGACCCCTCTCTCATCCTCATGGTTGACAATAGAAATATTGAAGCACACTTTCCCTCTAAACAGGAAGGAATTGGGCAACCAATAAAGGCTCACCAATCAGAAACATCTAACTGATTAGGTAACATAGAAAAATCACACTACTTTCTTGGCAACATCTAAAATTCAAAAAAGAAGAGAACATCAAAAAACTAGTAAGATGGAAATACCTCTATAGTTGTTTTATCTAATAATGTAATTGATTTTTATCTCATATATTTTATAATTGAAAATTAATAAGAAGAATTTTTGCATTGTTTATAAAATGATCATCTCTCCCTCATAATAAGATGGTGGTATTGTTTTCCATAACATCTGTGTTATTCTCTCATTTCTTAATTTTTTAGATATGCATGTAGATCTATTTCTCTCATGGAAAATATTTGGTATAGTATACAAACATGATTCAATGTTTAAGTCCATCGCCTTTCCTATACTCCCTCTATATATTCGCTTCCATGTCTTAATTCCACCCATCGAAAGAATTATTCTGCATTTGAACTCAATAAATCCCAATGATCCCTCACTAGCCTCTAACTAATGAAAGTAATAAACATACACAGTGCAGAATAATTACCTTGACCCCTGTTGCTACAAAACTTCTTGAGTGATGCCAAATATGGATAAAGCCTCCCATAGGAGCATGACCATGTCCAAACTGGAGAATAAAAAGATCGCGGGAAAAAAGTTGCCAATTTAAGGGAATCTAATTGCCAAAATGGGGGAGTTGGGTATCAGAATTTCAAATGCCCAAATCTCGAGAGAAGTTATGGTTGGGTTCATACACAATTTCCCAACAGACCTCCTGTGCCTATGACCGCCAAATTCAATTTTCCCAATTATGTGTCCTCTATTCCCTCTATGCCTTCTCTTTCCCAACTGGAGATTCAACTCGCCACCACCAATTAATAATTGGATAAATTCCCTTCAAGATCACCACCTATATAGAATATTAATAATAAGGTGATTGAGGAGCCCAGATCTAAACATTAAATATCTAATTCCTGCTCTAACTAGAAAACATGACATTTATAATGACTGAAAACAGAGAGCGAGAATTATATTTATGAGTATGGTAGCATTAATGAACCTAAAATGCCAATGTTTCTAACTCATATAAAAATATTCCTCAGTTGTTTAATATTTTTCTTTATAAAAAAATTTTCTATAAAAATGGTTACCTTAATCTTTCATATTTTCCTACGATAAAGGTTGTTCAATTTGAAGGGTAGGTAGATGAATTTCTAAAATCTTAGCTCCTAATCCAACTAGAAAATTAAAACCCTAGTGTAACCTTAGAGGCACTTACTTAAATTATAATTATGCAATCGTGCCATGCATCATTTGGTAGAAGGTTATATATATACATAATTAAGGTTGAGTTGAATTTAATTATGAAACTTTTAATAATAAATGGTTAAATAACTATAATTAAAAGTAACTTATATTTGGAAATGTTAGGTTTACTATTTTCTTTAGGGTACTTTCCCTTTCTTATATTTCTTAGTTATTTTGTATTTTCCTTTGTTCAACCTATTTGTTGATGTTTTAAACTTATGTTATGACACACACATCTTCTATCAATGTCGCAAGGAAAGACATTTCAGTGTGATGTATGATGAGAGAAAAATTTTATGCCACATGAAAATAAAATTTTGGCTTATGGAAAAAATGTTTTAGTGATATCACATCACAACATATAAAAGCTTATTTCCCTGTGAAATTTCATGTATGTTCAAAGTTCCTATCATTGCAACAAAGGGAAACTTTTGTTAGATTTTTTTTCAAGAAACTTAGCCAAAACTTCATTTTCACAATATTTTGAATATAAATTAACTTTTCAATGTGAAAAACATAACTTGATGTTGTAATTTAATGAAAAAAATGAGAATGCAGTTTGTTGATGGTTATTAACGTTTCAATGTGATGAACATAACATAATGTAGCATTGTGACGAACATATCCCAACATCACAAGGTGTTAAACATAACCCATTGTCATAATATGATGGAAAAAAACCTACTTTGCAATGTGTTAAGCATATCCTAACATTGCATTCAAACATAACCCTTCAACATTATTACATTTTGATGTGATCTCGCATATCTTGATGTCACACTGTGACAAACAATACCCAATCTTGTAATGTGTTAATCATAATCCAACATGGAAATGTACCACGTATTACCTAATGTTACAATGAAATAAACATTTTCCAATGTCATATTCTGATAGACATTGCCAGATGAAAGTGAAAAACATTGCCTAATGCCACAATGTGTTGGAAATTTCTCAACCACATTAGTAAAAGTGGTTTATATATGTTTTTGTCACAATGTGACACACAATGATCAACTTCACATTGTGAAAAATGTCTCCTAACATCGCAATGTGATGAATTTTAGTTAATGTCACAATGTGATACTCATATCCTGATGTCACAATGTGATAAACATCACTTGTTGTAATGTGAAAAAAAATCCAACATCACAATCTAGTGAATATAACCCAATGATGCAATGTGAAAAACATATCCTGACATTCCATTTGAATACAATATTTCACTTACATCCCATTTTGATAATATCCAACATATCTCCATGTCATCATGTGACAAAAACTACTCAACATTGCAATGTGAAAAGCATTGTGACATCACAATTTGATCAAGATTGCCCAATGTTGTAATGTCACAAGCATTACCAAACTTTTTAGTGAGTCGAAAATAGTCTAATGCCACAATGTGATGAACATAGTCCAACCATGGCCAAGCATTGAAAAAAATGATCAACCATGGTTATTCATGGGAAATCATAAATAAATATAGTTAACCATGGAGAACATGGTCAACCATGGACAACATAGTCAACCATGGTCAAACATAGTCAAGAATGGTCACCATGGCAAACCATGGTTGACCATGGTAAAAAATGCCCAAACATGGTTAATCATGGTCATCCATGACTAAACGTAGTCAACATGGTCACCCATAATCACCTATAATCTATTATAATCATAGACATGGTCAAGCATAGTCAACCATGGTCAACCATAATCTACCATAATTAACCATGGTAAAACATAGTCAACCATAATGTGTAATAGTCAAACACAATAAATAATGGTTAACTATTACCAAGCATTGAAATGTGACAAATGTTGTGATGTCATAATGTGACAAATATTTTGCAATGTTGCAATATGACAAATATTTCCCAATTTCATAATGAGTTTTCCTATGTCACAAAGTAACACACATAATCCAACCATGGTTAACAATAGTCAGCCACGATTAACATCGTTTAAGATAAAGAACCATAGTTAACCATATAGAGGATGGAACACCATGGTTAACATGATCAAAATGGTTAAAAATAGTCAACCATGGCCAACCATGGCCAACAATGGATGATGATGGTGTCTTTAGTCAACCATGGTCAACTATAGCCAACCTATAGTCAACGTGATAATCCATGGGAACTCATACTCAATCATAAATATCCATGTTAAACCATTGCCATTATGTTCTAACATGGTCAACCATAGGCAACATGGCCAACCTTGGTAAGCCAAAATATATTACATTGAAATATAGTTAAACATGGAAAATCATGGTCACCCATTATTAACCATATGTTGACCATAATAAAGTCTTGTCAACCATAATTTGGCCACATTTAACCATAGTCAACCATAGACCAACTACAGTCAACCATGGCTTATTAATCCTCTCCATATACGTGATGGTTAACTAGCACAACCACATTAGTAAAAGTGATTGATATATGTGATTGTCATCATTAGTTTTGAAAGGTGGAAAATGATGTTGATTGACATATATCACCGCTTTTACTGATGTAGTTGTGATAATTTATAACACTAACAATTTTGTTAATAGAGAGAAAGAGAGCTACTTGAAGGGATCTCCATGAAAACACAAAGAAGGATAGATAAATAAAATAAATTTTTGAAATCAATATTTATTTTTGCTCTTATGGCTAGACAATGAGCCAGTTGAAAAAAAACCTACAAAGTATATGTATCATAATTTATTTATATGTATATATATATATATATATAGAGAGAGAGAGAGAGAGAGAGAGAGAGAGTTTTGGCACTTTTTCTAGTAAATTTTGCCCATAATCTTTGTAGAGATTTTTAGGAATCATAAGTTTAAGTTCTTTAATATGCAAAATTTTAGTGCCTCTAGGTTCCTTTTCGAATGTTGAATACACATTCAAAAACACATTTTAAATGAGAAGAATCACAATCTTGCACAAAAAAATATTTCCAAATTTTAATAAAAAAATCATTTAATCTATTAATTAAAATACACACACATATATAAATATATTAATTATAATAAACATTAAATATTAATATCATGACCAAAATCCTAATGAATTATAACTAATTTGATTATAATAAATTAATAATCATTATTGCTTAAAACTATATATATTGTATACTATAGTGATAGGTAAATTACTTATAATAAATACCAATTATTATCTCTAGCTAGAATTTGTGTGCAAGCATAATTGAATGGGAACAATTAGAGTTGGAATTTCAAAACAGACTCACTTGTGAAATTTTCACACTTCCCAACAAGTTTTTACAGTGTCAAAAAAAAATGTTGACAATTTTAGCAAATCACCTAGTGACGAATAATTTGCCTATCAAATTCCAGGCCCCAAACACAATAATTAAAAAAACCTATTGTTGATTGAACAAACTACTTTGCAATCAATTACATTTCCCCTCTTTATACAATTTCAAATAACACTATTTTAAATATATTAAAAAATGAAAATATAAAGTTTTAAAAAAATTATACAATCTTATAATAGTTTGTTATTTAAATAGTTTGTTTTTTTCTCCAAATTAAAATGAGTTTAAGTCGAAAAAATGTATGGCAAAAAATATACTTAATTGTTGCTATCAAAATTGTAAGACATTCATTTGAGTGAATTTTCTGTAAAATAATTCTTATTATCACTCTCAATCTCTCTCCTTAGAATTTAACCCTCTACCTTGATAAAGTTAGAATGCTTTAAATATTTTATCATATGAATAAAACTACATGTATTTTGTAGTCATCAACATCGAAATTTGGTGACACTGAAACATGCATATAACCTTTTATAAATTTGCTAAAGCGGTTTCCGCATTCCCCATCGATACTGTAGTTGTAATCCATTATGATATCATTTCTTAAAGCATCATGCTCAATATAAATGTTTCCAACTTTTTGACTTTCACAAATAATCATTATAATAACTATTACGAATATCACAATTTTATTATTATTCAAATCACAGGTTAAATTTATAAATTGATTCACCAGTTTAAAAACCGTTAAAATATTTAAATTAAAAATTTCAATAACCGAAATACACAATTTCCAAACATACCTAAGAAAAAGCGAAAATGTTAAAAAACTTTAAAATTCCCTTCCGAAAACATTCTCGAAAGACAATATTGTCGGGAAAGATCGAAATATTAAGAAAGTGAGTAACGATTGATATTTTGAGGTTGCGTCGCCTTTAAGGGAGGGCCTACAAATTTTGTTTATTATATTTTCCTGGAAATATATGGCAAAGTTTCTCACCGTGTATGAAGTTGAAGCTTGAATGATTGTCATGAGATCTGTCCTCCGCAGAAGTGGGAAGTGGGAATGAACTCCAACGCCGACACTCGGAATGTCGGGCACAGAAAAGTTGAATTTGGCATTGGGCCCTGTTAGACAATATACTGCGGCGTCGTAAGTCGCGGGCATCCTGTTCGGGAGTTGTGTATGAGCCAAGCCATATCTTCTATCTGGATTTGGGCATCCGGATTTCAGATACCTGACAAGTTTACGACAGAGAAAGACGGGAAACACTAAATTAAATGATGAGAAAACACATAGCATTGTTTCATTATGGAGAAGTATAAATATATAATAGTTTGATTCTTACTATTAACAAAACTGTTAAACTAATCTTTTAACTAATTTTCAAGAACTAATTTCTAACTTAAGATTAATCTTCAGCACTCTTTAATTCTTAATTTAAGATTAATCTTTAACATTTTCTTCATTTTGAGGGTCACATTGTTTTATTTTCAGATTTCCCAAGGTTACATTGTTTTATTTCTAACTTGTTGAAATTCAATTAATTTTTCTTCAGTGGTTTTTGGTGAACATATCGCATGTTGTCCTTGACAATCACAAAAGTTGAGAACAATACTCACCATTTTTTACAAGTTCACGAATGAAGTGAAAATGAGTGTCGATGTGTTTTTTTTTTTATGAAAGACATTGCTCTTTGACAAGGAAATAGTGGAAGTGTTATCACAAAAGTTTGAGATAGGTTCATTTTTTGTATATCCGAAGTTAGAGAGAAGTCTTTTCAGCCACACTGCTTGACATGATGTTGTATTTGCTACAACGTATTTGACCTTTGTTGTAGATAATACAACTATGAGCTACTTTTTGGAAGACCACGAAATCAAATTCCTACCAAATAGAAAAACATATCCAGAAGTGCTTTTTTGATCATCAATACATCCTGCATAATCATCGTCTGTATAACCAACAAGCTTACTGTCTGTAGAGGTTGTATACCATAAACCATAAGTAGTTGTACCTGCAATGTATCTTAACACCCTTTTTCCAGGTTTCCAATGACAATTTTAGGAGATTCCATAAACTTGGAAATATAACTAGTTGCAAATACTATATCAGGTCTAGTAACAATCAGTTACATAATACTACCAGAAAGTCGTTTATACAAAGTCGAATTAACAATAGTACCCACATCATCTTTACTTAATTTTGTACCAACCTCAATGGGAGTATCCACTGGTTTACACTTGTCCATCTTAAACTTTTTCAAAATATCAGTAACATACCTCTGTTGACCCATGAAGATACCATCATGTGTTTGTTTCACTTCAATACCTAATAAGTATCTCATTAAACTAAGATCTGTCATTTCAAATTCATTTTTCATTGCAGTTTTAAATTAATCTAACTACATGTTCCCTGTATAAATTATGTCATCAACATAAATACATAGTATCAGTTTATTACCTTGATGCTCATCTTTTATATACAAGGTTGGTCATGGTTTCTCCTTCTGAAACCATTATTTAGCAAGAAATGGTCTATTTGACTCTACCAAGTTTTGGATCTTGCTTCAAGCCATCCAATGCTTTGTTCAACATGTACATCTTATGTTTTTTATTTTTTATTTTGAAACTAGGGGGTTGATCAACATATAGCTCTTCATTCAATACACCATTTAAAAAGACAAACTTTACATCCATTTGGTAAATTGACCACTTGTTTTGTGTTGCAATAGCTAATACAAATCGAAAAATATCAATTCTTGCTATAGGTGCAAATGTTTCACCATAATCTATGGCAGGTTGTTGTGAAAAACCTTTGGCAACTAATCTTGCTTTGTGTTTATCAACTTCACCTCTCTCATTTAACTTATTTTTATAAACCCATTCGACACCTATAAAATTTTTATCAATAGGTAGATCAACCAAATCCCAAGTCTGATTTCTTTCAATAGCTTCGATTTCATTATTCATTGCATCTACCCATTCTTTTTCCCTTATAGATTCTTCAAAACAAAGTTGAAATGAGAGAAATGCAAAATTTACAACATCATCAACATTTCCTTGTGCATAAATATCACTGAAACTTCTCATTTTTGGATTATCAAAATCAGACTCACTTAAAGGTGATGAACGTGACTATTGGTTTTGTCTTGAACCTGTAATCTTGGAGTGCTCGTTGTAGGTGCTTGATGGTCGTCTAACATAATAAAAAGATTAGGAAAAGTATTGTTCTCCATTTCATTCCAAGATTTGTCTTCCATAAATTTCACATCTCGACTTAAAATTTGTTTCTTATTAATAGGATTAAACAATCTGTATGCTTTATATTGGTCACTATACCTTATAAAGATATACTTTTCGCTCCTATCATCAAGATTATTTCTTAATTTTTCTAGAACATGAGTGAAAGAGATACAACCAATGACTCGAATGTGTGAAACAGTTACCTTTTGTCCACTCCATGCTTCTTCAGGTACAAGACTTTGAACACTGGAAGTTGGCGATCTATTCAAAATATATACGGAACATGCAACTGCTCCAACCCATAAATCTTTAGACAAATTTCGTGTTATGAGCAAACTTCGAGCCATATTCATAATTGTCTGATTATTTCTTTTTGCGACTCCGTTCTGTTGTGGAGTATAATTGGTTGTCATTTGTTTTTTAAAACCATAGTGTTTACAAAAATCAATGAATTCGTTAGATTCATACTCATCTCCTTTATCAGACCTGAGAACTTTAATAAACTTGCCACTCTGTTTTTGAGCTTCGACTTTGAAGTGCTTGAACTTGGAAAATGTTTCAGATTTGTATTTGATGAAATACACCCAAATTTTCCTGATAAATTCATAAATACATTGCCATCTACTGATTGTGCTTGAATAGGACCGCACAAATCTGTGTTCATTAACTCTTTTTGCTCTTTGGCTTTATAAGAGGCTGATGAAAAGCTATAAACTTCCATCTACTGATTGTGCTTGCATAGGACCGCACAAATTTGTGTGCATTAACTCTAGTTTCTCTTTGGCTCTATAAGAGGTTGATGAAAAGCTATCTTGCTTATCTTTACCCATTATACAACTTGAACAGGAAGAGATATGGTCAGACAAAATAGGAAAACCTTTCACCATAGATTGTCTTTGCAACAGAATCATACTTTTAAAAGGAAGATGACCATATCACAAATGCCACAAGTCAGTGTCATTTGATGTTGAAACATTATGTGCATACAACTTCTCACTTCTCCTTTATAATTGATACAACTTGTTCTTTGTCATAGGAATCTTTGCAACAAGAGATTTATGTTGATCATAATTCGTGCAAGCAGTGTTGTGAAAGCTAACATTATAACCATGTTCATTTAACTGACCAACACTCAACAAATTATGCTTGAAATTGGATACACAGTAAACATCATAGATATTCTTCACCACATGTTTTTTTGTTAAGACAAACACAACACCCTATCCTGAAGATTTAACCTGGTGATCATCACCCAAACCAATAGAGGAACTGAAAAAAGTATCAAGATATGAAAAAAAATCACAATGATCAGTCATATGATTACTACATCTATTGTCTACAGACCAAATATCCTTATTAGGTACTTGCACAGTCAATTGACATGCCAGAAATAAAGCATCAGATGTTTCACATTCAATGTTTGTGACATTGGATTTGTTTTTACTTAAAACATGTTGTAATTTTTGACATTCAGACTTATAATGGCCATATTTTTTGCAATAGTGACATTGAATTTTTTATTTATCTATCCACCTATAACCATGATCAGTTTGATACTTCTTTGAATGTGATTGAGCTACCTGTGATCTATAATCTGATTGAGACAATCCTCTTCCTTTTCCTTTCCTGCCACGAAAACCTCTGCCTCTACCTCTATCCATAGAAACTTTAGATTTGAAAGCATGCTCTAAAGTACTGACATATAAATTAATTCTTGCTTCATGAGCCAATAAAGAACCTGTTAATTCTTCCACAGACAATTTTGTTAATTCTTTCGACTCAAAGACAGTAACTATCATGTCAAAAAATTTTGGGCAAACTTCTAAGAACATTTTCAATAATTCTTTGATATTCTAATTCGACACCATTCATCTGAAGTTGATTAACAACACCCATAAATATAATCATGACCTGATCAATTATTTTTGATTCAGTCATTTTAAGTGTTTCAAATCGAATTATGAGAGTTTTTAATTTTACCATTTTTAATTTTTCATTACCTTGATAAGCAACTTTAAGTATATCCCATATTTCTTTAGCATTTTTTTCTCAAGTGATTTTAGGAAAAATATAATTGTCTAAAGAATTTAAAATGCAGGACTTATCTCTAACTTCTTTCTGTTTAAGTTCATCAAATTATCTTCTTTGAGTAGCACTCATAGCAGCTATAACATTTGCATCAGGTTCTGCTAATTCTACAATTTCCCAACAACCTAAACATTGTAATCATGCTTGCATTTTAAGACTTCAAAAAATCATAATTCTTTCCACTAAATAATGACATTGGAATTGCAAACTGACTTGTCGAAGCCATGTTTAAAGAAAAAATTGCAAAACAACACCTTTAAAAAAAAAACTTGCACTCTCTTTTCCTGTCTAAGAGAAGAAAAAACAGGAGCCTCTATACTGGTAAAGAAAACCAAAATATGTATTGATAGAGCATATCATTTATGCATATTTATATCTGTGCGGGGTCGAATCTTATAAACAAAAATACAACCATCATAGGTCATAAGAACTTTACAACAATAACAACCAAAGCCGACAACAAACACTCAATCATTCATGGAGAATGGAAATCCATAAAACTGCATACAAAAACTTCCATATGAAACAATACTAGATAGCCTAGGAAGTGGGCTAGAGGGATGAGGAAAATAATAGAAGAGTTGCGGGGCAATGGATTTACAGAAAGGATCCTCAGATTGAAACTGGGGAACTAAAAAGATGCATACATTGTGAAGAAATTAGGGAAGTTAACCATGAATTATTTAGTGGCAAGCCAACGCGTTCGATGGTCAATTGCAAGTGCAATTGTGACATGGGAATTGCGTCAATAATCGATGACGACGGTAGGGCTGATTAACCAACAGCAACAACAAAAGGAATTGGCGGCTCCACTTGTCCTCTTCACACAGGAAGCTTCTCTGCAACAGTAGAACTGCTCTACTTAACTAGCAACAACCCTTCTTCAAAGAATCAACAAATTAACAAGCGGCTTAGGGTTGAGTCCTATCACAACCTTTGGTGCGCAGACTGAAACACCTGAATGTTGATATGCAGAGGCTCTTCTCATAGCTCTTATACCATGACAAGTTTACGACATATAGAGAAGGGAAACACTAAATGATGAGAACACACACACAACATTGTTTCATTATGGAGAAGTATAAATATACAATAGTTCGATAGTTACAACTAACAAAACTATTCAACTAATCTTCTAACTAATTTCTAACTTAATATTAATCTTCAATAATGCCCAACTCCCCCATTTTCACAGTCGAATTACCTTAAATTGGCGGGAACTACGATCTTCGTATGGTAGAGAAATGGCTTGGTCATGCCTCTCCTCACAGAAAGTATCCATATTTGGAAATATTGCAGAAACTGTGAAGCCAAAATGGTGATTCTAATGATATTTCACGGAGCGAGTGAGTGAAGTGAGCCCATGAAATGCAAAGGCCAGGGGGTGAGGGAATTAAAGACATGGATGCGTAGATATATATGAGCAGTGAGAGGAGTGAAAATACTAGAAGCGTGTATAGACAATGTTGTTTCAGGTGATCAGAGGAGAAGTGGGAGAGTGAGAGGGACTGTCTATAAACGAGTAATTCAAAGTAAGACTGGCCTTTGGATATTGAAAAATATAAAGAGATGTATTCATCCATGCTTAACCGGTGAGGAATTAAAACCCGATATTTTCGTAAGGTATGGCGTTTGCGCATCTTAAACAGAGTAAACAATGGGCTAAAGAGGCAATTCTTTTTAGGCGTTGTCTACAGACGTCACAAATTCGTCAATCATTTGGATAATAGTTTTTTTGTGGGGGAATTCTGTAAAAATAATTTCAAAAAATTGAATCATTTATTTTATGGTGGAAATGTATTTAGCGGCATCAACAATCTCTAGAGCACTTAAAAATTTGACGTTTGACAAATATAAGCCAAATTTTCAAACATTTCTGCCAAATTTTCCTATAATCTTACTAAAATTTCTATTATTTTCCTAACTAATTTGTAAGTTTGTAATTTTTTCAAACTGCCCTATTCTTTTTATGGCTACGTGCTTTTTATGTTTGTGAGGGGAGGCTGGGATAACAGTCAGGTACGAGGATAACTTTCACATATCCGACGACGTACAATTTCGCAATCATACTTAATGAGACACTGTCTTATTTTGTCCATCATAAGACAATGGCTTACTTTGTCCACCATGAGTAATTATTTGAGCAAAGCTGAGATCTAATTGTTATTTTTTATATTTTAAATTTATTATTAAGTTTTAAATTTTGAATGAGACATGCATAATCTTTATAAAAGTAATGCTAAAAAATAGCATGCAAATCATATTCCTAATCTATTTTAATCTTTTTCAAATCATTATATATATATATATATATATATATATATATATATATATATATATATATTACATAATGTACGAACTAATATTCATTTAAATCATATTCCTAATCCTTTTTATATTTTTCCAATCATTTCAAATATTTTATTTATTTATTTTTAAATAATATAGGTGACAAAATGAAATTCAAATCTTATTCCCAATCCTAGAATTATTGTTTGTAACATTGTATCATTTAGTTACTGCTCAATTTTTTAGATGAATATGTAACTATATAAATTCAAGATTTGAATTTTTTAAAAGAATTAAAATTTGCATTAAAAAAAATTACATAAATGTATATTCTTTCCATTAAAAAAATGGGAAAAAAATTCTTACAAACTCTAGAATAAAGTGTTGAAATACTAATGTATTAATATAAAAATATAATCTCGTCTTAATAATATGATTACAGAAAATTCAAAGTTACATGGGCTTTTTTTAAAACAACCCAGTAAAGTGATTCCTATCTGCCACTTCAATTTTGATGTCAACCTTCACCTCATATATATGAGACAAATCCTTTCCCTCATTTTAGAATGTGTGTTTTCCATATAGATATATAACAAATCCTCCCCTCATTTGAATGTGTATCACTCGATTATTTATAGAAAGAGAGATGACCAAGACCAAATTTGTGTTATAAGTGTAGCTAATTATGAGAAACATTTCACTCCACTCCACTTCTATACATGCATTAAAATCATATGGCCGGTTATTGTTTTTCAATTGTTGAATGTGGATTTATCTTTTAATCAATGCATCGCCAATCCACTTTTCCTTACAACTTCAAAATATATTTCTTTTTTTTGGAAATAAAAAACCAACAGACTTATTATCTGAAACTAAAACTTCATCTCTTAAATATCTAAAACTTCATCCCTTACCCCAATAAAACCAAATCCATTGACAAATCCCATGTTTGGTGATAGGAATGAGGAGGATCATGACAAAATTGCACCCCTATGAAAATTTGTTGACTAGAATGAAAAGGATATGATATTTGTAAATGATTTTACTTACATATTTAATAAAAGATGAGAAGACAAGAAAGCAGGAGTTGTTGTGGTCCCAAAAACACTGCAACAAACACCATCTCAAGGTATGTTATCTTCATAATTGAATAATATAAAATAATTAAAATATTGTTACAAGAGAATTAGTGTGGGGCTTGCTAGCTATTTCCAAGGATTTTTCCTTTGGAGCTTCCTACTGATCAATCCAAAAAAATATTAAAAGAATTCATGAATTGATATTGGCATCAATGATAACACCATTGATATATATATATATATATATATATATATATATAGATTCAAGCACACAACTTTCCATTCTCAATTAATCAATTGAGACTCTAACATTATTGTATACACAACATACAAGAGTATAGAATAATTTTAAAGGATAAAATTTATAGTGGGACCACATTGCAAGGAACACCATCTCATGTCAACAACCACATGTTATGAAAATGTTATGTTAAAAGAGTATAGGATAATTTTAAAGGTTAAAAGTTGTAGTATGACAATAGGTTAAGAATAAGAGTTATATACTAAATATGTGTGTGTATGAGAGAGAGCATAGTGTCTTCCATAACATATATCTTCCAATTTATGGGCATTATAAATCGAAATTTGGTTGTCCTCCAAAACTAGAAAGTGAACCTTGTTTGTGAAGAAGAATTATGGTACTCTCAGGATATGCATCGATTACATACAATTAAACAAGTGACCATCAAGAAAAAATATATGTTGGCAAAGATTGATGATGTGTTTGATTAGATGAAGAGAGCAACAATGTTCTCAAAGATTGATTTGAGATCAGGATACCATCAGGTACGCATCAAAGAAGAGGAAATTTACAATACAGCTCTCCGGACCAGGTATGAACATTATGAGTTTGTTGTAGTTTCTTTCGGTTTGACCAATGCTCTAGCTACTTTTTTGTGCTTGATGAATATTTTGTTGTGTCCTTATTTGGAAAAGTTTGTGTTTGTATTCATTGATGATATATTGATATGTTCTAATGATGAGGAAGAGCATGTCTAACACTTAGCAGTAGTGTTGATATTCCTAAGGGAGCATCAGTTGTATTCCAAGCTTAGAAAATGAAGTTTATTTCAGACAAAGGTACATTACTTGGGGAATGTGGTTTCCAAGGAAGGCATAACAGTGCACCCGAAAAAGATAAAATTTATCATGGAATGGGTTATTTTTTATTTATTTATTTATTTACTTTTATTTATTTATTTATTTTTGACTCAATGTTTGATTATTTGATAGGTCATTTGTTATAATTAAATTACATGAATAAGAATTAATTATATTTATTAATTAATAATAATAATTGATTATTATATAATTTAATCAAAATTTACATATATACACCAAGATTTGTTAAATTACTTACCATTATATTAATTAATTGGTCAATTAGTTGTATAAATATATTAAAGGTTTTATAAATAAATTAAAATAATAATAATTAATTAATTAATCAATTAATTAAAAAAAATTAAATAAATAAATAATGGAATATTTACTTTTTCTAAGTCAAACTAGTTGTTATCCTAACAGCTAGTTGAGCCATTTCTACATCTATTTATACTTAATGTCTGGATCTGATCTCTCACATAGTCCCGATGATGAACCACACTGGTTGGTTCGAAACGCGTCGACCACGTTCTTTTGCATGTGATTATTACCAAAAGAATTTTTACAAATTTATACGATGGATCACAAGCTTAGATTCCAA
>JAXQQM020070984.1:0-83068 GCA_034641835.2 Pinus albicaulis
GTATATTATAGTCGAAGTGAGCATTCAAGACTTCGATGTCTATATGGACCATTTTTTCGGCTAAGCATACTGGGACGTTTTTGTAGAGACCAATAGGGGTCGAAGGACGACCATCGTATGCTCTAAGCATGATGACTGAAGGTTTTAATTCAGGAGATCCTAACTTCTACCAAATGTTTTTTGACATGATTCACGTGGATGCACCCTCGTCAATGACACATCGATGAATGGTTATATTCTAAACTGACACTAGTATCTGAAAGGCGACCATCAAAGGAAGTTAGGGGTGGCTTTGTCTAAATCAAAATCCATTAGGTGCATATCAGTAGGGTCAATAGCGCCTAACACAGGAAGAAAGGCTTTTCATTGTTTTGGGCATGATTGCAATACTTCCAAAGCTAAAATAGCAGCAGGAGAGTGGGATAGATTGTGCATGATGTTATAATTATGGGCCGCTTTGGAATAGTTTCCTGCTCACCTATTTGGTCCCTTAGCCATCTTTGGCAATGGTTCAATAAGCATCTTTGAGATGGTGAAAGGTGTAGTTGGTGCAATGGTACTAGCCCCTGACGCGTTGGTGTCTGGTGGGGTTTCGTAATTGTGATTCCATGTTTGAAAAAGCATCTCTTCACTAGTCATGTAGATTTCGTGATTGTTTTTTCAGGAGTCGTTGGGATTTTGTTGTTGAGTGCTAACTGTCCCTTGATGGGGGAAAGGTTCCTGCATCACAACTGTTTGTTTGGAAGATCCTCCTTGTCCTTGGTTACTTTGCAGCTTCTTTAGCTTAGGGAGATTGGGATAGTGGTGAGTATAATGGTCGTACTCACCACAGATCAAACAAGAGTGGTTTGTTCAAAGAGGTGGCCTTTTTCTCTGTCGTTGGGCATTGCTTGGCTCCTGGCTTTGATTTCGGTTGGAGTTGCCTCCATCATGAGATCGTGGTGGGCATTGCTCGTTGTTGTCCCCTTGTCCAGGATTCCCATTGGGCTTGTTTTTTCCTTTTTTCTTAACGACGTTAGGAGGGTATTTCTCCTGATTATATGATTGGTGTGGTTGGTTTTGGGAAAGCTGCACAAATTTCACCTATGCATTGTTCTGCGTAGGTAGGTCTTGTGCTGGGGAGTGAGTGTAATGCGGTCCCCAGTTTGCACCAGGCTATTGGGGGGAGAGCTCTTTCGTCATTATCTCTATATGCATACTGGGTCCCATGAGCCGGAGGATAGGGTCTTATATGGTGATACACTCATGTCCTATTGGTCAAATTTTTCTGAGGCATATGATGACTTTGAAAACCAGGTTGTGTTACGTTCTAGGTAGAACCATATGTATAACTGAGGTTTTGACTATTTCTGCCTAGGTAAATTTAGGTCAATGACCTGGTTAGACCATCTACAAAGTTTAATGTGCCTCGCAATTCTTTATAAGTTTGCAGGCGCAGGGAATTTGGCAGGATATTGTATATATATCCTAACTGTGTATAAATCAGCTCAAGCTATTGGGCTTTGTTGATGACATCCTCTTCGGATATGGGCCTTTGTTGTGCCACATCCTTCTAAATCTCTGCAGTGAGAGTTTTCAAGAATAGGTCTAAAAGTACTCGATCATCGAGTTTGGGTTTATATAAACTACGTCGCTGCCTCCATTCATGGGGATGGTTCGAGATATGGATGGCGAGGGTTTGTCTAAAGTGTGTTAGTAATTCCATTCCAGAATCGTGGTGGATGGGTAAATAAAAATATGTTAGGAACGTAGTGGCAAGGCCGTTAAAGGTTCCATGTGAATCAAAGGGTTGTTCCACGTACCATTTCACTGCTACTCCTGTCAGAGTGCATTAAAATAGTCTCAATCGAATAGTGTCGTCAATGATACTATTTGTTGAGCACCACAAGTGGAAGGTCATGACATGATTACCTGGTTCTTCCGCTTTCTTTCCTTCGATCTTTGGAATATCTGAAGGGAGCTTCATGGGCATGGGAGGCTATGTAGGGTTGTGTGAAATGGGTCATTCTTCAATTTATTTAAATATGGTATATTCAAAGAAACTAAAAAAAGGTGATTGTGAGGTTGAAGCCATTGCAACTTGTGAAGACACAAAATTCTAGTTAGGAAGAGGGTTTATTTGCGACCTACACTGTTGTGTATTCGA
The DNA here is from genome assembly GCA_034641835.2 of Pinus albicaulis. Lineage (NCBI taxonomy): Eukaryota > Viridiplantae > Streptophyta > Pinopsida > Pinales > Pinaceae > Pinus > Pinus albicaulis. The sequence continues at coordinate 2,147 of JAXQQM020070984.1, forward strand.
CTGGCTCCCCAAATGGTTATCACTCCTCTACCCCCTAGGGTTTGAGGGAGGAGTGGTATGTGGTGTGGTGTTGGGAGACCAACTAGGGTTCCCAACTAAGGATTTCCCAATAAAGGACGAACCAATAATGGTGGCAGTGTTCCGTCTTTGACGCCCAAATGGTGAAAGACTTGGAACCCCTCTCGATAATGGGGGGAGGTCCCAAAGATGCATAGATCGACGAGGTGCCGTTGGGTCCATTCTGGTGTTGACTAGGTCTAGTTTTGGAAAAATTATGATCGCATACATAAAACAATTCGAAAATAAAATTAATTTTCCTTTTAAATTAATCCTATGTAATCAATCAATCAAAAAATGTGGTTTTTTTTAAATTTTACGTATGATACTCAGATCCTAGAAGACCTAATCGTCCTCATACACTTGAATGTAACTGGGCCTTGAGAACATATCTTGTGAGTGCTGGCACAACATCTCGTAAGAGCTGGAGACATCCCTAGTTAGCTGAAGAAAATCCACCAAGGTAAGGGTAAAGGATCTAATGCTTGCCTGCACCATCACCTATAGGGAAATGATGCCCTAAATTTGGCCACTAAGTACCACAGTCCCACGTGAGAATTCGAGTCTTGGGCTTCTTGGTAAGTTAGCTAACAGTACCTAGTATCAGCCGAGTCAGGTAGCCCCAACTGATACCACACGCACTGCCTAAGCCTAACCCCCTCTGAATCAGGTCTCTGTCGCGCTTCGGTTTTCTTTTCCATGGATTGATAGATGGATTTGAAGCTCCCTAAATATTCAACTTCTATGTCTCAAGATGAAGAATGATCAAGGTGGCTTATTGGATGCGTACCCCCTTGATCCTAACTTAAACTATAAATTCTTTTTTGGCCCCTATAGGGAGAATTTAGTGAGGCTTTTTAAGTTAGTTTTAGGTGTATTTGCTTTTATTATTATGTGGATGTGTGTGAGAAAAAAGTGGAAAAGAACATAGTTTGAATGTCTAGATATGCGATGATCCTTTTCAAAATCCCCTATTGAACTATGTTGTATTGTTCCTTTCTCAAAAGAAAAACATGCACGGATATAGGCTGCTTTATATTTTTCCTAGTTAATCTATGTGATCAACTAAAGGGAGATGGTGAGTTGTGAATAGCGAGCATTCATATTATTGCCTAGGATCATTGAAGGGTGCAAAGGAATCATATATTACTTGCTCTTCTATCGACAATTCGATCCTGTTCCCGAAATCCTAGTGCAAAAATTGAACTAAAATAATAACTTTTAGACTAGAAAAAATAAACTACCTAAGCATGCGTGGACTTGGGCCACTTACTTTTGCTAATTATCTAGGTGTGTTGGTACCTAAATTTGAAAAACATAATTTTTTTTTGGAATGCAAGTTAATTTCTCCCCATATTTAAACTATGTGTGAACTTTGCAAAAATCAACTTGAAATAAAATAGACACTAAGCCTACAAAAAGAAGCTAACAGTGAGCTTAAGCAAGCTCGGGGTACCTCAACCAGTGCTAGCATATGTATTATGGGCTGCCAAGCACTTTATAAGAAGGAAAAGATAAAAATATGGGAGAAATTTCTCATTCTAACTTTTGTGCGCAAAAGGCTGAAACAAGCACGATTTCTGTGCCCAGGTCATCTCTGAACGGGTGCCCTAGGTGCGTCTGTGGGAGGGAAAAGCGTGAAAATTCCCACAAATGTAATTTTTGGAGTTTTTCTGCTTCAATCTGTGACTTGGGATGAACTAGGGACTGCAAGAGAAAAAGGGGGAAATTTAGCCCCATTCCATAGCATAGACAGAGGTCTCTGCAAAAAGGCACAACCACATAAACTTGGAAATAAACGTTACTAGAGTTGCCAATCCTGTGTTAGTGTGTTTCGTGCATGCATGTACGAAATCACACCAACTTAAGGGGTGTGGTTTACCTTCTTAAGTTATCAGTCATGGGCAGAAAAATAAGTGGAGTCAAGCAAATTAGTGGAACATGATAAAACATAAACATACTAGATAAACAAATAGCATGCATATTCAAACCAAAACTAAACTAAAACTAAAACAAATAAAAAAAAATCTCTGAATAGATTCAAGCAACTAAAATAATCCAAATGGTGTCTCTTTCGACCCCTCTTATTGAGTACTCTTAGGAAATGAGGATGAAACTTTAACCCACATGCCAAGGAGCCGTTAGAACTTGGGTTCTAAGTCCTGAAGCAAGGATGTCTTTACTTCCAAGCTTGCCTTGATGCAAATTATCCCTCTCTCTACTATGGTGGACTGAACTTGTTGGATGGCCAACAATTGAGTCCCCTCTATCTTAGCTCCAGATCATACACTACTGGTATTTCTTGGGGAAATTCTGGCCAGCATAACAATGTGCTCTCAAGTTGTTCATCTCTTGGTGGAATTTTATAGGAGAATTCAAATCCTCCTTCCCTCTTTTGGTACATTGTGGATGGTGACTAAAGAGAGGGGGATGATTCCATTATGTGTCACAATTATTTCATTGTAACAATTATTTCATTGATGTCTAAGGAGGATTTGGTGGCTTTCCTTAGGTGGCTTCAAGTGTGAAATAATTGTCTTGTAGTGTGCTTTTTGTGGTCCCGGAAAGTGACTTCCACCACTCCCAGGATTGCATGCATTTCGGGTCAAAAGGCGTGCAAAGGTGTTCTTCTCGAAGGTTTTTGCGCTAAAAAGCATTTATGACTTGCTCAAATTTGATTTTTCCTTAGACCTTAGATATTTTTAAATAATTTGTAGATTCTCTAATGTTTCTCAGCCCTGTAAATCCTTCTGCCTGACATTAAATAATTTCGTCTTTTCTTGTATGATTTTCCAGCGTTAACAATATCTACTGGCCCCTCAACTTTTATATTTCTCGTGGTGTGAAAACCCTCCATCAAAGTTCCTATGCTAAATTCACGCCTCTTGCAAGTTGGCCTATCCTATTACCACCATGGTATTAGTTGGGTGCCATGTTAGCTCCCATTACTCACATGTGGGCCTAGTAGCATATGTGCTTTTAAGAATATTCTAGAGGGTCTAAAACCCTAACATTGATTAAGAGTTGAGCATACAAAAACATTAACCCTAAACCTAGATGACTATCAAGATAATGTTTAAATATTTGGTTTCTACGAAAATAAGGGGGTCCATTATTTTAACATTGTACTTTTTATAGATTTGATTAGAGCACCTAGGAGTGGGATACTAGATCATAATATAGGAGGTAGAATATTTGGTAATAGCTATTCAACCCATAATTTCAAAGGAAATTTAGTAGTGAGTGATCCTTTTTATTACATGTATTTCATAACCAAAGAAAAGAGAGAAGATCATAGGCCTCACCTTCTAGTTAGGGTTTTTCTTATATCAAGTTTCACAAGTCATGTATTATCTTGATTTTTTTGGATTGTGTGTTCATTTTCTTGTTCTTTCATTTTCATATTTTATTTATTTTCCATAAATTTGAGCACTAGGCTATTAGTAATAAGTTTTAGATCTAAGAAAATGAAGTTTATAATATAATATCTCATAATATTATAATATCTATTATCATAAACTATTCTAGTGGAATATCTATGATCAAGAAAATATGGTCTTATTTTAAGTGTGACTCCTCTAGTCATGGATTTAGTCTATCTCTAACCATCTAAGTAATCAAATAACACCTATTATAATTTTTTTTCCCCAAAAAATTATTATTCTAGTTGGGAAATAATCACTTGATCCATAGTATATCAAGCCATGGAAAAATGATTCATCGACACATAAACCCTATGTTGGTTAATAACTTATTTTTCTCTATTTTAATTTCTATTATTCAATAAGTATGAACATGTATTTAGAAAAAAAAAAAACATTCTAATAGGAAATCCATGACTAGAACAGAAGATTTAATGTTGGAGAAGCCCATACTGGGGATTCTCCATCTAAAAATGGCACATTTTCCTCTTATATTATCATAGAAGCTTACAAATGCAAAGGTCCTAGTTAGATATTCCTCTTGAATGTTAATATGTGAGAGACTATAAGAATTAATACCTCGTACATGATGTTATAAAAGCTTCATCTTCTAGTCTCAATATCTTGAGTCACTGTAGTTTTATTGTCATTAATGAATTCCATGAGCCACTTCCTCTTCATTTAACAAGTCCAAAATGAGTGAAAACCCTATTATTTTTCCTCCTGCTATTCATTTCCTACCATCAATAACACTAGAGCAAATAATAAGAATCAATTATAGCATATTTAGTAATTTGTAGCTTTCAATGCACAAGAGGAATCATCATGGGAGAAATGAGTCCCAAATGGAGGTTAGGCCTTTAATTTTGTTGGAAAAATACTGAGGGGGAGGGGGGGGGGGGGGGGGGCGCGCGGGGGGTGAATTAGTATTTAGAGCTTATAATATAAATTCAACTTTTTCTTTGAGCAAATTTCCATATGTGGTTTTTATGAACGGAACTAGCATATACACGCAGAAATGCAGAAGGAAACTAGCGTATACTGATTTATCTTTCCAGAATTAGAGACAATTCACAGAAGCAATCTTATAAACAAATTTATCAGTTATGTATCAAGTTATGAGTAGTAATCAACAGAATAAAGCATCACACACATGAACACCAAAATTTAAGGTGGAAACCCAATTCGGGAGAAAACCACCGCTGTTGTCGTCTTTGTCTTCAATCTTTATTATTTAGAAAAAAATTTACAACATAGTACTGATGCAGAATCATATCAGTACGCAGGTTGCTACTTGCAGAAGGCTACAACCTTCTCTCGTTTTCCAGCTTCAACTGGAAGGGAGCTCCAACCCCCTGAACTTGTTTACCAGCCTCTCCTAGAAGGGAGCTTTGACCCCCTGAATTCAACACCAGCTTCTACTAGCTGAAAGCTTATACTTCCATACTGAAGGCTTCAACCTTCAGACCCACTGCAGACCAAGTTTCATCAATTTTCATACTGGATGAAACAGCTTCAACACAACCCTTTACATAACATCAAAAAACATACTTTGCCCAATACTTCAAATAGAATAGTGAGACCACTGTAACCAGAATATCAGAAATAACCCAGACTTCAGAATAGATATGTAGATACAAACTCAACCCTGATATTTCATTAATTCAATTAGCATACACTACTTCGCTTTACTGAATCCGTGTACATATGCGCTTTCCTGCACACCAACCCGCGTATACTTCTGTGTATTTTATTCTTCAGAAAACCCTATACGCGCTTTTCATTAAGAGAACTCGCGTATACACGCGCTTTTGCCGAGACAAACTAGTGTATAGATCTGTAAATGGAAAACTTTGCAAAAAAGATCAGATATATATACTTACCCAGATTTCTTCATTTTCTTTAGCAGACTTTGCGCCAGATCTTCACCATTTCTTCTTCTGCAGATCATCTTAGAGATTTATCATCATCAGATCTAGTGATCTTGAACCATCCTTAGATCCATGGGTGCATCATAGATTTAGATCTATCAATTAAGAACAGAGTTCATCCATGCAGATATTCCATAGAGATATTTATTCATCCACAACCTTTTCTCATGCACACCTTGCACTATGATCTAATTCTCCTTAAATAGATTTAAATTTTACCAATACCATGAGCCAAAACCACACCACTCCTGATGGTATTCTTGAACGGAATCAAATAAACCATACATTGCTCAATGCTGTGTGCCAAAACCATGGTAATGCCCCTTGGTATTGTAATTTTGGAGCGCAAAAGGGAATACGCGACTTGGGACGTACTAATCTGTGTACATACGCGACTTGGATGTTACAAACCCGCGTATTCTTTGTGAAATATCCTATTTATTATTTCTCTGGCACTTACTGGAAATTATTTCTTCTACTATTTCTGAATTGATCTGTAGATACATCATTAGCAAATAGGTTGCTATCAAAGACAAATCATCAAGTCAGTTTCCATCAAGAACAACTTCATCAAGTAGGTTTCCATCAAGGACAACACATTGCATCATATTGCCAACAATATGCCCCTTTGGACATGATGGCAACCATTAAAAACCATGATACTCTCCCCCTTTGACATCAAGGGCAAAGGGTGGATCAAAACCAAAACAAGGTTTTTCTTCTCTTGTATAAAGAAGAGCTCTGAAGATTTGATGTGCACTGAAGTTACCAGGCTCCCCCTGAGTTCATGCTGAATCTTCAAACATATTTTTCAATGAAGTACATGACTCTATGACCTTTACTATCACCAAGGAATCATACTTATATCAATGATCCAACCAAGTGGATTTAGAAAGAATGAAGAAGTCCTTACATGACCTATACAATGAAGACCAAAAGAATCTCAAACATGAGATTAGATGACAACAAATAATGAGAATGCCAACAATGCATTCTTTCCATAAGACCAATGCTCCCCCTTAGTCTGTGCATCCTGAACACTTTCAACAGCAAATCATCGAGGCATATTTATCAAGAAACATTAGAGAATGAAACAGAATTATGAGAACTTGAACACCACAAGAGATACCAAATAGCAACATGGTATGGAAGAATCTTTGAAAAGACAAAATTTACAATAAAATACCCGTACGCGTTTTACCTTCTGTAAATACTTTCTATCATGTTATGCTTCATGAAATCTGCGTATCCAATTTAATCTTCTGAATTTAAGTAGATCAAATTATCTACATGGCAAAAGACTACTCTAGCTATCAGAGATATTCGAACACTTCCCTAGGTAGAGGTTTGGTAAATATATCAGCAACTTGTTCTTTGGAGGGAACATACTCCAATTTCACCTTTTGTTCAAGCACTTGTTCACGTAAGAAGTGATATTTGATGGGAATGTGCTTGGTCTTGGAATGCATAACAGGATTCTTTGAGATATTGATGGCACTTGTATTGTCACACATAATGGAGATAGGAGGTGAACATTTGATTTGAAAGTCTTGTAAGGTTTGCATCATCCAGAGAAGTTGAGTACAACATGATGCGGCAGCCACATATTCTGCTTCTGCTGTAGATAAGGCAATAGAGCTTTTCTTCTTGCTAAACCAAGATACTAAGCGGGGTCCCATATAGAATGCACCACCACTAGTGCTTTTCCGATCATCAACATTTCCGGCCCAATCTGCATCAGTGTATGCATGAAGAGTAAGATCAACATTCTTTGGATACCATAGTCCAAAGTCTTGAGTTCCTTGTAGATATTTGAATATTATTTTCACAGCCTGAAGGTGAGACTCTTTTGGATTAGCTTGGAATCGTCCAACAATCCCAACGGCATGCATAATGTCTGGTCTTGTCCCAGTGAGATAAAGTAGACTTCCTATCATAGATCTGTATTCTGGTTGATTCACCGTGGGGGAATCATCATTAGAACTGATATTACATCCGGTTATCATTGGTGTACTTACAGGTTTGCAATCTTCCATGCCATACTTCTTCAAGATTTGCTTAAGATATTTTGCTTGTGATAAGAATATGCCATCTGTTGCTTGTTGTACTTGCAAGCCAAGAAAGAATGTTAGTTCCCGCAGTAAAGACATTTCAAATTCTTGCTGCATATCGGAAGCAAATTTTTGACTCATAGACTCTTCAGTACTTCCAAAAATGATATCATCAACATATACAACCATAATCAATAGTTTGTTATTTTCAGTTTTTGTGTATAAGTTGCTATCAACGGACCCCTTTGAAAATCCTTGTTGATGAAGATATTTGTCAAGACGATAATACCATGCCCTTGGAGCTTGTTTGAGACCATATAGAGCCTTTTTAAGTTTACAAACAAGTTTTTCATCATTTCCCAAAATGAATCCTTCTGGTTGTTCTATATAAACTTCTTCTTCTAGATCACCATTGAGAAAAGCATATTTAACATCCATTTGATAAACTTTGATTTGTTGGAAGCTTGAAAAAGCAAGAAACATTCTTATGGCTTCAAGTCTGGCTACAGGAGCAAAAGTTTCTTCAAAATCTATACCTTCTTGTTGAGCATACCCCTTGCAAACAAGTCTAGCTTTATTTCTTATAACATCCCCATTCTCATTTAACTTGTTTTTGAATATCCATTTAGTTCCAATGACATTTTTGTCATGAGATCTTGGTACTAATTCCCAAGTGTGATTCTTTTCAATTTGATCAAGCTCTTCATTCATGGCTTGAATCCAACATTCATCTTTGCTAGCTTGATTGACATTTTGTGGTTCAATAGTGGATAGAAATGCCAGATAGCTAGAAGATCCCACAAGAGTCCTTCTTGTTTGTACACCTGATCCCTTTTCTCCCAAAATTTGAGATTCTGGATGATTCTTTTGAACATATCTGGATGGAGCTTTTTCAGATAATTCATCTTCGGGTTCTTCATTGGGTTCACTGTCTATATCATTTCTATTTGATGTAGAAGGATATATGTCATCATCGTCTTCATCTGTTGTTTGTTTTTCTTCTTTTGGAGTTGCAGGAGACTCATCAATAACAACATCAATACATTCAACAATCTTCCAAAGTCTTTTATTGTAACATTTATATGCTCTACTCCTAGAGGAGTAACCAAGAAGTATTCCTTCATCTGCTCTGGGTTCAAACTTGCCAATTTTTTCATCATTATTTTTGATAAAGCATTTGCTTCCAAATATTCTAAAATGCTTTACAGTGGGAGGATTACCATACCAGAGTTCATATGGAGTTTTATCACTATTTACACGAACATGTGCCTTGTTGAGAATGTTTACTGTTGTATGTGCTTCTTCTCCCCAAAATGTGTCAGGTGTTCCAGAATCATCAAGAATAGCTCTAGCCATCTGTTGAACTATTCTATTCATTCTTTCTGCAACACCATTTTGTTGTGGAGTGCCAGCTATAGAAAAATGTCTTTTTATGCCATGTTGTTCACAAAATTCAAGGAATTCATCTGATGTATATTCTCCTCCTTGACCAGATCTGAGACACTTGATTTTTAGATCTAATTCATTCTCAACTAGTGCTTTGAAGATATGAAATTTCTCAAATGCTTCATCTTTGTGTTTAAGCAGCCCAATCCAACACATTCTAGAGAAATCATAAATAAATAAGATATAGTATTGTTCACCACGTGGTGAATTTTTCCTCATAGGTCCACATATGTCAGTATGAATGAGTTCAAGAGGCTTACTTGATGATCCTTCCTTGGCATTAAATTGTACTCTGGTTTGCTTACCGAATTGGAAAGATTTGCATATGATATTTTCAGGTAGAGTAATATTGGGAAGATCACGAACAACTTTAAGTCTACTTGATTTGTTGATTTGAGAGAAGCTCAGATGCCCCAACCTTCTATGCCATAGCCAGTTTTCTGAAGATTTACTCAAGTAACATTGTTCTTTGCATTTCTTCAATACATACAGGTTGCTTGGAGTTCTTTTTCCTTTTATAATTGTTTTACCTGTATCAAGATCACGTACCACACATTCTTTTGAACTAAAGACAACTTCGGTTCCTTGATCACACATTTGACTTACACTTAACAAGTTATGCTTTAATCCATCCACATACATGACTTCATTAGCTTTCACCTTTTCTTTTAGAAAAACAGACCCTTTTCCCTTAATGACTGTAGGAGTATCATTTCCAAATGTAACATTCTTTTCCTTTTCTAGAGCACTATATGCAAGAAGTTTGTTTTTGTCACCTGTCATGTGTCTTGAGCATCCACTATCAATGTACCATTTATTTTCTTCACCTTCTGCAAATAACGCTATGCCACAATTTTCAACCTGTAATTCCTTCTTTTTCCATACTTTGGAGCTTGAAGGAAAATGCTCTTTTGGCTGAATTTTGCTCCTGCATTCAGATTCTTCATGGCCAAAGTTATTGCAATAAGCACATTCAACTTCATTTAGAAGAGGAGAAAAGTTGTTATAGGTATTATTCTTTGTTTCAATATCAATCCTTTTCTTTCTTGCTTCTCTTGTCATGATGGTTTTATATGCAACACATTGAACATCTTTATGACCAAAATTGTGACATGAGAAACATTGTCCATTGAAGAAGAAATTTCTACGATCATGAAATCTCCTACTTGAATTTACCTGTTGATTTGTGTTTCTTTGAAAGATATACCTGTTAGTGTTCTTTGAATTGAGATGATCATGCTTTACCTGCAAAGATTATTTATTCCCTTGCTGAGTGGCAGCATGTTGTATACAAGCTGTAGCTGCTTTTAGATAATTTGGTGCTGAAGCCTGAGAAGATTCACCGATATATCCAAGACCTGTCTTTATAAGGGGAGAACCTTGTACCTTGATAATCTCATCTAAGGTTTCAGATCCTTTAGCAAATCTAAGATTCAGAGTCTTTACTTTCTCAAGTTCTTTTCTTAGACTTACTACTTCACACTCTAATTTCTCATTGTGTTTCTCTTTTTCTTCAAGCTGATTTTTCAGAGTTTCTATGATTATTTTACTCTCTTCTAAGCAAATTTTGAGTTGATTTTTTTCATCAAGAAAATCATCGTCTTCTAGAGCATCCAAAAAAGTATCCTTTTCTTCTCTAGATTATTTTTCAAATGCCATGAGAAGTCTAAGATCTTGTTCACATTCTTCCTCACTATCAGATAACCCATCACTGTCTTCATGAGTATAGTAACTTTTTCTAGTGCTATAATGATTCTTATTCCTTCTTACTACTTCCTTCCCCTTTTTATGTGTTTCTTTATGAGGACACTTAGTAGCATAGTGACCAACTCTTCCACAATCAGAAGATTTGAAAGGAAGCTTACCTCTGAACCGTCCTGTGCCAAGTTGAAGTTTCTTTACAAAGTTTATCTCATCTTCTTCTGAGATATATCCTGATCCTTCTGTTTTTTGTACTTCCTTCCCTTTTGTAGAAGTTCTAAAGACTGCTTCTTTGACTTCCGATGGTCCTCCTCTTCTCATTTCATATGCAGTTAGTATGCCATGAAGTTGCACCACGGTAAGATTTTGAAGATCTTTCTTTTCTTCAAGAGCAAAAAATTTTGACTCAAATTTTGTCGTTAGTGATCTTAAGACTTTCTCAACCAAAATAGATTCGGTTATTGTTTCTCCCAGATTTCTCATACGATTTACAATATCATCAAGACGTAAAAAGAAATTGGCAATGCTCTCCTCATTATCCATTTTTAGATTCTCATATTGAATTCCGAGAGTTTGGAGTTTAGCACTTTTTACCTTTGCATCACCTTCATAACTTAGAATGATTTTGTCCCATATTGCCTTTGTTGTATTCAGCTGCATGACTTTGACAAATTCTGATTCAGTCAGACTTCCCAATAGAGCATTGACCGCCTTTGCATTGGTTTCATAATTCTTTCTTTCCGTCGAATCTGTTGGTACTGCAGCTGGATATTGATATCCTCCTTCAACAATTTCCCATACATCTGCTCCCAGAGAATGAAGATAGGATCTCATCCTTGTTTTCTAGAAGATTAAATTGTTTCCGTTAAAGAGCGGAGGCCTGATAGATGCTGTTCCATCTTGATTGCTCATCTTGCTTGATCTTCCTTCTAGTGGCTAAGCTTTTTCAGAAGGAACTGCTCTGATACCAATTGTTGGGAAAAATACTGAGAGGGGGGGGGGGGTGAATAAGTATTTAGATCTTGTAATATAAATTCAACTTTTTCTTTGAGAAGATTTCCATACGCAGTTTTTATGAACGGAACTAGCGTATACACGCGGAAATGCAGAAGGAAACTAGCGTATACTGATTTATCTTTCCAGAATTAAAGACAATTCACAGAAGCAATCTTATAAACAGATTTATCAGTTATGTATCAGGTTATGAACAGTAATCAACAGAATAAAGCATCACACACATGAACACCAAAATTTAAGGTGGAAACCCAATTCGGGAGAAAACCACCGCTGTTGTCGTCTCTGTCTTCAATCTTTATTATTTAGAAAAATTCTTACAACATAGTACTGATGCAGACTCATATCAGTACGTGGGCTTCTACCTGCAGAAGGCTGAAACCTTCTCTCATTTTCGAGCTGCAACTGGAAGGGAGCTCCAACCCCCTGAACTTGTTTCCAGCCTCTCCTGGATGGGAGCTTCGATCCCCTGAATTCAACACCAGCTTCTACTGGTTGAAAGCTTCTACTTCCATACTGAGGGCTTCAACCTTCAGACCCACTGCAGACCATGTTTCATCAATTTTCATAATGGATCAAACAGCTTCAACACAACCCTTTACATAACATCAACAAACATACTTTGCCCAATACTTCAAACAGAACAGTGAGACCACTGTAACCAGAATATCAGAAATAACCCAGACTTCAGAATAGATATGCAGATACAAACTCAACCCTAATCTTTCATTAATTCAAAGAGCATACACTACTTTTCTTTATTGAAGCCGCGTACATACGCGCTTTCCTGCACACCAACCCGCGTATACTTCTGTGTATTTTATTCATCAGAAAACCCTATATGCACTTTTCATTAAGAGAACCTGCGTATGCACGAATTTTTGCCGAGACAAACTAGTGTATAGATCTGTAAATGAAAAACTTTGCAAAACAGATCAGATCTATACACTTACCCAGATTTCTTCATTATCTTCAGCATACTTCGCGCCAGATCTTCACCATTTCTTCTTCTGCAGATCATCTTAGAGATTTATCATCATCAGATCTAGTGATCTTGAACCATCCTCAGATCCATGGGTGCATCATAGATTCAGATCTATCAATTAAGAACAGATTTCATCCATGCATATATTCCTTAGAGATATTTATTCATCCACAACCTTTTCTCATGCACACCTTGCGCTATGATCTTCTTCTCCTTAAATAGATTTAGCTTTTACCAATACCATGAGCCAAAAACACAACACTCGTGATGGTATTCTTGAACGGAATCAAATAAACCATACAACGCTCAATACTGTGTGCCAAAACCATGGTAATGCCCCTTGGTATTGTAATTTTGGAGCACAAAAGGGCATACGCGACTTGGGACGTACTAATCCACATACATACGCGACTTGGATGTTACAAACCCGCGTATTCTTTGTGAAATATCCTATTTATATTTCTCTGGCACTTACTGGAAATTCTTTCTTCTGCTATTTCTAAACTAATCTGTAGATACATCATTAGAAAATAGGTTGCTATCAAATACAACTCATCAAGTCAGTTTCCATCAAGAACAACTTCATCAGGTAGGCTGCCATCAAGGACAACACATTGCATCATATTGCCAACAAATTTTATTTATGAAAGAGTGCTCCCATAGGTGATAGGATCCTATTGACATGAATCTCATTGATGTGGTTTGAGAGACCAATTTTCTCTTTGTATTTAGTCTCGATCTATCTAAGAACTCACGATATTCATTGACAGGGATGAGTCCCCATGTTATTTTTCCTACTATTCAGGTTCCATGTTTATAATACATGTGTATTTTTATTATATGAATCAAATGAGAATTTGCATAGTTATTGCACAGAGCCTCACAAATTAGTCATTTTAATCTTGATTACATGATGTATGTTCTTCCCTTGATAAAAATAATTAATACTTTATCTCAAGCAAGGCTTGACTTCCCATACCACTTGTCGAATTTTCAGTACACACCCTTCATCTAAATAACTTAGTGGAAAATAAAAATTCCATTGATAAATGATAAACATAACGATGTGGATGAATTAGCCCTCCATTGATTGACATATCAATTTCCATATAAAAAACTTCAGAACCAATAGTGTCACACCCCTTATACTCATTTGGGGCTAAAAATTAAATTTTTTATGGACTCCAATTTGCGTGTATGATCCAAATTGCATCCATAAACCAACCATTTCATACCACTTTCTCCTCTTTACCATCACTTTGTGGTTTAATATTTTGGTCTCTTTAGATTTACTGTTGAGGAAGAATTATGATGAGAATAGGAATTAACTCCTTATTTTTTTCTTCAAGATGAATATATAGCTTGCATTTTTTTTTAATTAATATCACACCTCTTTAATAAAATGATTTTGGTCTCAAAAATTGACCAAAGGATGTTAGGGCACTATATTACTACTATAGTCCCTTATTATTGTTAGTGTAGCCCCCTTATTGTTATTGTGTACCCATGTAGTCCCCATATTGTTATTATTGTGCCCCATATTGGCCCATTATTGTTATTGTTGCTCCCTTACATTATTATTTTTAGGTAGGCTAGGATTATATTGTGACCCCATCGACTCCTATATATAAAAACGAGGTTTTTTCATTTGAATCATCCAAGAAATTTTCATTTATGTAATGTGAAGGAGGTTTCCCCCTCGAAGAGGCTTATTTATAAGTTGTTAATATGTATTTTCTTCTATTTTGTGACCTGGTTTCATAACAGTTGGTATCAGAACTTTGGATTCTAGGGCTTTGTTGCTTCAAATAGGTCATTGTGGCATTTTTTCTTTAACTTGTTTTCTACAAAGGCTCAGATGCTAAAAAAAAAACCATTTGCGAAGACAGATAGGGGAAATTCATGTAAACATTTTAGATCTTGGCTCACAAGAATTTTAGGGATACAATATGTGAGTGTTAGGGTTTTTTCACACTCCCAAATTTCATCTCAAAGACATAACCTTAGGAAAATCGTCATAACTCTCTCAAAGCATAGGATTGGAATTCTATAAAAAGTGGTTGAAATCACATGGAATTTAGTTTCTAGTATATCAATTTTAGAGTCGATGGAGGAAACAGTGATACATGGTAAGATGTACAAGTTCACTCTACTAAACTAGTCCATAATTATGTTATTGTGGGAGAAAGGGCATAACTTTATCTTGAAGAATCCAAATCAGGTCAGACCTGTGGAATTGGAAAAAATATTTAGCGGGATAATAAAGGAATGAAGATAAAATCTTGGGGATTTGAAATCACAGAGATACACAGATTCAATATCGAACTCCTCAAAAGCAAGAAAAAGGCGTCTAATTTTTTTTTTAAATTGCATAACTATTGTTTGAAAAATCAATTTAAAGGGATTCCAAGGGCATATTGAAGCATAAATATCAATATTGGGTCTTAAAATGGCCCCTAAAAATAATTCAACACCCATTAAGCCCTTAAAAGGCTCCAGTATGACTCATGAAGAGGAATAAGTGCAACGTGATATATACAAATTACAAGAACAAGTGCAACAAATTTCACTGTCGCAAAGAGTAACAAAAAATGAAATTGAAGCTAAGATGGATGGTTTGAAGAAAGGAATGGAAGATAATATTGATAGTTTGAAGAAAGTCATGGAAGCTCAGATTTTTGGTTTAAATAATGGCATGGAAGCTAAGATGGATGGCGTGGAAGATAAGATGGATGGTATAGAAGGCAACATCGAAGCTAAGATGGATGGTTTGAAGAAAGGAGTCGAAGCTAAGATGGATTTTGAAGAAATGGGTGGAAGCTAAGATGGATGGTTTGAAGAAAGGAGTCGAAGCTAAGATGGATTTTGAAGAAATGGGTGGAAGATAAGATGGATGGTTTGAAGAATGGCATGGAAGTTAATACAAATGGTATATAAGGAAATATAGAATATTTGAAGAAATACATGGAAGTTTTGAAGGAAGGTTTTGGAAAAGTTGCTACAAGAAAAACTTCCTAATGGCGAAAAAGTAGTAGAGGAAAATCATGATGAGAAAAAAATAAATGTTAATCATGATTTCATATAATTTAATGTTGGATTTAAGACCCACAATATTCCAAAGATAGAGATGAGGGATTTCTATGGCAAGGATCCGATAACTTGGATACTACAAATGGAGCAATACTTTGATCTCCATAATACGAAAAACAAACAAAAGGTACGTATTGAAGCTTTATATTTATAAAAAAATCAGTTTTTATTGTATCAATGGCTTTGCTCTCATAAACCACTGATCAGTTGGTCAATTTTTATGAAGGATAACACATTATGAGGATACAAAGAGAAATACCTTCTTTAGCCAATTTGTAAATCTCAAACAAAAGGGTTCAACGATGGAGCGCATTGAGGACTTCCAAAAATTGAATATAAGGGTAAATAATATTCCATAGGAACATAGGATTGATGTATTCATATGGACTCTAAAGGATAACAACCAACATGAGGTTCACCATTGGGAACTTGATACATTGGAGAAGGCATTCAAGTTGGCAAGAAAAATTGAAAGAAAAATTTTGGTGAAAAGGAAGCCTACCACTCACAACTATAAAGATGGAAGTGTTGCTACTCCTAGACTTCCACAACCTACAAGGTTGATACCACAACAATTGGAAGAAAAAAGAGTAAAAGGGCTTCGCTATATTTATGATAGAAAATACACTAAAGTTCATAAGTGTGTTGAGAATAAATTATTTTAAATAGATTGTGAGGAGGGGGAAGAAAATTCATAAAAAACTTCAAAAGAAGAAGATATACACTAGGAACCAACCGTAGAGGAAGAAGAAATGAATCTGATCATATCCTATAATGAATTGGCAGGAATTACCACTCCTCAAACTCTCAAGATAGAAAGACATTTCAAGAAGAAAAATGTAATAGTGATTATTGATTAGGGTAGTACCCATAATTTTATTCATTGTAAGGTAGCCAAGGAATTGAATTGCTTCCTATACCTAGCATGAGTGTGTCAAGTGATGGTGGAAATTGGAGGAAATATAAATTGCTCTGGAAAGTTCCATAACATCAAGCTAACCATGGGGTAATATGTATTGAATAGTCTAATTATTTCCATTTGTTAGGTCCCTATATTACTAGTGTAGTCCCTTATGGTTGTTAGTGTAACCCCCTTATTATTATTATTGTACCCCTGTAACCCCCATATTGTTATTATTGTGCCTTTAATTATTATTTTTAGGTCGGCTAGGATTACATTGTGGCCCCATGGACTCCTATATATAGAAAGCAGGTTTTGTAATTTGAATCATCCAAGAATGTTTCATTTATGTAATGTATTGGAGGTTTCCCCTTGAAGTGGCTTATTTCTAAGGTGTTGATATCTCTTTTCTTCTATTTTTGGAGCTGGTTTCACAACATTTTGTATCATAGCTTTGGATTCTAGGGTTTCGCTGCTCCGAATAGGTCATCGTGGAATTTTTTCTATAAAGTTTTTTCTACGAAGGTTTAGAAGCGGAAAGTTTTAGGGTGTGAAACCGAAATCCTGAGGAACATCATCACAAAATTTCAAAGCTTAGTTCGCAACATTTTCGAAGATATGATCTGTGGAAGGTAGGGATTTTTGCAGGCTCCTGAATTTCACTTATATAGGTCATCACGGAATTTTGTCTATAATTTTTTTTCTACGAAGGTTCAGCTTATTTTAGAGCACGAAGCTGAGAGCTTGAGGAACATCGTCACAAAATTTCAAAGCTTGGTTCGCAATATTTTCAGAGATATGATCTGTGGAAGTTAGGTCTTTTTCAGGCTCCCTAATTTCATCTCAAAGAGAGGATAGCCAACTTGTTAGCAAGATTAGCTCGACAAAGCTAGTTTTTTCCCATCCTACTCAAAGTTAGAAATTTATTGCGACCATGAAAGGTACTCTCGTGATCCGTATACTGTCGTGGATATTCCAATGGAAATTTCATCATAACAAATCTAATAATAATATATTAAAATACTGAAATTTTACACTATTAGAATTTTATTAAAATCATAAATGTGTAGACTTAACAGTAATTAGTGCATGCACGTGAATGAAAATTATGCAGAAAAGTAAATAATGACAAAATAATCTCACACACACATGCAATACACAATATATCCTCTCTAGGAAACCCTTTAAGGAGAAAACCCAACTGGAAGGTGAGGTCTCTTTTCTCTCTTTCTCTATTTGGAAATATGGTTGCAGGTACAAAGAAGTAATGTATGTGGCCCTTGGGCTGCTAAAGTGAAAAAATCCTCTCTGTTTTCTCTACCTCTTATCTCTCTTGGCTATATTTTCTGAACTATTGAACACAATTCTCTCGAAAGAATGTAATGCCCCTTCCTCCTAGTGGCCTGGTTATAACATGGTTTTGTAGCCTAATAGTGGTTAATTTTGGCTACATCAAATCTTCACTAGAGTTAAAATATAGAATATTCTAGAGTCGAGTATTTTACATCACAAAAACGTGGATATCCAATTTTCCATGAATAATGGGGGCTTACGCAGCATCCTCCCGAACTATAAGTGTTAAAACATGAAGGTCAACTTCTAAGTGGCATATCTTTTGCATACGAACTCTAATAGACATGCTTCTTGTGTTGTTAGAAATCTATTTGCATGTAGAATAACATGAAATGGTGATGCACTAAATATGAAAAGTTTTACCCCCAAAAAGTTCCATTTGATTCCTAAAAATTCTCCTCGAAGGTTTCAGACCCTACTTTTCAAAATTGCTTCCCACCGGTAAAGATGGTCCTGTGAGATGATTCATCCAATTTTTCCTCTGCAAATGCATCGAGACATATGAAAAAAAATATAATGATCCAATCTAGATCACACCTCCCCATTTTGGGATGATTTTTGTCCCAAAAATATTTTAATGAATGAGGTGATGAAATGTTTTCGGGCCACCTTCTCTCTGGTGTACCATTTAGCTTTTCTTGGAAGTTATACCTTCAACCCAATCTGCCAAAGGTCATGCTTGTAGGTTTTAACCCTGTACAAAAATTATCTGCAAAAAAACTCTTAAAACCAAAAATAAATAATAGTGGGAGCATAAAACATAAAATAGATATACACAAATATTTTCCCCTGGATCACAAAACCGGGACTACTAGCTTTATTTTTCATTATATGCCATTCAATGTTACAATAGATATATATACATGTTGAATAATTCATAAACCCTAATTCATTAACCTTCGATTAGAACATAAGTGTAGTTCCCTTGATTGTATCCACAAAATACAATGGGAAGAAAACCATCATGCCCAAAACCATGTGAAAACCCATGTACAAAACCATAGGCAGGTCCGCCCACCAAATATAGGGTCCAAATTTTCTTTTTCGAGGTGCTGCCTCTAATCCCATGCAGGGGGGTTGCGCCCCCATTTTTGCACCACCCCCTCTTACCCCTTGCTTTTTGCCTAAAGCTAGTCATGGAAAGAATATAACAGACACCCAACAATGTTTCCCTTGTCTTGTAGTTCTGGACCTCTTATGCAACGTTGTACCTTTTGTCAACTCTTCTTGAGCATCTGGTCCCAAATCCTCCACAGAGGGTTGGACTTGTTCCTCTTCCTAGTCTAGCATGGAACGATCATAGAGTTTCAAATTCTCTACATTCACAACTAAGTAAATGCGCATTTATGGTAGTGAACTAAGTTGATAGGCATTATCAGCCACATTTTCCAGTATATGAAATGGAACATATCTTAGAGCCTTGATTTTCTTACTAGGCCCCTGCAACCTCTCCTTGTTCATATGTAACCATACCCTGTTGCCCAACTTGAACGATTTCTTTGTTCTGTGATGATCGTGCATGCCCTTATACTTCTCCTGTAACTTCTGGAATGTTTCTTATACTTGTAGATGGAACTGCCTAATCTTCTCTATAAAATTTTTAGCCTTCAAAGAATCTCTTGTAATATCTTCCCTCACTCCTCCTTACTTCCCATATGCAATATCCAAATGTGAATGTGGAAAAGATCCAAACGAAAATTCAAATGGGGACTTTCCTCTAGAAATGTGGACAAATCTATTATAAGAATGTTGTATATATACCAAATTTCATCCCAGTTCTTCGAATGCTTCTTGTTGTACCCACTCAAAAGTTGCACCAAATTCTTATGAGTTTGATTCGCTCTCTTTCTCTGTCTCGAAATAAGAATGCAGGTACAAGGAAGTAATTCCTGTGTCCCGTATGCTCCTACAATGAAAAAATCCTCTCTTTCTTCTCTACCTCCTATCTCTCTTGGATATGTTTGCTTAACTATCGAACAAAATGCTCTCAAAATAATGGACTAGTGTGTCCTGGTTATAACACAATCTGATAGCCTACTAGTAGTTAATTTTGACTACATCAATTCTTAACTAGATTTACAATATAGACTATTCTAGAGTCAATTATTTTAACCTTATGTCTGCCCATATGTCTGTGCATGGAATGTTGTAGATCTCTTCAACTTTGTGTTCATTTTATCCCACAATGTAGTTTAGAATGCATTGAGAAATCTTGTATCCCTATCTAAAATAATGCTCCTAGGTATCCCAAAGTGCACCCACACTTGTCCAAAGAACAATTTTGTTTCTTCTTTCCTGTTGATGGTATTTTTATAGGGAATTAGAACACACATATTATTGAATATCTCAACTACCATGAAAAGGTAGTCATGTTCCTTCCTTCTTTTCAACAAAACTCCCATAACGTCCATGAAAATTCTTTCCAAAGGACGAGTAGGTACAGGTAAGGGATGATATAGACCATGTTTCTTGTTACTAGGCTTGTTGGTACAAAAAAGTAAGCATCCTCTTAGGAACCTAACTATCTTATGTTGCATCTTAGGCCAATACACATACCTATGCAAGTTAGTCATGGTCTTCCCTACACCAAAGTGCCCTACAACCTTTAAGGCATGAGCCTCTCTATTCAGCTACAATCACTCACCTTTAGGAACCCACAACTTATCCATCCTATAGAATAACTCATCCTAGAGATGGTATTAAATAGTTTTTTTTCCTTCGTGCCCATGACTTTGAATTTGAAATCGTTGATACACTTACTTGAATTCCTCATCCTCTGAATATGCCTCTATGTATGCATCATGGGTGAATGGATCCATTTGCATAAGAGTCCAAAAATTTTTAATCTCTGATGTGGGTGGCCTTGAAAGCATGCTAACCAATTTTTCTGTGATGTCGTTCTTATACTTGAACACTAAATGAAACTGCTGCAAAAACCCCATTAACTTGTAATGCTTGGTATGTTGTAGCTTACTCTGGGCCTGCAAGTACTATAATATATGTTGATCTGTGTAGATTACTATCTCCTTTCCCATTAAATAGAGCTTCCACTTCTTCACAACTTGCACCATGGCATAGAGTTCCTTGTCATACGTAGGGTAGTTAAGAAATTCCCCATGAAAAAATTTAAAATGGTACCATACATGCCTTCCTCCCTGCATCAAGACAACTCCCATAGCATATCCACTTGAATTTTTCTCCACTTCAAAGGGATATTGCAATTTTGGTAATTCTGAATTGGTTCTTGACTAATATTCTTATTTAGCGGCTCAAAAGCCCTTTGTTGACATTTTACCCATTGGAAACTCTTTTCTCTTGTTATTATCACATGGAGCACTAATCCTACAACTCGAAATGATGTTATGATTTTTCATAGGTACTATGTTTTCGTAATGAAACTCCTGAACTTAGAAACATTAGTAGGCACTGAAAATTTCATTATTGACTCCATCTTGGAAGGATTTATCTTCATATCTTCTCCACCGATCACATGCCCTAGATACACCAAGTAATATTATGTAAACATGCACTTCTTGATATTTGCTAGCAGTTGGTGCTTCTTCAATGTTTCTAGCACTTGTGTCAAATGTGAAATATGCTCCTCCAAGGTAGCACTATATACCAGTATATCATCATAATAGACAATAACAAATGAATCTATAAAAGGGCATAGTATATCATTCATTAATCTCATAAATGTAGATGGTGCATTACATAGGCCAAATGGCATGAATAACTACTCATACAAAAGGTTCCTTGTTTTGAAGGAAATCTTCCATCTGTCTTGTTCTTTGATTCGAACACTATATTATCATAGAAACTTACAAATGCAAAGGTCCTAGTTAGATCTTCCTCTTTAATGATAATATGTGAGAGACTATAAGAATTAATACCTCGTACATGATGTTATAAAATCTTCACCTTATAGTCTCAATACCTTGAATCACTGTAGTTTTATTGTCATTAATGAATTCCATGAGCCATTTCATCTTCATTTAACTAGTCCAAAATGAGTGACCACCCTCTTATTTTTCCTCCTGCTATTCATTCCATACCATCAATAACACTAGAGCCAACAATAAGAATCAATTATAGGATATTTAGTAATTTGTATCTTTTAATGCACAAGAGGAATCATCATGGGAGAAATGAGTCCCAAATGGAGGTTAGGCCTTTAATTTAATTTATGAAAGAGTGATCCCATAGGTGATAGGATCCTATTGACATGAATCTCATTGATGTGGTTTGAGAGACCAATTTTCTCTTTGTATTTAGTCTTGATCTATCTAAGAACTCACAATATTCATTGACATGGATGAGTCCCCATGCTATTTTTCCCACTATTCAGGTTCCATGTTTATAATACATGTGTATTTTTCTTATATGAATCAAATGAGAATTTGCATAGGTATTGCACAGAGCCTCACAAATTAGTCATTTTAATCTTGATTACATGATGTATGTTCTTCCCTTGATAAAAATAATTAATACTTTATCTCAAGCAAGGCTTGACTTCCCATACCACTTGTCGAATTTTCAATACGCTCCCTTCATCTAAATAACGTAGTGGAAAAAAAAAATTCCATTGATAAATAATAGACATAATGATGTGAATGAATTAGCCTTCCATTGATTGAAACATAAATTTCCATATAAACAACTTCAGAACCAATAGTGTCACACCCCTTATACTCATTTGGGGCTAAAAATTAAATTTTGTATGGACTCCAATTTGCATGTATCATCCAAATTGCATCCATAAACCAACCATTTCATACCACTTTCTCCTCTTTACCATCACTTTGTGGTTTAATATTTTTGTCTCTTTAGATTTACTGTTGAGGAAGAATTATGATGGGCATAGGAATTAACTCCTTATTTTGTTCTTCAAGATGAATATATAGCTTGCATTTTTTTTTAATTAATATCACACCTCTTTAATAAAATGATTTTGGTCTCAAAATTTTTCCAAAGGATGTTAGGGCACTATATTACTACTATAGTCCCTTATTTTTGTTAGTGTAGACCCCTTATTTTTATTGTGTACCCATGTAGTCCCCTTATTGTTATTATTGTGCCCCATATTGGCCCACTATTGTTATTGTTGCTCCCTTACATTATTATTGTTAGGTAGGCTAGGATTATATTGTGACCCCATTGACTCCTATATATAAAAAGGAGGTTTTTTCATTTGAATCATCCAAGAATTTTTCATTTATGTAATGTAAAGGAGGTTTCCCCCTCAAAGAGGCTTATTTATAAGTTGTTAATATCTCTTTTATTTTATTTTGTGACCTGGTTTCATAACAATTGGTATCAAAGCTTTAGATTCTAGGGCTTTGTTGCTTCAAATAGGTCATTGTGGCATTTTTTCTTTAACTTGTTTTCTACGAAGGCTCAGATGCTAAAAAAACCCATTTGCGAAGACATATAGGGGAAATTCATGTAAACATTTTAGATCTTGGCTCACAAGAATTCCAGAAATACAATATGTGAGTGTTAGGGTTTTTTCATGCTCCCAAATTTCATCTCAAAGACGTAACCTTGGGAAAATCGTCATAACTCTCTCAAATCATAGGATTGGAATTCTATAAAAAGTGGCTGAAATCACATGGAATTTAGTTTCCAGTATATCAATTTTAGAGTCAAAGGAGGAAACAATGATACATTGTACAACGTACAATTTCACTCTACTGAACTAGTCCATAATTATGTCATTGTGGGAGAAAGGGCATAACTTTATCTTGAAGAATCCAAATCAGGTCAAACCTGTGGCATTGGAAAAAAAGATTCAGAGGGATAATAAAGGAATGCAGATAAAATCTTGGGGATTTTAAATCACAGAGATACATTAGATTCAATATCAAGCTCCTCAAAAGCAAGAAAAAGGCGTGCATTTTTTTTTTAAAATTGCATAACTCTTGTTTGAAAAATCAATTTAAAGGGATTCCAAGGGCATATTGAAGCATAGATATCAGTATTGGGTTCTAAAATGGCCCCTAAAAATAATTCAACACCCATTAAGCCCTTAAAAGGCTCTAGTATGACTCATGAAGAGGAAGAAGTGCAACGTGATATATACAAATTACAAGAACAAGTGCAACAAATTTCACTCTCGCAAAGAGTAACAAAAAATGAAATTGAAGCTAAGATGGATGGTTTGAAGAAAGGCATGGAAGCTAATATTGATAGTTTGAAGAAAGGCATGGAAGCTAAGATTTTTGGTTTAAAGAATGGCATGGAAGCTAAGATGGATGGCGTGGAAGATAAGATGGATGGTATAGAAGGGAACATGGAAGCTAAGATGGATGGTTTGAAGAAAGGAGTCGAAGCTAAGATGGATTTTGAAGAAATGGGTGGAAGATAAGATGGATGGTTTGAAGAATGGAATGGAAATTAAGACAAATGGTATAGAAGGAAACATAGAATATTTGAAGAAGGACATGGAATGTTTGAACGAAGGTTTTGGAAAAGTTGCTACAAGAAAAACTTCCTAATGGCGAAAAAGTAGTAGAGGAAAATCATGATGAGAACAAAATAAATGTTAATCATGATTTCATATAATTTAATGTTGGATTTAAGACCCACAATATTCCAAAGATAGAGATGAGGGATTTTTATGGCAAGGATCCGATAACTTGGATACTACAAAAGGAGCAATACTTTGATCTTCATAATACGAAAAACAAACAAAAGATACGCATTGAAACTTTATATTTATAAAAAAATCAGTTTATATTGTATCAATGGCTTTGTTCTCATAAACCACTGATCGGTTGGTCAATTTTTGTGAAGGATAAGACATTATGAGGATACAAAGAGAAATACCTTCTTTAGCCAATTTATAAATCTCAAACAAAAAGGTTTAACGATGGAGCACATTGAGGACTTCCAAAAATTGAATATAAGGGTAAGTAATATTCCATAGGAACATAGGATTGATGTCTTCATATGGACTCTAAAGGATAACATCCAACATGAGGTTCGCCTTTGGGAACCTGATACATTGGAGAAGGCATTCAAGTTGGCAAGAAAAAATGAAAGAAAAATTTTGGTGAAAAGGAAGCCTACCACTCACAACTATAAAGATG
The DNA here is from genome assembly GCA_034641835.2 of Pinus albicaulis. Taxonomy (NCBI): domain Eukaryota; kingdom Viridiplantae; phylum Streptophyta; class Pinopsida; order Pinales; family Pinaceae; genus Pinus; species Pinus albicaulis. The sequence goes on from JAXQQM020070984.1 coordinate 27,189, forward strand.
TTAGTGTTGCTACTCCTAGACTTCCACAACCTACAAGGTTGATACCACAACAATTGGAAGAAAAAAGAGTAAAAGGGCTTTGCTATATTTATGATAGAAAATACACTAAAGGTCATAAGTGTGTTGAGAATAAATTATTTTAAATAGATTGTGAAGAGGAGGAAGAAAAGTCACAAGAAACTTCAAAAGAAGAGGATATACACTAGGAACCAACCCTAGAGGAAGAAGAAATGAATCTGATCATATCCTTTAATGAATTGGCAGGAATTACCACTCCTCAAACTCTCAAGATAGAAAGACATATCAAGAAGAAAAATGTAATAGTGATTATTGATTCGAGTAGTACCCATAATTTTATTCATTGTAAGGTAGCCAAGGAATTGAATTTCTTCCTATACACAACACGAGTGTGTCAAGTGATGGTGGAAATTGGAGGAACTATAAATTGCTCTGCAAAGTGCCATAACATCAAGCTAACCATGGGTAATATGTATTGAATAGTCTAATTCTTTCCATTTTTTAGGTCCCTATATTATTAGTATAGTCCCTTATGGTTGTTAGTGTAACCCCATTATTGTTATTATTGTACACCTGTAACCCCCATATTTTTATTATTGTGCCCTTAAATTATTATTGTTAGGTTGGCTAGGATTACATTGTGGCCCCATGGACTCCTATATATAGAAAGGAGGTTTTGTAATTTGAATCATCCAATAATTGTTCATTTATGTAATGTATTGGAGGTTTCCCCCTCGAAGTAGCTTATTTCTAAGGCGTTGATATCTCTTTTCTTCTATTTTTGGAGCTGGTTTCACAACATTTGGTATCAGAGCTTTGGATTCTAGGGTTTCACTGCTCCAAATAGGTCGTCATGGAATTTTTGCTATAATTTTTTTTCTACGAAGGTTCAGAAGCTGAAATTTTTAGGGTGCAAAGCTAAAATCCTAAGAAACATCGTCGCAAAATTTCAAAGCTTAGTTCGCAACATTTTCGGAGATATGATATGTGGAAGGTAGGGATTTTTGCAGGCTCCTGAATTTCACTTAAACAGGTTATCGCTGAATTTTCGCGATAACATTTTCTCTAAGAATGTTCAGAAGCTGAAATTTTTAGAGTGCGAAGTTGAGAGCCTGAGGAACATCGTCACAAAATTTCAAAGTTTGGTTCACAATATTTTCGGAGATATGATATGTGGAATTTAGGTCTTTTTCAGGCTCCCTAATTTCATCTCAAAGAGGTGATCATGGGAAAATCTTCATAACTCTCTCTCTGAGCATCAAATTGGAATTCTGTAAAAAGTGGCTGGAATTACACAAACTGTGGTTTCTTGTCTATAAATTTCAGAACCAAAGGAGCAAACAATGACACGTGGTAAGTCGTACAATTTCACTCTACTGAACCAGTCCATAATTAGGTCATTGTTGGACATTGGACATAACTTTTCCTTGAAGAATCCAAATCAAGTTAGAACTATGGCACTTGAAAGAAGCTTTAGAGGACTAATACAGGGCCAAATTTCAAATATTGAGGATCTTCAATTATAGAGATAATTCTATTTCAATATAGAGCTCTACAAAAGAAAATAAAAGGTGTGTATTTTTTTTTCCAATTTTCATAAGTCTTGTTTGAAGAATCAAGTTGAATTGATTCCAAGGGCATATTGTAGAATAGATATCAGTATTGTTTTCTACAATGGCCCCTAAAAAGAATTCAACACCCATTAAGCCTTTAGAAGGCTCTACTATGACTCATGAAGATGAAGAATAGCAACATGACATATCAAAATTACAAGAGAAAGTGCAACAAATTTCGCTCTCACAAAGAGCAACAAAAAATGACATGGAAGTTTTGAAGAAAGGTGTGGAAACTAAGATGGATGGTTTGAAGAAAGGCATGGAATCTAAGATAGATGGCATGGAAGCTGGCATGGAATCTAAGATGTATGACATGGAAGCTAAGATGGAAAACATGAAGAATGATCTAAAAGCAGACATGGAAGGTTTGAAAATTTTGATACAAGAAATGTTTCCTAATGGTGAAAAGATAGTAGAGGAAACTCATGATGAGAAAAAAATAAATGTTAATCGTGATTCCATAAACTCTAATGTTGGTGAGAAGAACCACCATATTCCAAAAATGGGTATGAGGAAGTTTGATGGAAAGGATCCTATAACATGGATACTACAGATGGAGAAATATTTTGATCTCCATAATGTGCAAAACACACAAAAGGTACGTATTGCAACTTTACATTTAGAAAAAAATACATTTGTATGGTATCGATGGCTTTGCTCCCATAAAAAAATTGTCACTTGGTCAATTTTTATAGTGGAAATGATAGCACATTATGAGGATACAAAGAGCAACACCTTCTTTATCTAATTGATAAATCTCAAACAAAAGGGTTTAGTGGGGGAGCACATTAAGGACTTCCAAAAATTGAATATAAGGGTAAATGATATTAGAGAGGAACATAGGATTGATCTCTTCATAGGTACTTTAAAGGATAACATCCAACATGAAGTTATCATTTTGGAACATGATTCATTAGAGAAGGCATTCAGGTTGGCAAGAAAAATTCAATGTAAAGTTATGGCAACAAGGAAGCCTACCACTCACTTCTATAAAGAAGGAAGTGTTGCTATGCCTAGATTTCCACAACCTACAAGGTTGGCACCACAAAAATTGGAAGAAAAAAGAGCAAAAGGGCTTTGCTACAATTGTGATAGCAAATACACTAAAGTTCATAAGTGTGCTGAGAATAAATTATTTTACATAGATTTTGAAGAGGAAGAAAATGAACAAGAAGAGGATATACTCCAGAAACCAACCCTAGAAGAGGAAGAAATGAGTCCGACCATATCATGTAATGCATTGGTAGGAATTACCACTCCTCAAACTCTCAAAATAGAAGGAAATATCAAGAAGAAAAATGTTAATAGTGTTGATTGATTCTGGTAGTACCCATAATTTTATTCATTGTAAGGTAGCCAAGGAATTGAATTGTTTCCTATACCCAACACCAAAATGTCAAGTGATGATTGCAAATGGAGGAACTATAAATTACTCTGTAAAATGCCATAATATCAGGCTAACCATGGGGGAATATGTATTGAATAGTCTAATGCTTTCCATTCCTATGGGAGGTGTTGATGTTGTACTAGGAGTACAATGGTTATAATCTTTGGGGACGATAGCTTTTTATTTTCAAGAACTTTTCTTGAATTTTTTTTCAGAAGGAAAAAAATTCGAATTACGGGGTATTGCAGGGAAGCCAGGAAAGATAATAAGCTCTAATGTTATGAAAAAGCTTCTAAAGAAAGAACAATGAGGTGTAATTTCACAATTATGCTCACTAGAAGTTCCAACATCAAAATCATCCATTTCTGTAGATCTCCAAAAAGTATTGGACAATCATTCCAAGTTGTTTGAAACACCCAAAGGACTCCCACCTATTCGTGATCATGTTCATGCTATTAATTTGATTCCAGGAACTGTTCCTCCAAAAATTAGGCCTTATAGATATCCTTATGTCCAAAAGAGCGAAATTGAATGTATGATTGCAGAATTGTTAGAGGCGGGTATAATTCAACCTAGTCAAAGTTATTTCTCTGCTCCTGTAGTATTGGTACATAAGAAGGATGGATCATGGCGCATGTGTTCAGATTATAGGGAGCTTAATAAGCTCACCATTAAAGATAAATTTCCCATTCCTGTGATTGATTAATTATTGGATGAATTACATGGAGCAATTTATTTTACCAAGTTGGATCTTCGTTCAGGATATCATCAAATTAGAATGAAGACTGAAGATATTCCGAAAATAACATTTCTAACTCATGAGGGTCATTATGAATTTTTGGTCATGCCTTTTGGCCTTACCAATGCACCTTCTAAATTTGAAGGGTTGATGAATTCCATTTTCAAACCCTTCCTTAGAAACGTTTTGCTAGTATTTTTTGATGATATACTAATCTACAACAGGTCTTGGAAGGATCATGTTCAACATGTTGACAGGGTGCTCAAACTATTACAGGAGAAACAAATATATGCAAAAACATCCAAATGTTTCTTTGGAGTACAAGAGGTGGAATATTTGGGTCATATTGTATCTCATGAGGGTGTTAAGGTAGACCCTAATAAAATTAAAGCCATTAAGGAATGGAAAGTCTCCACAACCATAAAGCAGTTGCGAGGATTTCTTGGGTTAATAGGGTATTATCGCAAGTTTGTTAAGAATTATGGGAAAATAGCAGCACCTCTAACAACATTATTGAAGAAATATGCATTTTCATGGACTCCTGAAGCACCTAAGGCCTTTGACCATCTTAAAGAGGCAATGTGCCTAGCACCGGTCTTAGCTACGCCAGACTTCACAAAAACCTTTATTGTGGAATGTGATGCCTCGGGAAATGGAATTGGTGCTATTTTAATGCAAGAAGGAAGACCCATTGCTTTTGAAACTCATATAATTAAATGAAAGTATTTACAAAACCTATTTATGAGAAGGAAATGTTAGCAATACTGCATTCACTAAAGAAATGGTGAACTTACCTAATGGGAAGACACTTCAAGGTAAAAACTGATCATGATAGTCTTAAACAATTTTTGGAACAAAGACTATCTTCAGAAGAGAAGAAAAAATGGGTCACAAAGATGTTGGGTTATGACTTTGAAATAATCTACAAAAAAAGGAAAGCTTAATGTTGTTGCAGATGCACTCTGAAGAAAGAATGAAGAGGTGGAAGCATTGCTTTGTGCCATTTCTATTATCCAACCAGATTGGATAACTGAAGCAAGAGATGAATGGAAGAAGGACAAAGATGTATGGACACTCATTCAAAAGTTGCGGCAAGATCCTAGTACATCTGATACATTTAGTTGGAAAAATGATTCCTTATGGTACAAAGATCGCTTATATCTTTGTAAGAATTCCCAACTAAAACAAAAGATTCTTCTAGAATTGCACACTTCTCCTTTAGGAGGACACTCAGGATTTTTAAAAACTTACCACAGGGTGAAGAAAGAATTTTTTTTGGATGGCCTTAAATATGATATTCAAAAGTTTGTGGGGGGATGTTTGGTTTGCCAGCAAGAATAAAGTTGAGAAAATTAAGACCCCGGGACTTCTACAACCTTTATCCATTCCAAGTCAACGTTGGGAGGAGATTTCAATGGATTTTATCATAGGTTTACCTAAGTCCGAATGAAAGAGTGCCATCATGGTGGTAGTTGACAGACTTACCAAGTATGCACACTTTTGTGCATTATCTCATCCATTTAAAGAAAGTACAATTGCTACTACATTTATGGACACAATTCAAAATCTACATGGAAACCCAAGGGTTATTGTGAGCGACAGAGATCCCATTTTTACTGGAAATTTTTGGATGGATTTATTTTCTTGTTTGGGTACTTAATTATCTCATAGCTCATCTTATCATCCTCAATCTGATGGTCAAACTGAGATAGAAAATAAATGTTTGGAAGGATATATTTGTTGTTTTGTATCTGATAAACAAACACAATGGGTCAAGTTTTTACCTCTCGCAAAATGGTGGGATAACACTTCCTTCCATACTGCAGCAAAAATGACCCCATTTATGGGACTTTATGGATATCATCCACCATCCATCACATCATCTTTAAGAGAAAATTTAAAGGTTCAAGCAATGGAAGATCACATCGAGCATCAACAAGAAGTTCTCCAACTATTAAATGATAACCTAAATTTGGCACAAAATCGAATGAAACAATAGGTTGATCAACATCGTAGTGAGAGAAGTTTTGATGTAGGAGACCAGGTATTTTTACGGCTACAACCATACAAACAAATTTCCCTCAAGCAAGTTAAGAAGGACAATAAATTATCGCCAAAGTACTATGGTCCTTACAAGGTGTTGCAAAAGATTGGTACTATGGCATATAAATTGGTGCTTCCTACTTCTTCACAAGTGCATCCATATTTCCATGTTTCATGCTTAAAGAAGGTTATAGGTGAAAATCTTCCAGTTCAAACAATATTGCCAAAACTTGATGAGTAAGGAAAAATCATATTGGAACCTAAAGCGGTCACAGAAACAAGAACTCAACAGCTACGGAATCGATCAATTTTAGAGTATCTCATCAAGTGGAAGAACTTACCCACTAAAGATTCTACATGGGAGGATGATAATTTTATACAGAAGCACCCAGAGCTACTCAAGCGTTGAGGACAACACTTTTTTGAAGGAGAGGGCATGTTAGGTCCCTATATTACTAGTATAGTCCCTTATTGTTGTTAGTGTAACCCCCTTATTGTTATTATTATACCCCTGTAACCCCCATATTGTTATTATTGTGCCCTTAAATGATTATTGTTAGGTCGGCTAGGATTACATTGTGGCCCCATGGACTCCTATATATAGAAAGGAGGTTTTGTATTTTGAATCATCCAAGAATTGTTCATTTATGTAATGTATTGGAGGTTTCCCCCTCTAACTGGCTTATTTCTAAGGCGTTGATATCTCTTTTCTTCTATTTTTGGAGCTGGTTTCACAACACCATTCTAATGGGTGGTGCTGATTTTTTACTAGGAGTACAATGGTTACAATCTTTGGGGACGATAGCTTTTAATTTTCAAGAAATTTTCTTTAAAAAAAATCGGAAGGAAAGGAAGCTGAATTATGGGGTATTGCACGGAACATGGGAAAGATAATAAGCTATAATGGCATGACAAAGCTTCTGAAAAATAAAATTGAGTCGTCATTGCACAATTATGCTCACTAGATTTTCCAACATCAAAATCATATATTTCTCCAGATCTCCAAAAAGTCTTGGACAATCATTCCAAGGTGTTTGAAACTTCCAAATCAATCCCACCTATTTTCAATCATGGTCATGCTATTCATTTGATTCCAGGAAGTGTTCCTCCAAACATCAAGCCTTACAGATATCCTAATTTCAAAAATAGCGAAATTGAACGTATAATTGCAGAGATGCTAGAGGCTAGTATAATTCAACATAGTCAAAGTTCCTTTTATGCTCCAGTAGTATTGGTGCACAAGAAGGATGGATCATGGTGCACATGTTCAGATTATATAGATCTCAATAAGCTCACTATTAAAGATAAATTTCCCATTCCCATGATTTATGAATTAATGGATGAATTACATGGAGCATTTTATTTCACCAAGTTGGGTCTTCATTCAAGATATCATCAAATTGGAATGAAGAACAAAGACATTCTGAAAATATCATTTCAAACTCATGAGGGTCATTATGAATTTTTAGTCATGTGTTTTGGCCTTACCAATGCACCTTCTACATTTAAAGGGTTGATGATGTTATCACAAAATCAGACCTGATAGGGTGGCAATCAAGTTAATCTCATGTAACTGTTCCAAACCAATCTTTTGGTTGAGGCTTAGCCTCCTCAACCTAAGAGGGCTCTCTCAAGGGTTTATGATTTTTGATAAAAGTGTAGATGGCTAACTCTATGTGGGATAAAAATAGATGAAGATATAAACTGGTTGTAAATCACATTAGCAAGTGTATATTGGGATTATGGAGTCATAATAGCTTTAGCATAACCAAAACAATCTACCTAGCATGGAAGTCAAGACATTCAGAGTTCAAGTCAAGGAATAAACATGTAGAACTGTGAAACACACAGTTAGTTTGCCTATGAAGGAATTCAAAGCATCATTGATGAATTTTGATCATCATAAGCAAACACCACTGCAATAGGATATTGAAAATATGCCATTAGAACAAGAACATACAAGAACTCCTCATGAATCTTTGGTTATCTAAGTAGAAATTCTTTATTAATCTGAACACAGTCACTTACAATAAAACATAGTATTTTTGCTAACAAATGTCCAACCCTTTCTATTTTGACTTCTTGATATTTTATAGATCATTTACATCATGAGATAATCTTGTCCATAACTAGATACATCAAATTTCCATGCTTTGACACCTATTCTAACTATAAAAAATGGTATTTATTACAAAAACAACTGTAAAAATAACAGAGAGTCCTATTAAAAATAGAATTAGAACTCTTTTGGTTCTACTAAAAGAAAATTTATCTAAACTTAAACACATCATTTACAACCTATCATTCCATTAAGTCAAATCCTGATGATGAGTTTCAACTTGTTGTAACCATAATGTTGATGATGTTGATCGCCTGTAATCTAGGAAACTGCTCCCCTGTTTTTAGGCTTAGGATCCCTTTAGTTTCTTGAGATATTATAACCACTTCCAACTAATAAATTCAAGGCTAATTTATGTTAGGAACATGATTGGCATATGTCCCAAGTCATCCCTTCATGCCAGTTGTGCGAAACCACTTTGAACTTCTCAAAACAATGAAAACAGACCTGCACTACGAAAGCAACACAGTTTCGTAGCATGGTCTATTTACCCATTTTCCTTCAAAATTTAGCTTCCTTTCATTTAGATTTACCTTGATATTAAATTTATATAACTTTCTTATAAATTTCAAATCAAAATACCTGGTCTTCCCTCCAAAATTTGATAAGAAAAAGGGTGAAAAAGCTGCTACAATAGTTTCATAGCGCATTTCACCCTTTTTGCACTACAGGCTACGAAACTGTTGTGCAAACAGTTTTAACCATATTTTCACAAAATTTAAAACAAAAAGGTACCATAGCTTCAAAATATCATTGGATTCATTAAAACCATTAGCTATTTGGACTAAAAACATAATCTTCACAAAATTTAATCCTCATTTTCCATTTAGAGTTTGTTTTGAATTTGTCATTTTTTACCTCTGCTCTTTAGTTCATCTTGAGACTGTTTTAATCATAGCTCCAAATCCTCCACTTGGCCTCTTATATTTCTGTTACTTGCTCTCAAATGAGTGTTGATCACTCTAAAAAACTTTGCTTCTTTAATGGCTGGAACTGTCCATGTAAAGAATTGTTGTGCACTTCTTGAGATCTCTGACCTAGCAACAGTTTGACCTTCCCAAATAGCCTCCAACCTCTTGAATTCAGTATTTTCAATGTTGTGTTGTCTTTCCCTCTTTCTCATCATTTCCAGCTCTTGATTTTATAGCTTCAACCTTTCCTCCAATAGTTGACACTCTAACATGTGTTCTTTTCCCTTCTCTACCTTGTTGGCTACATGCTCCGCTATAGGTGATGAGAGATCAATCACCTTTTTAGGGACTTTTGCTGCTTCAATAGTTACTTGGATATCTTTACTACTTTCTTGGAGTTTCTTTTCATGCCTGGTTAGAGGTTTCTTAGATTTAAAAACAAAAGCTACATTCTCACCTTCAAATTCCAATTTCTTTGTTGATTTCATTTTTCTCTGTTTGGGTTCATTCACTTCAATGAAATCTTCCTGCATAATGGGTGATTCTTCGATGTCAATTGCATGCAGTATATTATCCAAATTTCCTTTCATAATTGGACTTTCCTCTGACATTGAAACCAAAATTTTTGTCCCCTTGGTATCTCTGTCATAGCAGCTACGATATTAGGTGGAACTGGCATATTTATCATCCCAAATTTTGTAGTAGTTCTACTGAAATGTAAAGAAAACTCTTTGGACACCTGAGTGTGGCACCCTTGAAAATTTTCACAAAATTTGAGAAAACTAGCTTTGCTAAAAGCCTCCATTACCATTTGATCCTCCATAACAACATTTTCATTCTCAGGTTCGTATCTTAGACAATGTCCCCCTCTGTGGACCTTCTTTTCCTCTGCCATGTTTCCTCTAGAAAACATGTTTGTTTGTCTAAAATCTGTAAAGAAACCTCTCTTGACTAGATGAATAGCCTTACTTGATTTGATGAATCAGCCTCGCTTGATTTGATGAGAGTTTTCATTGGATGGAACAACCATAAACCTATCCTTTCTCTTTCAGAGCTTGGACAACATATGTGAAGGTAAATGAAACAGGGATGACTCAATTAGGCAAAAATTCAAATTAGAGATGTCACCTCATGACCAAATGATGTTTGATTGATACCCTATCATGAATATGATGACTGTAGGACAAGTGGGTACATCGAATCTGGTAATTAACTAACTCACCATACCCCTATCATGTCATTCCCCAACCGAAACTGACAAATCTCGGCTTATTTGACACGATAGCTAAGAAACTGCGCTTTCGTAGCACTCACTGTGTAAATTTTGCACTTTGCACTACAAAAGTAGCAGCGCTTTCATAGCGCAAAACTCACTTTTTGAACTAACGGTGCTATGAAACTGTGGACTTGTGGCTAATTGCAGAAAATTGACCCAAAACTTACATGAATGACCTTTGAACAAAAATGTGAATTTTGTTTTGACCATGAAATGGACCTACAAAGACCTTATTTGAATTCTAATGATGAACACTAAACCTCTCAAACTATGACATACCCTTAACCATACTAAAATGACTTTCAAAGCTATTAGACCATGATCAAAACATAGCTGACATATCATGTTTAAAAAAATAAAAATAAATTATTTTTTTTGGGTGATAATAGTGGCTCCACTTGGGATAGTGTTCCCCTATGGTATACTAAGAACTAGTAGTTCCAATGCTGTTATCCATTTTTTTGACCAAAAATGTAAAAACCTTGAAATTTCCAAGCTTCCTCCTCAAGATCTAATGGCCTTCACCTCGGGTTCAAGCTTGCTAAATTTTCTTTCCATTATTAGCAGAAAAAATTATAAAATGGAATATATACAATGACATGAACAATCCATCATATTTTAGGAAGAATAATGCTTCAAAAACCTGCCATTGACAAGTCCTCCATGATATGGTTTTCCATCTATCTCCTGCAATATGTAAGTGTTGTTTCCATGGAATGCAGTGATTTTGAAAGGACATTTCCGTAAGTTCTCAAACTTACCATGTTTGCCTCTCCCTTCAATTCAGGCCTCCCATTTTAGCACTTCATCTTGAATTTGAAAAATTTCTTTCTTGATATCCTTATCAAATGTCCTCTTGATTCTGTTTTGAGATTGTTGATTGCTATCATAAACCTCATTCATTTTCTCTTGCAGAGCTATCATCTGATCAATTCTTCTCTGGATTTCATTTGGTTCCTCTTCTAGCCCTTGAATCAACTTCATAACAAGTAATCCTAGTGATGTAGGAAAAATAGCCTCAGTGCAATATACCAATTCATATGGTGAAGTTCCAACTGACCGCATTGTGCATATCCTGTCAGCCCATAAGGCATACTTCAGCTTCAAATGCCAAGCTTTCTTATTCTCCTGCAACACCTTTTTAATAATCCTTAAAATGCTCTTGTTAGAAGATTCGGCAAGGCCATTTCCTTGTGGATAGTATGCTGTAGAATGCTCGAGAGTAATATGATATTGATGACAAAAATTGATTAGCTTCTTAGACTTGAATGCTTGTGCATTATCAGTTATAATATTCATGGGGCAACCAAATCTAGATAAGATATTATTTTCTAAGAAAGAGATCATCACAAAATCATTTGCTTGCCCAGTTAGGATTGCTTCAATCCACTTGGTGAAGTAATCAGTCGCTGTAAGAATCCAACGATGCTGACCTGTAGATGATGGATGAATCTCCTAGATAAAATCTATTCCCCACTGCTGGAATGGCACTTCTACATAAATAGGCATCAAAGATAAGGGTACAAGTTTCTTCTTACCCTAAAAAATCTAGCATTTATGGCAGGCAACAACCCTCTTGGATACATCCTTAAACACTGTTGGCCAATAAAACCCAACTCTCAAATTTTTTTTCACTGTCACCTTCCAATAACTGTGACCTCCACAATCCCCTTTGTGAAATTCCTCAACGAATTTATCAGCCTCCTCCTCCAGCAAGCAATTTAGTAAAATTCTGCCAGTATCCTTCCAAAACAGATTTCTGTCAAATATAAAGTATCTCAAAGATTTCAGCTTAACAAACCTTGCATTGGAATTTGTCAAATTAGCAAGTGCTTGATGGTGCTATAGGACAAAAACAACTTCCTTGTACCAATTTGAGGTGATGCATTTTTCTTCAATAGGAACTAGTTCCTCATCATCATCTGAAATTTCTGATATTTCTGCAATCCAATTTATATCAAGACAATCAAAGTTTGACTGTGCCATCAGCTTCGCCAAGCCTTTCCCTTTGACCAATTTTGTCGGTTTAATCTCAATATCATATTCTAGCAACTGGGAAATCCATTTCCCCCTCTTACCATCAGGGTCTGCTTGAGTGAGGATGTCTTTCACAACAATATTAGGAACAAACACCACAATATGAGAATGAAAAATATAAAACTTTGACAGCCTTCACCAAAGCATAGGCTTGCTTTTCTAATATATTATTCTTCGTTTTAGCATTGGCTAATGTCCTACTAAAGAAAGAAATCATTTTCTCAATACCTTGTTGTCCCTTTTGTAGCAGAACTCTGACGATAGTATTCTCTGATGTAAAGGTAAAAACCAGAAATTCCTTGGAAAAATTAGGAATGATCAATACTGGTGCTTGTGTGAGTGCTCGTTTGATCTCTTAAAATGAGTTTCTTGCCTCTACTATCCACTTAATATCAACTCCCTTCTTCAGCATACTTGTTATTTCTTTCACAATCTCAGCAAAATTAGGAATAAATTTCTTTACAAAATTAACTTTTCCAAGGAAAGATTGAATCTCCTTCCTACTTCTTGGAAAATCCACCTTCTAAATTGCATTGACCATACTTGTATCAATATTAATTCCATATTTAGAAATGATATGCCCGAGTAATTTACCTGAAGTTAAAGCAAAAATGCTTTTGGTGGGATTTAGAGAGATCCCAAACCTTCTACATTTCAGCAGAATTATTTCCAAGTGTTTCAAGCGATCTTCTTCCTTCCTTGAAAATATTGTTATGTTGTCAAGATACACAACCACCATATTGTCATTTTCTTAAGAAAAAGAAATGTCCATTTCCCTCTGAAAGGTAGCTCCCGCATTCATGAGACCAAATGGCATTTTGGCATACATAAAAGTACCCCATGGTGTAGTAAAGGTTGTTTTTTCTTGGTCATCAGTATGCACAAGGATCCGATTATAACCTAAAAAACCATCAAGCATAGACATTCTCTAAGAACCGAAAATAGTTTTCAAAATTTGATCCATCTTTGGGAGAGAATATTTATCCTTCAGGGAGGCTTTATTCAGATTTCTGAAATCAATGCATATTTTGATTTCCCCACTCTTCTTCCTAACCGGAACCAAATTTGCAAGCCAATTTGAAAATATGATTTGAAAAATGATTTTAGCATCAAAACGACTTTTAACCTCTTTCTCAATCAAAGGCATGAGAAGTGGGTTGATCCTCCTTAACTTCTACTTGAAAGGTATTTTATTTTCCTGTATGGGAATTGTATGCTGAATAATGGCAGGATCATATTCTTTAAAATCAACATAGTTCCAAGCAAAGAAATCTATGAATATTTTCATCATTTCAACATATTTAAACTTCATATCAGCTGAAAGAAATTTTGAAAGTTTAATAATTTTGGGCATAGATATAGTACCAAGGTTACAACTCTCAACTTCTTCATCATCAGCTTGCATCTTGGGAGCTTTAAAAACATCATTCTGATCAAAAAAAATTTCTAGAGGTATGAGTCCCTTTGGTATGGAATTATTCTTTAGTTGAAAAACTTCAAAATTCCCTTTAGAATCAGCTAACATGTTATGCTGATCTACTTGTACATTTTCAAATTCTTCTTTCAGCTCAATAAAAATTTTCACCTGCTAATCATCCTCAGAAACTTGCCAATGAGTAATATTATCAGGAATGGCTGGCCTATGGTGGACTTCAACTTCATAATTTTCTATGGAGTGCATAGGAATAATGAAAAGGCTTGCAGAGATAGCAAGAGAATCATTAATGGAGTTTTGTTGTCTAGTTTTGACTGTGAATGAATACGCTTGAAAGTTTTCTAACATGTCCAAAACCAAATTCCTATATGCTCTCATCCTTGTGTCCTTTGTTTGATAAACACCCTCAATCTATTTTATGACTAATTATGAATCTCCCAAAACAGAAATGTTTTGAGCATTCATTCTTTTCAACACTTCTAGAACCAAAATCAAGGATTCATATTCAACCATGCTATTCGTGTAATCAAAGTTCAGTTTATAGGAGAGGAACTTACTTTCATTACTTCGATTTCTAATCCAGATCCCTGATCCTGCTCCTTCTTTGCCTATTGACCCATCTAAATGCAATGACCACCAACCTTCTTCCCCTTTATTGCTGACTCGCTGACCTTCTGTTTGCTGATTTTCAAACTGTTGAAGTTCATAACTCTTATTTTTTGCGTTCTTTTCTTCTTCCGCTTCATTAGTCAATTAATTGAAAAGAATAGCAGAACCAAGCTCAGTATCAAGAGCATAAATTGGAAATTTTTGTGGTTTATCTTCGCTACTCACCATGTAGGCCATCCTTGTCTCTCGATACAATATTCTTTGCACCCTAAAGACTGGAATAGTAGCATAAGTAAGATCCATATGCATTGTACCTTTAATATTTTCTACCCATGACCTTGACAACATCATACCAAAATTCGGTGGAATATCTGCTACAACAATGTCCATGACTACAGTCTTAGCAGGAACTTGCGTCAGACCAACAACAACATCCTTGATTAGACCAATGCATTGAACTCTTTTTGAATCAAAAGAAAAGAAATCTTTGTATGGCCTATTTATTTCTAACCCTATGCTTTCCATGATTACTTTGGACATAATACTATGAGAGGCCCCTAAATCCAACATAGAATTATGCAATTTCATGTCGTGAATGCTAAGACTCACATTAAAAGGAGGAACTTCCTCATTTGGTTCGTCTTCTAGTCTTGGGCCCAAATATACGGTCGGATGATCTTCTAATACATTCAAGATATCAGTAGATCCAGTTTGTGAGTTTAGCATTTTAAAAATATTGCTTCTATATTCTTCTATCTTGAGAATCTCACCAAAAGGGACTGATATTTTTATCTTAGAAATTTCATTCTCAAGATTGAAAACAAAAACAAATTTTTCAGCTTCTTTGGTAGGAAGGACAACTGGTGTATCTTTCTTACCTTCAAGGACCTTAGGAGTATCCTTCTATCCATCAGCAACCTTAGGTGCATCTTTCTTAGGTTGTTTTTTGTTTGCAATGATAGGCACATTCCTATTTCTGAGATTATATTGTTTCTGCATCTCAAAAATAGCATGTTGATACCCCTTTAGATAGTATGATGTTTCCTCTTCATGATTGTTTCGATTTGATTGATCATGTTCTTCCTTAGTCAAGAAAATTCCTGACATTTATTCATCAAAACATTGAATAGACTCCTCAGGAAATTCAGGGTCATATTCTTCATCAACCAAATTCTGCTGAAAATTAGGTCTCACTGGAGGATCAGGCTATATATTTCTATTCTCCCTTGGTCTTTGTTGATTCTGGGGTCTCCTGAATTGAGGGTTTTTGAATTGAGGTTCATGTTGTGTGGGAGGAGAAGATGTATTCCCAAGGGCTAACCTATCCATCAATTTTTCCATTGTTTTCATCATTGAATCCAATTTGTCTTGAGGGGTAGAGGATGAAGGTTTCTCTTCTTATTTCAACTTAGCCTTACCCATTTTTGACTTTTTAGCTACTATCAAATTAACCTCCACTTTCAAAACATCATTTTGCATTTCAACAAGTGCAGGGGATTATATTTCTCTCAACAATATGGAAAAATCATAGTCAAAAGCTTTAGCATATCTCATTTGAGCTAAGGCTTCGGGTGGTTTCAAACGGGCAGGAATAGAATCTAACACTTAATTAAACCTTTTTGAAAAGTTTTGGATAGTTTCATCAACAACTCTCTTTAAGGTATTATACTCAGTGAGGGCTTGTACTGGATTAGTTTTATTTCCCCATTTTCTTAGGAAAACATCTTCAAATTCATTCCAATCATGAATGCTTCCAGGAGTGCGAGCTTTATACCATTTCCTAACCTCACTAGTAAAACTCTGAGCAAACAATCTCAATTTGACATCTTCATGATCAACCTCCTCCCTGTCTATAAAGTCATTAAATTGATCTACATGATCCTCTGTTGTAATGTTTTCATCACTTCCCCAGGTTTTAATTCTAACAACATATTTACTAGGGAGGTCATGTAAGACAGCATGAAGGACAAGAGGGCGTATCTAGCAGTTGCAGCAAGTGGATTTATAACCATGGTTAGAGGAACTGTGGTAAATTTAGGAAACTTAGAAACAGTAGATGACAAACTGATATGAGGAGGACTACTTGGTCTTTGTAAGACACTAACAATTGAGCTCCAATTGGGAAAAGGTAAACCAGCTTTAGTTTTCAACAATACTTCGAAAGGATTAGGCCCCTTCAATTTTTCTAAAGACTCATTTTCCAACAACAACTCTGAAGTAACAGCTTCCCAGAATTCTTCTTTGTCTTCTTGGGTTACTAGAGCTGAGGTGTCAATTCCTCTCTTATGTAAGTCTAAGATAATTTCAATTAGTTCCTTTTCATTTTCTGATCTAAAAAAAACCTCATGAATTTTATAATCAACTCTTTTGTCTTCGGGACTTCTTAATATTTCAGAGGACAAGGATTTCAAATGAGATGGAGTACCTGGTATTTCAGAAATGCCTTGACTGCCTCTTGAAATGGTGTTTGGATTGTCCATGATGGTAGGTGGATCTGGGTCTGGATTACTCCTCGTGTATCTCCTTCTCGAAGCCACCTTTGATCATATAAAATTTAAATGGAGTCACCAAGGTAGATACAGCCTCAAAAAGCTTCCTAAGCTCCTGCTAACTTCAGAAGTTCAGCTTCAAAATCTCGGGAAAGTATAGTCTTCAGACTCCCAGCAGACGCACCAAAATGTTATAACAAAATCAGACCTGATAGGCTGCCAATCAAGTTAATCTCATGTAACTATTTCAAACCAATCTTTTGGTTGAGGCTTAGCCTCCTCAACCTATGAGGGCTCTCTCAAGGGTTTATGATTTTTGATAAATATGTAGATGGCTAACTCTATGTGGGATAAAATAGATAAATGATATAAAATGGTTGTAAATCACATTAGAAAGTGTACATTGGGCTTATGGAGTCATAATAGCTTTAGCATAACAAAAACAATCTACCTAGCATGGAAGTCAAGGCATTCAGAGTTCAAGTCAAGGAATACACATGTATAACAGTGAAACACACAGTTAGTTTGTCTATGAAGGAAGTCAGAGCATCATTGATGAATTATGAGTATAATAAGCAAACACTACTTCAATAGGATATTGAAAATATTCCATCAGAACATGAACATAAAATAACTCCTCATGAATCTTGAGTTATCTAAGTAGAAATTCTGTATTAAGCTGAACACAGTCACTTACAATAAAACACAATATTTTTTCTAACAAATGTCCAACCCTTTCTATTTCGACTTCTTGATCTTTTATATATCACTTACATAATGAGATTAGTTTCTCCATAACTAGATACATCGAATTCCCATGCTTTGACACCTATTCTAACAATAAAACATGGTATTTATTACAAAAATAGTTGTAAAACTAACATAGAGTCCTATTACAAATAGAATTAGAACTCTTTTGGTTCTACTCAAAACAAATTTATATAAACTTAAACACATCTTTGCCACCTATCATTCCATTAAGTCAAATCCTAATGATGAGTTTCAACTTGTTATAATCATAATGTTGATGATGTTGATCCCCTGTAATCTAGGAAACTACTCCCCTGTTTTTAGGCTTAGGATCCCTTTAGTTTCTTGACATATTATGACCACTTCCAACTAATAACTTCAAGGCTAATTGATTTTAGGAACATTATTAGAATATGTCCCAAGTCACCCCTTCATGCCAGCTATGCGAAATCACTTTGAACTTCTCAAAATAATGAAAACAGACTTGCGCTACGAAAGTAGCTCAGTTTCGTAGCGCTTTTTGTAGCGCAGTATGTTTACACATTTTCCTTCAAAATTTCTCTTCCTTTCCTTTATATTTACCTTTATATTCACTTGATATAACTTCCTTAGAAATTTAAAATCAAAATACCTGGTCTTCCCTCCAAAATTTGATAAGAAAAAGGGTGAAAAAGCTGCTATAGCAGTTTCGTAGCGCATTTCACCCTGTTTGCACTACAAGCGCTAAGAAACTACCGTGCAAGAAGTTTTAACCATATTTTCAAAAAATTTAAAACAAAAAGATACCAGAACTTCAAAAGATCATTGGCTTCATCAAAACCATTAGCTATTTGGACTAAAAACATAATCTTCACAAAATTTAATCCTCATTTTCCATTTAGAGTTTGTTTTGAATTTGTCATTTTTTACCTCTGCTCTTTAGTTCATCTTGAGACTGTTTTAATTGTAGCTCCAAATCCTCCACTTGTCCTGTTAGCTTTCTGTTACTTGCTCTCAAATGAGTGTTGATCACTCTAACAAACTTTTCTTCTTTAATGGCTGGAACTGTCCATGTAAAGAACTGTTGTGCACTGCTTGGGATCTCTGACCTAACAAATTTTTACCTTACCAAAAAACCTTCAACCTATTGAATTCCATATTTTCAATGATGTGATGTCTTGCCCTCTTTCTCATCATTTCCAGCTCTTGATTTTCTAGCTTCAACCTTTCTTCCAACAGTTGACACTCTAACATGAGTTCTTTTCTCTTCTCTACCTTGTTGACTACATGCTCTGTTATAGGTGATGAGAGATCAATCACCTTTTAAGGGACTTTGGCTGCTTCAATAGTTACTTGGATAACTTTACTAATTTCTTGGAATTTCTTTTCATGCTTGGTTAAAGGTTTCCTAGCTTGAAAAAAAAAAGCTGCATTCTCACCTTCAAATTCCAATTTCTTTGCTGATTTCATTTTTCTCTGTTTGGGTTCATTCACTTCAATGAAATATTCCTACACAATGGGTGATTCTTCTATGTCAATTGCATGCAGTATATCATTCAAATTTCCTTTCATCGTTGGACTGTTCTATGCCATTGAAACAACTACTTTTCCCTTTGATGCTGATACTTGACTTCTTGTTTTTCTTTGGGTCTCCTGCTTACTGGTCACTTGTTTTTGTTTTGTTTCTTTGACCCTTTATACACTTTTTTTTGGAGGTGATAAGGTTTCTGCAACAAGCCTTGATGTTTTCTTAGTTCTATATTCAACCTGCTTCCTTGGTTTCAATTTTACAAACCTATTTTCCTTAGTAACCACTGGCTGACTAGATTCTGCTATTGGTTGTGAAGGATTCCCCTTAATCTTAGGGTTTCTGGCTGGGGTTAAAGCTTTCATTTCAAATCCACTCATAAATAAAAATGAAGACCAATCTCTATTTATTTTCTGGAGCTCATTTAAAACCAACAACTTTATCAAACAATGATGAAATATAGAATTTTCACAACCATCAGATTTAGCTTGGACTTTGTCATCCATTTTGGCAAGGCTTCTATGCAAGTAAAAGGGTAAATTTAATGATATCATGCCTTTGAAATGCAAAAACAATTTGAAATGATAAGTATAGACTTTATGGTACCTGCCTTTACATGTGAAATATATTTGGATGTTGAAAAGTAGCTTTGCATATTTGTCCTTGATACAACTTCTGGGTATTGCATTGTTCAATTCCATGTATTCATATTCAGGTTTCATAAAATCCTTGCATGGCTCCATGTCAAACCTTAAACCTTTGAACCAAGATTTCTATCCCCTTGGTATCTCTTTCACAACAACTATGATCTAAGGTGTAACTGGCATATTTATCATCCCAACTTTTGTAGTAGTTCCACTAAAATGTAAAGCAAACTCTTTGGACACCTGAGTGTGGCACCCATGCAGATTTTCACAAAATTTGAGACTTCCAGCTTTGCTAAAAGCCTCCATTACCATTTGATCCTCCATAACAGCATTTGCATTCTCAGGTGTGTATCTTAGACAATGTCCCCCTCTGTAGACCTTCTTTTCCTCTGCCATGTTTTTTGTAGAAAACCTGTTTGTTTCTCTAAAAGCTGTAAAGCAACCTCTCTTGACTAGATGAACATCCTCACTTGATTTTATGAGAGTTGTCTTTGGATGGAAAAACCATAAACTTATCCTTACGGTTTCAGAGCTTGGACAACATATGTGAAGGTAAATGAAACATGGATGACTCAATTAGGAAAAAATTTGAATTAGAGATGTCATCTCATGACAAAATGATGTTTGATTGATGCCCTATCATGAATAGATGACTGTAGGACAAGTGGGTACATCGAATCTGGTAATTAACTAACTCACCATACCCCTATCATGTCATTTCCCAACTAAAACTGACAAATCTCAGCTTATTTGACACGATAGCTACGAAACCATGCTTTCATAGCACTCACAGTGTAAATTTTGCACTTTGCGCTATGAAAGTAGCAGCGCTTTCGTAGCACAAAACTAACTTTTTGAACTAACGATGCGACGAAACTGTGGATTTGTTGCTAATTGCAGAAAATTGACCCAAAACTTACATGAATGACCTTTGAATGAAAAATGTGAATTTTGTTTTACCATGAAATGGACCTACAAAGACCTTATTTGAATTCTAATGATTAACACTAAACCTCTCAAACTATGAGATACCCTTAACCATACTAAAATGAATTTCAAAACTATTAGACAATGATCAAAATGGAGCTGACATATCATGTTTAAAAAAAAATAAAAATTGGGTGATAACAAATGAATTACATTTTCAAACGCTTCCTAAGAAAATTTGTGTTAGTATTTTTTGATGATACACTAATCTACATCAAGTCTTGGATGGATCATGTTCAACATGTTGATAGGGTGCTCAAACTATTGGAGGAGAAACAATTATATGAAAAAACATCCAAATGTTTCTTTGGAGTACAAGAGGTGGAATATTTGGGTCATATTGTATCTCAGGAGGGTGTTAAGGTAGACCCTAACAAAATTAAAGCCATTAAGGAATGGAAAGTCCCCACAAGCATAAATCAGTTGTGAGGATTTCTCGGGTTAACGGGGTATTATCATAAGTTTGTTAAGAATTATGGGAGAATAGAAGCACCTCTAACAAAATTATTGAAGCGAGATGAATTTAAATGGACTCCTGAAGCATCTAAGCCTTTTGAAAATCTTAAAAAGGCAATGTAACAAGCACTGGTCTTAGCTATGCCAGACTTCGCAAAAACCTTTATTGTGGAATGTGATGCCTCAGGAAATGGAATTGGTGTTTTTTTAATGCAAGAAGGAAGACCCATTGCTTTTGAAAGTTTCCCAATCAAAGGAAAGTATTTACATAAAGCTATTTATGAGAAGGAAATGTTGAAAAAACTACATGATTTAATAAATGACGACCTTACCTAACGGGAAGACACTTCAAGGTAAAAACTGATCATGATAGTCTTAAATAATTTTGGAACAAAGAATATCTTCAGAAAAGTAGCAAAAATAGATCAAAAATATGTTGGGTTATTACTTTGAAGTCATCTACAAAAAAAGGAAGCTAAATGTTGTTGCAGATGCACTCTTAAGAAAGGATGAGCATATGGAAGCATTGCTTTGTGCCATTTTTATTATCCAACCCAATTCGATAACCGAAGTAAGGGAGGAATTGAAGAATGATGAAGAACTATGGATACTCATTCAAAATTTGGAGCAAGATCATAGTACATTTGATAAGTTTAGTTGGAAAAATGATTCCTTATGGTAAAAATTTCGCTTATATATTTGTAAGAATTACCAACTAAAACAAAAGATTCTTTTGGAATTGCACTGTCCTTTAGGAGAAAAATCGATATTTTTAAAAACTTACCACAGGGTGAAGATTTTTTTTTTTTTTTTTGATGGCCTTAAATCTTATATTCAAAAGTTTATGGCAGAATATTGGCATTTCCAGCAACATAAAGTTGAGACAATTAAGACCCCAGATATGCTACAAACTTTATCCATTCTGAATGAACGTTGGGAGGAAGTTTCAATGGATTTTATCACAATTTTACCTAAGTACAAAGGAAAGAGTGTCATCATGGTGGTAGTTGATAGACTTACCAAGTATGCACACTTTTGTGCATTATCTCATCCATTTAAAGTGATTACAGTTGATACTACATTTATGGAAATAATTCAAAAGCTACACGGAAACCCAAAGATTATTGTAAGCGATAGAGATCCCATTTTCACTGGAAAATTTTGGACGGAATTATTTTCTTGTTTGGGTACTCAAGTAGCTCATAGCTCATCTTGTCATCCTCAATCCGATGGGAAAACTGAGACAGTGAAAAAATGTTTGGAAGGATATATTCATTGCTTTGTATCTGAGAAACAAACACAATGGTTCAACTGGTTGTAGAGCTATAAAAAGGGTCTCTTTCACCTCTAGTTACCTCACATTAATATGTCAATCCAGGAGCGTTTTGTTATTACAAAGAGTGACTCAATCTGAGGCTATCACTTGTCAGAGTAATTCTAGTAGTACAGTGCTTAAGAAATACAAGAGTAAACGGATGCTTGTCTGTAACTAAATTACTTCAAAGAATAAATCACACATTCAGAAAACTCAGCAGCTTATCAGTCAAGGGTTCGACAGTGATAACCCATCCCTTCGGAAACTGATGGAAAGGAAACCAGAGCATAGACCACGAGCCTGGGAGCTAGACAGTGACTGCCAATGCTCTCTACAGCCTTCGATCATCTCTCACACCAAAGCAACAAATGCGATCAAATGGAACAGCAAATAAAGAATTGAACGACAATTCTGGAATAGAACAGCAAATCTAAAATGGAACAACAATTGAATAACTAAGTCCCGCGGGTTGTAACCAAGCGTACTCTTCGCAATCAAATAACATTCTCTCACTCTTAAGGCAAATCACGCAAAACACAATAATGGAACAACGTTAACTATTGATAAATTATAGAACATCACTAATAAATCAGAAGCGCACACAACACACTGGAATAATAATCTGATCAACCTGAATCGACAGGAATACGACTGTGCTTCCAAACAGAACACTATTATTTCTGAATCCAACGATTATGAAGAACACTACCTCAAGCGAATGTATGACACGAATGTTTAATATACAAGCTCTCTAACAGAACAGTAAGAATATGAAATTAACTCTTGAAAGGATTAATAACTTGATGCAGAGTCAACACACGATTCTATCTGTAAAAACCTCAATGATTCAATCTTTAACAGAGCATGTAATATCAAATTATAAAGCATATCAAATTACCAAATAAAAATAATAAACAAACCACGTAGAAATAAAGTCGTAATGGTACAGAAGCAAGTGTCCTCCGGGGCCGGGCCCTTAGCCTCCAAGGATACACCGCTTTAAGTTAATCCAGACGCAGAGATGAAATAATCACCAAGCTTTTATTAATGCATCGGTCAAAAATACAATGAACCAGTTCTCAACGAGACTTAATAATCAGAGCTGATGTCTAACATAAAATTACATAAAAGCGTATCCTCCTCTATCTCTTAAGCTAATAGTGCTGTCCCTTTATATAAAGGCGACGGCGGAGATGTCCAAGTAACAAGATAAATAAAGCAGCGATCCCTCAGGATCGAAGATCCTGAGGGATTCGCCAAACTATTAATTCTTCATCCTTTCCTTTCTTTTGCGCCGAGCTGGTGTCTTCTCCTTCTTTTCCGGGCTGACTTGCTTTAATCTGTTTAGCCTTGTTTGCATTCGGTTCACCTTCAGAGGGACAGCAGTTATCTCGACTTTGTCTCTTCCTTCGGAGCGGCAATTCCTCATTTTCTCCTCTTCCTGTACAGAAAATAACCATTATCAGTGGTTAAGTCTTGTATATCAATTCTCACATGTTTTGTTATAGTTCCTTATTACTTGCCATATTCATGATACAAAAAGGTCTACAAATTCTACTAAAAAGCCACTGAAATAATCATCACAAGCATACCTTTTTAGTAGTCCACACACCCCCCTGCTTACCTTGTTTCATGTCCTCATGAAAACATTGTAGTTGACATGCAAGGCAGTGAGAGAATATGCTGGAGAAGGAGTCTCATGCGGAGGCCTACATCCATGATGAGTGATTAGATAGTCAAAGAACTGACCTGTTTGCCCCTCAGGCATCTCATACAGGGCCTGGTATCCGGGTGCAGGGTGCCAAATAATTGGAGTGCGAAATCTATATCCTAACCAGGATGGCCCTAATTTCAGAATGCTCTCGCCATAGAGGTTCAAATGGTTGGCAGCTAATTCAAAATTCTCATACTTAAATGGTTCCCTGAGCTGGATGTTTGGATCAGAGATTCGGTACCGAAATTTGGCTGCATTAATGGCCAGATCTTTGATGGAAAGAAAATACTCTAAAATCTCTCGAATAAGTGCCTCATGCATGGGTCCTAATGTTTTATTGACACCCAGAGTCTTTATGAGGTTTCTATGAGCTTTCCACAACTGCACTGGGTTCCTAGGCTCAGCCCTTACCCGTAAATCTAGACCATTTTCCTGACTCTGGAAAGTATCATAGGCTTTGAGCCACTTAATCTGATTAACCCCGAATGAAATGAATTCTTGTAATTGGATGTCTCCAATGAAAGGGCCAGGGTTTAACTCAGTCTCCTGATTTAGCACAAGGTCATGCAAATAAAGTTCACACAACAGTCTCTGGACTTTCACTCCATAATGTTTACAGCAGTCTATGAAGTCATTGATGGTGTGGATTTGTATAGGGGCGCCTGCTTTAACAACTTTTATTTTTAATTGTAAATACCGTTCTAATAAAAACAGAGCATATTTTTTAGCAGGGGCCCTACATGCTAAAACATCATTGTATAAAGAACACAAGGTATTCATCTGCTTGATAACAATATCTAGTCTACGGGTTACCTGTGAAACTTCCTCTTGTTCCTTTTTCCACCCTTCAAAGGCCTGGTTTTTGGATTGATTGACGTCCCTTAGTTGCTGCTGTAACTCTTCATATTTTTCTCGGGGGACCGTTTGCTCTCTAAGTTGTTTGGCTTCCTGCTGGGCTTGCTTCATCATCTTATGCATGGTTTTTGTCTTCGGATCTTTCTTCCATAGGTCAGTGGAGGCCGGGAGTTTTACCTGAACTTTCTTATTATGCTGTTTGGAGTTCAGAACCCTTATTACCCCTGAGGGTGGTGCCTCTGTCTGGATTTTCTTGTCGCTGGTCCTTATATCATCCCTTTCTATTTTAACGCGAATATCAGTCTGTTGCTGTTCCTTAGCAACGTTTGGAACGACGGCTGGATTTTCAGTAGGGTTTTGAACAGTAGGGCGATTGTTGGCCTTCTTTTTCTTCCCTCCGATCTTTCTTACCCTCTGGTTTGCTTTCAGAACCATAATTTGCTGTCTGAGCTGAGTTATTGTATTCAATAATTTCTGCCGTTCCATTCGCAATTTCTTAATTTCCATCGTTTCATTAGAAGGAACAGCAGTCTGTCTGCTGCGGCTTGGACCATGACTGGTTTCTAGCTCTTTCTCTTGGGGTACTTCTTCGCTGTTCTGCGCTGGTTGTTCTGGGGTAGGTTCTATCTCTTCCTGGGCAACTCCCTCTGGAATTTCCTCTGGTGTCTTGGGAACAGAGTGTTCCCGTTCAATCTCTCTTATCCCTTCTTCATCATGAACAGGCAGATTTCCTTCTTCTGCCTCTGTTGCATATGATTTTTCAGATGCGTTTTCTTCTTGGGGTTTGTCGTGGAGGTCTTCTGAATTAGAAGGTTGGCCATACTTACCCATATTGGCCAGGACTGTGGCCAATTCGTCTTCTCCCATTGGGTCTTGTAATGGGCTACCTCCCTGCTGTCCCATTTCCTCCTCTTGTTCAGTTTCTACTTCTATTTCTGTTTCCCAATGCTCGGCTGCTTCTTCTTCGGATTGCTTGTCCTCAATTACCACTGGTTGGCTGGTGCTTTCCTGGAGTTTTTCCAGCCTTCCTCGCATCCGAGCTAACCGGGCTGATTTTCTGGGCTTCTCTATCCTTCCTTGCATCCTAGGTAGCTGGGCTGATTTTCTGGGCTTTTCTAGCCTTCCTCTCATCCGAGCTAACTGGACTGATTTTCTGGGCTCCTCTGGCTGCTCGGGTGGATTACTGGCATGCTTGTGCTTTGCCGATTCCTGGTGTATCTCTGGTCGTTCTGATGCACTAGCAACATGTTCTTGTGTTACTAATTCTCTGCGTTTTGCCGGACGTTCTGGTGTGCTTGTAGAATTCTTGCGTTTTGGGGATGGTGCTGTCAATCCCCCCTCAATCATTACAATCAGCTCTTCCCAGCTGCTCTGCTGCTGGGTGAGACTATGACTAACTATTAATCGTATTAACCCATGGTGACTGACAACTGACTCTACATGCTGTGCCTTTTTTATGCTTCGTGCAGCATCATGTAGTAATGAATTCAGAAGTGCAGGTAGGTTTACAGAGCATTTCTGCTTTAAAACAGCTAAGAGTTTAAGATGTCGTGGTCTTACCACGTCTTTCCTTCCTTCGCAGGTGATGTAGCTCTGCACTGTTCTTGCTAATTCCATCCAGGGTTCTCCTAGCGTTGCTGGCAGAATGCCCTTCCCCTTAATTGTTAAGCTCTGACCTTCGTCCTGGAAAATTTCCATGATCTTCTGTAATCTTTCCTTCTTTAATGTCCATACTGGTCCGGTGGCTGGTAGTCCCGAAACTTCTGCAATTATATCGTCGGTGATTGCTATCCGCTTCCCCCTTACTGTGGAGTGATCATCCTGCAGGTTCTGCAAAAATTCCATCGCTACTGTTTCATTGGACTCCTGCAGGCGACTGAGATAATTCAACCAGCCTGCTCTTTCTAGGATCTCTCGGGCAGCAGCGGAGATTTTCAACTTCTGAGGTTCGCTTCGAATTTCCCTTCCTCCCATGGTTTCACTGTGGATTTCCAATGGAATAGCAACTACTTGTGCTGTTTGAAACACAGAGAGGGTGATAATCACAAAAAAAACACAGAGTATGTGACAATGCAACGGAAATGGATTATGAACAACAACTTGTGTAAAAATAGAAATGCCATGCCGTTAAACCATGCCAAACCGTCGTACACTATTTTTCCCGAATGGTGAGCTGACACGTAATTCAGGGAATAATGAGGTTAACCTCCCCCCCCCGCAATGTGATAGGCTGTCCCAGCCGGCAAATAAAGGAGCAGCACTCGATCTGCAACCGAGTCAGAAAGGAACAGCATATGGAATTATGCCATGATTAGACGGACAACGAATTACCGAAATCGAGGCAGAGAGTTAATCACGTATTATGTAAGAGGCTACTGTGTTATGATATGAGGCTGGTGGGTAGGACATCTATCGTACTTGTCAAATCTTAAGTGGTCATGGTCACTTCCTTTTCCATGATTGGTGATGATAATTGTTCATGCGATGTATAAATCAGAAAATAATATATGATTAGTTCTTTAGGATATAAGAAACAAAAGAGTATTAGTATCTTACCCATTGGTGTAACCAAGGTGACTTCAATACCATTAACAGTGCTCTGCTGCCAACAGGTGTCCATAACCTTGGCAGAGTTGTTTTTCACCCTCAGAACCATGATCCTTTGTGTATACTTAGGAATGTTGTTATGTCAAAATGTAGACCATTATGCTGGCTTGGTGACCAGTTAACCATAATGCCATTCACGGGGAAGGAGTGAAACGTGGGCAGGTCGGCTCGTGATGAGACCTCCTGTTCCAAGGTTCATTTATTTGATATACCTTCTGGACCATATCCCTGGTGTGGTGGCCATAATGGGAATGCCACTTCACTTCCATCCTCATGATCATGGTAGGCTGGCTCTCGATGAGACCCCCTATCCTACATTTGACATCTCACATATCATGTTCAAATATATTTTTTCATAGTGTACTTTTCCTTATTGATACACAAAGGGTGGTTCAACACTCCTTAAGAGTAGGAATGGTGGAAGAAGTCTTATTATCTCAATAGGAAGATATAAGCCCTTTGCTCTTATTCTAAATACTAATCAAAGAGGGTTAAAGAAATCAGCATGATAAAGATAACCAACCAGGGCAAAATTAGTAAAACAATGACAACAAAAGATAAGAAATAAATATGTCCTTCCTTTTGTCCTCTTACTAATGCAGAGCCTTATAAATATAGCGATTTATGATTTGCGGATTTCGGTATGTTGTGATTTTATATTCATTGCACAAGTACATAGCTGTATCTTAAATACTAGAAAGAATACGGGCAAGAAGCATCCTCAATTTAGATCAACAAAAGGAATAAGCTGTTTCACAAGGAGAGCAAAAGTATGCTAGTGGTGTTCTTTTGAAAAAGAAACAACGACGGATGATAGAAAAAGGGACAGCAAAAAATGCAAATGCCGTTCCTTTGGAAAAAGGAACGGCAAAGATAAAAATACTATAAAAACACTCAAAATGCCATTCCTTTGAAAAAGGAACAACATCAAATAAAAGAACGCTGTTTCTTTGAAGAAAAAGGAACAATGGTAACCAAAAGGAACAGCAGAAAACGTAACAATGCCGTTCCTTTGGAAAAGGAACAGCAGAGATCCAGAATGTTGTTCCTTTAGAAAAGGAACAGCAAAAGGAACAGCAAAACAAGCAAAGCGAACAACATAAAAAAAAACACACAGATACTATTTTTAGAACGGCAAAAATCGAACTTTGTGAAAGAAAAGGAACAGCAAAAAAATGATAAGAAAACATTTAATTCAAACTTATGTACAAGAACCACTCGAAAACAAGAACTTATGTACAAATTGTAAAAAGAAATGAACCCTTAATGAATTACAGGTGAGGAAGATTTCTCTTCCTCTCCTAAAATCTCCATATCAGTGTCTCGGCGTAGCTGTTGGCAGAAGGATTCCCGAGTGAGTGGTTTGCGATAGAGACGGACTCGGTGACCATTTACTTTGAATGCATATCCAGAACCGTCAATGGTAATTAGAGTAAGGGTTCCGTTGTCATACACCTTCTGGATTTCGTATGGTCCCAACCATCGAGTCTGAAGTTTTCCAGGGAAGTCCTGAAACCGAGAGTCGTATAACAGAGCCCAGTCTCCCTCGTGGAAGACTTTGTTTTTGATGAGCGCATCATGCCATTTAGGTCGCTGCTGTTGAATCAATGCTGTATTTTGTAGTGCAGAGAGCCTAATTTCGTCTAATTCATTGATCTGCTGTAGTCGATTGATTTGTGCCTCGCTTAGATCTAGGCCAACTTCCTGTGCTGTCCGTAATGTTTGGATTTCGAATTCTATGGGAAAGATGGGTTGTTTTCCAAACACTAATTGGTAAGGTGAGTAACCGGTGGTGCTCCTCCATGTGGTTCTATAGGCCCAGAGTGCTTCAGGTAGTCGGGTAGCCCAATCACGCCTATGTGACGCAATGGTTTTCGTTAGGATTGATTCTATTATTTTATTGCTACTTTCTACCTGCCCATTCGCCTGTGGGTGATATGGAGTAGTGATTTTATGCTGGACGTGATAATTGTTGAGTGTTGCAGCTAATTTATGCCCAACAAATTGTGGTCCTCCATCTGTAATTATTTCCCTGGGAAGGCCATAACGAACAAATAGATGAAACAGGAACTGTATGACAGAGTCCTCTGTGGCTCTTGGCAATGCTTCTGCCTCAACCCATTTGGTGACATATTCTGTTGCCACCAAGATATATGTTTTCTGATTTGATGAGGGGTTGATGGGTCCAACGAAATCAAGATCCCATCGCTCAAATGGTTCGATGACTAACTATGGTTTCAGAGGCATCTCGTCAGCTTGACCAGGTCGTCCTGCTCACTGGCAGCTGTCACAGGCTTGGAAAAACTTCTTCGCATCTTTGAAGATCGTAGGCCAGTAATATCCTGTCTGCAATACTTTATGTCCAGTTCTACGCTCAGCGAAGTGCCCCCCACACGGTCCATCGTGACAGGCTTTTAGGATGTCAAAGATTTCATCCTCTCTAACACATCGCCGGATATGCATGTCTGCTCCTGTGTGAAACAAATAGCCCCCAATCCACGAGAATCGAGAACTTTTCTGAATAATCTGCTTGCGCTCATTAGGAGTTAAATGTTTTGGAAGTTTACCTACTGCGAGATAGTTGGCAACATCAGCATACCAGGGTGTTTGAACGGCAACAGCAAACAGGTGCTCATCCGGAAATTGATCTTCAACTGCTGCTGCATCGCTTGATTTTGGTATTCTCGAAAGAAAATCGGCTACAGGGTTTTCTTTGCCAGGCCGATCCTTGATTGTGATATCGAATTCCTGCAATAAAATCAACCATCTAGTTACTCTGGAATTTGTGACAGGCTTATTTGCTAAATATTTTATGGCAGAATGGTCTGTATACAAGATAACAGGATAGCCTGTAATATAATGTCTAAACTTATTGACAGCATGTATTATAGCTAGGAATTCTTTTTCAGTAACAGTGTAATTTAATTGAGCAGGGGATAAATTTTTGCTGATGTAATAGATAGCATATGGTTTTTTATCCTCTTCCTGCCCAAGGACTGCACCAATGGCTGTATCCGAGGCATCAGATGATATCTGGAACGGTAAGTCCCAGTTTGGTCCTCGAAGGACTGGGGCTGTGGATACGAGCTTCTTTAAATCCTCGAAAGCACGGTCACATTTTTCTGTCCAAAGAAAATCAACGTTACCAGTTAGTGCATATAAAGGAGCAGCAATGTGCGAATAATGCTCTATAAATCGTCTATAATAACCGGAAAATCCAAGAAAGCTGCGTACCTCTGTTTGAGTAGTAGGAGTGGGAATAAGAAAAAGTATTTGGATTTTGGCCGGGTCTACCTGAATGCCGGCTGCTGAGACATAATGTCCTAGGATAAGTCCTTCAGTCATCATCAAGAAACATTTTTCGTGGCTTAAGCAAAGCCTGGTAACAATGCAGCGTTGTAGGACTTTTTCTAGGGTGTCTATAGCTGGATCAAAATCATCTCCATATGGTGTAAATTCATCCATGTAAACTTCAAGTCCATCATTTATTAAATCTGCAAAAATGCTAAGGATAGCCCTTTGAAATGTGGCAGGAGCATTAAATAGGCCAAAAGGTAGAACTCGATAGGAAAATGTTCCCCAGGGACAAGTAAAAGTAGTTTTATCCTGGTCTTCAGGGGCAATCTGAATCTGATTGTATCCACTGAAGCCATCCAGGAAAGAAAAGAATTTCTTCCCTGCTAAAGTATCTAATACTTGATCTATGAATGGGAGAGGAAAATGATCTTTTTGTGTTGCCTTATTTAGTTCCCTATAATCCACACAGATTCTCCATTTTCCATTCTTTTTTGGTACCACCACCAGTGGAGAGACCCATTTACTATCAGAAATAGGATAGATAAAGTTGACATCTAAAGTTTCTGAAGTTCAGCTTTTACCACATCCTTTAGATGAGGATTAAGTCTCCTTTGCGGCTGACGAACAGGTCTGGCGTCTTTTTCTGTATAAATGTGGTGTGTACATAACTGGGGGTCAATTCCTTTCATGTCAGGGTAATCCCATGCAAATGCTTCTTGATATTTCGTTAACAAATGGATGAGCTTAGTTTCTTGTTCAGGTGTGAGATTAGCATTGATGTTTAAAGTTTTCCCCGGTGCAATTTCCACAGTTTTACTATTTGCAACAGAAGTAACAGGTATCGTTTGGTCATGCGTATCTTTCAGAGGATCTTCATCCAATTCATTATCAAATGCTGCTTCTATCATGTGACACTGTGTGCGAGGTTCAGTTTGACTAATGAAATTGATAATAGCATCATCTTACGTTTTCAGTCTTTAAATCATTGCCTTCTCTTATTCATAGTTAATGGAGATGATTCGCCCATGAGTGGTGCCAATCTTCGAGATTTCCATGGTTTGATCATTGTGACACCCTTTGTATTTGGAGGATATGCAAGAACTAAATTTTTCTTTCAATGGGTCCTCTGGTGTGGTCATATTTTCTATAGAAAGTAATGCAGAACATCAAGCAGTGGCAAGCCAAGGTCTACCTAAAATTAGCGGATGTCCATCAAGTCGGGTTTTTGGATTAATTATCAGGAAATCGGTTGGATACTCCCAGGAATCAACAGAGACCATGACATCCTGTAGAATACCCTCTGGTCTAACCACAGATCGGTCAGCCAATTCTAACAAAGTAGAGGTGGGTTCTACAGATGTAATGCCGAGCTTTTGGCAAGTAGTGGTTGTTAAAATATTAATTTAGGCCCCCTAGTCCTATTCAAAATGATGGAGATGAATATGGTGAGCAGTTATGTGTTGGATTCCACAGGTCTTATAACTACAAAAAGTTATTTCTCTCTGAGACAATAGGTGAGATAAATGAGCTTCATGGTTCTGTGATTATTGTATATTCTCTGGTTTCTTTATGCACAGTGCACAGTGGTTACTAGTATGAATAATATTTGAATGAGAAATGGAGAATGGGTGCATATACAAAATTTTGTAATTCTCCCAGAATGTCAAGTCGGGATAACATGGATCGGTATGACTAATGCGTTGGGAGTGGAGGAGAGGGATGTGATTTGCTTGATTATGAGTTTGTTGCTTGTTTACATCCCCTTGTTGTAACTGATGTTCTCTTGGTAACTGATCTTCAATATGAACTGTTTTATCTCCCTCGGTTTCAATTATACGTCCAGATCTTAACTGAAGGTCATTGCACTCCCTCAGGTCGGGTCCTATTTCTGGTGTTTCTACGATTTGAATAGATTGGACCTGTCTGTTATTTGGATTGGGATCGGGTTGGGCTGGGAGTTGCGGTCTCAGGTTAGACTGGGGATTTTGTTGTAAGGCTGGCAGAGTAGGTTGAGGGAGCGGAATAGTTCCAGCTGGGTGGTACATCAGTCTTTGCCAGCTTGTCTGCCAGGGTGAACTTTGTGAAGTAGAGGGAGTCCATTGTGAAGGGTATGGGCCATTTTTCCAATATGGTGGAGTGTAAAGGAAATTCGGCCAACCAGTTTGGCTTGTTTGATTCAGCCATTGATTTGAATAAGGAAACGATTGTTGTGACCAGTTTGTAAATGGGGGTTGAGATTGATTTGTCTCCACTATCGTGTTGAGCATTATACTGTGGGGGTTGAAAGAAAGAGGTTGAGTCCGGAAACATACCAGGTTGTCTCGGCTGCCACTGGCGGCGCTGGTTGATCGAATTCATCGATTCTGGTTCTTCTTCTGCTTCCTTATATACCGCTTTCAATCGAGGAAGTGAGGGGTAGCTCTCCGTAAGGTGATCTTTTGTACAGATGGCGCATGTTTGGACTTTATCCAGTGGACATTCCTTGTGGCTATGTTTTTTTCTGCATCGGGGGCAGAAGATTGCCAAATTCTGTTCTGCCTCCAGCTGCTTCTGTTTAGCCTGCACAATATCAAGTTGTGTAGTTAGTGTCCCCATAATATCAGTTTTAAAATTTTCTAATAAATTTCCAATTTCTGCACGTGTTACTCCTTCTGCTGATACTTTGTTATCTCTTGCAAACCGATCATATTCTGTCGGTTTTATTCTTGTGCTGCCTCTCGAACTCCTGATACATAAGTCAATAATGTCAGCAAAATTCTCTTGATAAATGTCCCCTTTTCCCATAATGTTTAATGTTTCAATCCATTGTTCCTTCATGCCCCTTATTAATGCAGTTTTTAACACATTATCAGGTAAAGGTAGCGATGCATAAGGATATCTTTGTAGATTGTACTGAAAACGTTCCACATACTCCTCTAATGTTTCATTTGGTCTGGCTGACATTTGAAATATTTCGTCTTTTGATTCTCTAGACCTACAATAATCCTGATATTTTTTTAAGAAGGATTCTTTCATTTGATCCCAATTGTTGATAACCCCGCCACCTAGCCCCATAAACCATCTTAAAGCAGCCCCTTTTAATGTAGAGGGAAATAATTTCAATTTTTGGGGATCGGTGGTGTAATCGTACCCCCTACATAACACCTTCAAATTGAATAAATGCATCCGGATCTTGATGTGAGGCGAAATGTAGGGATATGCTGAAGAGGGATAACTTTCATGGGTGCATTTGCTGCAGAATCCACTATAGGATATTGTAATGTAGAGGTTTGAGCATTTGGCTGGTTTTGAGCCATGGTATCGAATATATGCCAATAACCTTCTGGGATATCTAGGAGGGTATTCCTAGGTTGAGAGGGAACGGTTTTGACAGGGATATTTTTAACAGCGCTTCCCTTATCTGGAAAAACGAGAATTCCTGAAGATTGGATTCCTTCAAAAATTATTTTCGCAGCACTCCCCTTATCTGGGCTATCTAATGGCTGATTTGTTTCAATAGGAGATTTTAGTTCCTTGGTTTCCCCTGTTTCTCCTTCTCCTTCTAAAAGTTAATGAATTCCACGCTATTATAATAGTTCTGATGAATTTTTCATTCTTGAGAATCTGCTCTTCGGTTTGACACCCTCTGACACATCTCTGAGATGGTGATCTGTGGCTGAAGGAGGAACTAGTAGGCGGTTTTAGAAATGTTTTCACCAGGGCCCTCTTGATAGAATTCTGTGTTCTTATGAATTTTGTCTATGAAAGGTCGTTGACCAAAGTCCCTGGCCCTTAGCTTTCTAGTTTGGATAGGGGAGTTTGATGTTCTTTTAGTCTTTTGCAGCAATGTTCATGCACTCAAATGAACTACCAACTTCTATAAAAACAAAGAAAAAAAAACGACTCTGTTAGGAAAGCGGACAGTGGAGCAGGGCTTTTACATACTCCGCACGTAGGTTCTTACCTTCCATTTTTAGGATCCAACTCCTCCCTAGCAGGCTCGTACACTACTCTGAAAAAAAGACAAATGGCTACACTCTTTCCCCGGCAACGGCGCCAAAATGTAGAGCTATAAAAAGGGTCTCTTTCACCTCTAGTTACCTCACATTAATATGTCAATCCGGGAGCGTTTTGTTATTACAAAGAGTGACTCAATCTGAGGCTATCACTTGTCAGAGTAATGCTAGTAGTACAGTGCTTAAGAAATACAAGAGTAAACGGATGCTTGTCTGTAACTAAATCACTTCAAAGAATAAATCACACATTCAGAAAACTCAGCAGCTTATCAGTCAAGGGTTCGGTAGTGATAACCCATCCCTTCGGAAACTGATGGAAAGGAAACCAGAGCATAGACCACGAGCCTGGGAGCTAGACAGTGACTGCCAATGCTCTCTACAGCCTTCGATCATCTCTCACACCAAAGCAACAAATGCGATCAAATGGAACAACAAATAAAGAATTGAACGACAATTCTGGAATAGAACAACAAATCTAAAATGGAACAGCAATTGAATAACTAAGTCCCGCGGGTTGTAACCAAGCGTACTCTTCGCAATCAAATAACATTCTCTCACTCTTAAGGCAAATCACGCAAAACACAATAATGGAACAACGTTAACTATTGATAAATTATAGAACATCACTAATAAATCAGAAGTGCACACAACACACTGGAATAATAATATGATCAACCTGAATCGACAGGAATACGACTGTGCTTCCAAACAGAACACTATTATTTCTGAATCCAACGATTATGAAGAACACTACCTCAAGCAAATGTATGACACGAATGTTTAATATACAAGCTCTGTAACAGAACAGTAAGAATATGCAATTAACTCTTGAAAGGATTAATAACTTGATGCAGAGTAAACACACGATTCTATCTGTAAAAACCTCAATGATTCAATCTTTAACAGAGCATGTAATATCAAATTATAAAGCATATCAAATTACCAAATAACAATAATAAACAAACCACGCAGAAATCAAGTCGTAATGGTACAGAAGCAAGTGTCCTCCGGGGCCGGGCCATAGCTTTAAGACCTTTACTTTGAATTAATCGACCTTACAGTAAAATAATCACCAAATTTTATTAGTAAATGATTAAAATACAATAGACAGTTCTCAGACTTAATCGGAGCGCGTGTTTAATAAGTACATAAGCGTATTTTCCTCTCCCCAACAAGCTAACAATGCTGTCCCTTTATATAAAGGCGACGGCGGAGATATCCAAGTAACAAGATAAATAAAGCAGCGATCCCTCAGGATCGAAGATCCTGAGGGATTCGCCAAACTGTTAATTCTTCATCCTTTCCTTTCTTTGGCGCCGAGCTGGTGTCTTCTCCTTCTTTTCCGAGCCGATTTGTTGTAATCTATTTAGCCTTGTTTGCATTCGGTTCACCTTCAGAGGGACAGCAGTTATCTCGACTTTGTCTCTTCCTTTGGGCATTTATATTCCTAGTTTCTGCCCTCACGTATAGAAAATATAGCCATTATCCCGATTGGTTGTGATCTGTACATATCAATTCTCACATGTTTTGTTATAGTTCCTTATTACTTTCCAAATTCATGATACAAAAAGGTTTACAAATTCTACTAAAAAGCCACTGAAATAATCATCAAAAGCATACCTTTTTAGTACTCCACACTGGTGACCTTTGGCTGAATGGTGGTATAACAGTTCCTTCCACACTACAGCAAAACTGACCCCATTTTTGGAAATTTGTGGATATCATCTACCATCCATCACATCATTTTTGAGAGAAATTTCTAAGGTTCAAATAGTGGAAGATTACATCGAGCATCGACAAAAATTTCTCCAAATATTAAAGGATAACCTAAATTTGGCACATTATCAAATGAAACAACACAAAGATCAACATCACAGCAAGAGAAGTTTTGATGTAGGCGACTGGGTATTTTAATGGCCACAACCATACAAACAAATCTCCCTCAAGAAAGCTAATAAGTATAATAAATTATCTCCAAATTACTATGGTCCTTACAAGGTGTTGAAAAATATTGGTACTATGGTATAGAAGTTGGAGCTTCCTAGATTTTCCCGAGTGCACCCAATTTTCCATGTTTTGTGCTTAAATAAGGTTATAGGTGACAAAATTTTGGTTCAAACAATATTGCCAAAACTTGATGAGGAATTAAAAATCATATTGGAACCTGAAGCAGTCATGGAAATAAGAACTTGACAGCTACGTAATCGATCACTTTTAGATTATCTCATCAAGTGGAAGAACTTACCCATTGGATATTCCACATGAGGTGGATGATAATTTTATACGAAAGCTTTCAGAATTATTCAAGTGTTGAGGACAACACTTTTTTGAAGGAGAGGGGCATGTTAGGGCCCTATATTACTAGTGTAGTCCCTTATCATTGTTAGTGTAGCCCCCTTATTGTCATTGTGTACCCATGTAGTCCCCATATTGTTATTATTATGCCCCATAATAGCCCACTATTGTTATTTTTGTGCCCTTACATTACTATTTTAAGGTCGGCTAGGATTATATTGTGACCCCATCGACTCCTATATATAGAATTTAGGTTTTTTCATTTGAATCATCCAAGAATTGTTCATTTATGTAATGTAAAGGAGGTTGATCCCTCGAAGAGGCTTATTTCTAAGTCAGTGATATCTCTTTTCTTCTATTTTATGAGTTGGTTTCATAACAAAGGAGAGATAAGAAAACAATTCTAATATTTACTCTCACAACGAAAACTTTCCCTCTTCATTTCCCCATTTTAATCCCATGATTAATTGTGTAATTAATTACACTAATAATTGTTTTAATTTTTCCATGGATAATTAATTAAAATGTCATGATGATATATATATGTTAGAATTGACAATTTCATATCCTTTATCTAGTAAGAGTGTGATAGCAGTTGATTGAGGAATTAAATCCTATAGGGACCATGACACCATCGGAAAGGAATAATCAAGGGGACATGAAGGTTTTTCAACATGCCTAACTATCCCTAGCCACCATTTCCACTTTAATTTGGTAATACCAAATTAAATTGTG
This sequence comes from Pinus albicaulis, assembly GCA_034641835.2. Classification (NCBI taxonomy): domain Eukaryota; kingdom Viridiplantae; phylum Streptophyta; class Pinopsida; order Pinales; family Pinaceae; genus Pinus; species Pinus albicaulis. The sequence goes on from JAXQQM020070984.1 coordinate 65,028, forward strand.
AGAATTATCCTCTATTACCTTTCTTAACTTGACAATCCAATCATTTCATGTAGTTTGTGGGAGGAACACCTTCCATAGTTATGAGAGAAATGGGCTGAGTACTTGAGGATGGAATTTGTGGACAAATCACCTCGTAGAGGTTTCTCCCATCTCCCTGGAAAACGTGTCCAACATTTAAGGGGATGAATTGCATGAATTATGGAATTCATTTAATGGGGAGAGGGAAAAATTTTGGATGTGGGTGTATGAGTAGTAGATTTGGGTTGTGTGCATGAGTAAGGGATGAGTTTTTTCATGTAGATAGATGAGAAAAAAAATTGAGATTTAAGCTAGGAGGATGCACGAGTAAAAATAATATAGATACGTTACATTGATGCCTTATAATGATATGGGAAGCTTTATGAAAATTCTAAAGTGTAGGATAAAAAATTTAGGACTTGGATGGGAACACATGAAGTCACTCAAAATAAGATGTACTTGATGTTAGAATTTATCTAGGAAAAGTGTTTTCCATACAGGCTTGGAACTAGCATGTGGGAAATTTTCCTAAATTGACTTGGAGTTTAATTTAAATTAGTGAGATATACGTTAATGACAAAATTACACTTTATTAATGTCAATGAGATATTAAAACACAACCATTGGATCAATAGGGGCCCAAGATTAAATCTTAGTCCTTGATCCTAGAGGATAGTTGGAAGGCCAAATGACACCCTCTCTTAACCTTATAGTGATATGAATATCAAGGAGAAGCTCATTTCCAATTGCTGAGTGAGAGAATAAAGAGAAGGGGTAGAGGTAGAGTTGAAGGAAGGAGGATGAGTTGTTGAATATAACAGTCAAGTGGCACATATTCCAAGACAAGAGTGTTAGCAAATATCCCAAGGAAGTGTGAGAATTAGTTGCAAACCATAAAATTAAGAATATGTAGCTAGTGTAGTAGTCAAAGGGCACAAAATTTGAGGAAACAAAGTGGCATGATTCTCTAAGGAGTGTTATACTGTAAAATAGTTATTTTCATGCATTTAAAGTCAATTTTGACATTGAATTCATGGTTGTATACTCTATATGGGTCGTATGATTTTGAGAATGAGGGTACGCACTTTGAGGTAGGTTGTATAACTAATTTGAGGGTTTTTTATGGCTCATAAATTGAGATCAACCTATAATTTAATTTCTCGATTATATTCAATTGTGTAAAGTTTGATTGTTGAAGCTAAATAATAAAATCCTCCCTCTCCCAAACTAGTTTTCCCTATGGTTTTTTTTCTCGGGACTTTTGTCCAAAAATTTCTGAGTAAAATTTCATGGTTTGTTGATTTTTTTGCTAATTTATAAGTTCATAATTTCCCATGTATGTTTTTTTTCATAAAAATCAGAATTGAATTTTTTGAGTGAATGCAATTTTCTAAGTGTAATTTTTTAGTGCAATTTCAGCCTAAGTGTTGAAAAAGTGTTTAATGAAATTTCCACAAGATAATTTTAAATTGTAGTGAATTTTTAGAGCGGTTTTCTAACATGGTATCAGAGCTCAGTTGCTCAGATTGAATCAATGATTGGGACAACACCTTATATTGATATTTTTCTCAACAATTGAAGGAATTTTTTTCTTTTTTCATGGTTACTGGTTTGAGATTTGAGGATATATTAGAAGGAGCCTCAAATTTGAGTGCATGTAGGGAGAGGATTGTGCAGATATTGGAGGAGAATGAGGTGTGGGATATCACACAAAATTTGTGTGTTTTTTCTTAAGATATAGTTCAGTTGAACAGCTGCAACAAGAAGAAGGTGAACGAAAAGAGGATTCTTCTTGATGCAGATAAATACCATGTGATTCCTCAAATCACAGGAAAAACCCATGCTTTTGAAATTTGAGAAGCACTTCGAAAAATATATAATAGTTCAAATAAAAATAGGAAAATGGTACTTAGGGAGAAACTAATGAGAACCAAGATGACAAAGAATGACACAACCTTTTCATACCTTACCAAAATAGCATAGATACATGATGAGTTGGGCGCTATTGGAGATGGAGTGAATGAATTTGAGCTGGTTATAATTTCCTTAAATGGATTTTATAGACCATGGAATAGCTTTGTTTGTGGGATTTTTTCTAGGGATAACTTTCCAAACTGGGAAAGACTATGGGATGATTTCATACAAAAGGAGTTGAGACTTCGGCTTTTCTCTTCTAGACAACAAATTTGAGATGGTGAGGAGAATGTGGCCCTTGTAGCTAAGGGCAAGAAGAAGTCCAAAAGGGGACCAAGGGTGGGGCCAAAAAGAATTTTGAGCAAAGGAAGGATAGGATAAAAGTTAAATGATTTTCTTCTCATAAGAATGGACATTGTGTAGTGACATGCGTAGGGAAGAAGAAGAAGAAAATGAAGAAGAAAATTCCAACTTCTATGGAGATAGATGAGTTATTTTCTTTGTTTGAGAAGGATTTTTCCTTGTTACTTGTATTAATTCTTACAGAGACTCTTTAGATGCTTGTAACTTTGATAATGGATCCACAGTCCACATATTAGGTATGAGGGAGAATTTATATGATGTCATTGAGGATGGGGTTGTTCGTGAGGTGATACTTGGTGATGAAACCATGGTCATGGAGGTTGGTCATGGGACTATTTCATATGATAGGGAATCATATGCATTGAGGACACTGAGGGATGTTTTTTGTGTTCCTGGGTTAAAGAAATATTTGATCTCAACTTATGCCATAAAGGATAAGGGATTTGAGGTGTTTTTCAGACATGGAAAGGTACACATCTACCTTAATGGGTACAACATCACTTCACCCAAAGTGATCAGGATCAGAGAGGGGAAGTTGTACATATTGATGTTTCATCCTAGTTATGCCTTGATGTGTATTAAAAGCAACAACAAAGAGTTGTGTGAGCTATGACATAGGAGGATTGATCATTTGCATCATGGAAATATCATGATTTTGAGGGAGTTTATCAAAAGATTACCAAAGCTCAATATCAACCATGGAGAGGTATGTAGAGGGTGTTTATCTTAGGAAGTACACAAGGGTGGAATTTCCAAGCAGTGATAACAGGACAAAATGTATACTTTATTTGGTTCATTTCAATGTATCTTGTGATGTGTATTCATTTCATCCTGGTTGATATGAGTAATATGTTATTTTTATAAATTAATTATCTAAGAAGACCTAGATATACGTCATGAAGACCAAGGGTGAGGTATTCAAGTGATTCCAAGAGTTCAAATCTCTTGTGGAGAACTAGATAGGAAGGAATATTCAAGTGTGAAGGTTGGATAATGTGGGTGAGTATAGCTCCATTTCATACAAGGATTTTTGTGAGTAAGGAGGAATCAAGAGAGAGTTGATAGTATCATAAAACCCTCAATAAAATGGGGTTGTAGAGTTGAAGAATAGGAACATCATGGGAGTATCTAGGGCCATGCTGCATGATGAATGTTTTCCGTTTTTACTTTGAGCTAAGGCTTGTAGCACTATTATTTATGTTAAAAATAGATTTCTCACAACGCATTGGGGAGGAAGACTCCTTAGGAGGCTTAGTCAGGGGAGAATATAGAGGTTGTGAACTTTAGGATATTTGGGTGATTTACATGGTCATATGTTCCTGCGGAGAATAGGAAGAATTTGGATCCCATCGCAGAGAGGGATATATTTCTGGGATAGAGTGAGACATTCAAGAACTATAATATTTACACCCCTTCCTTGAAAATTATTTATGTGAGGAAGGATGTCAAGTTTGAGGAGATTAGAGCCTTCTAGAAATACTTGGAGAAAAAACTAAGAGAGCAGTAGGGACCTCAGTCACAAGTTCCTTACAGTATAAGGTCACAAAATTTAAGTGGCATAGGTTATTTTTGCATTGGTGGGACACCAACATCAATTGTTATAGGTTCTGAGAGTACTCAATCACTAGGTACTAGCACACCTAGTTTAGCTACTTAATGTTTTGGTAGATAGTCTTCGAGTGTGCAGTTGTCATATACATATTTGGTAGATGAGTAGGATGAACATGATTATAAAACTCCTTTAAAGAGGAACGTAAAGAAGTTGCAAGAGGAAAAGTAATTAATGGGGAATTTGAGGAGTGTAGTGAGGGAGATTAGACCACCAAAAAGGTTTTGTGGTTATTGGGCTATGGTGAGAAACATTCAAGAGGTAGTGCCTTCTTCATTCAAGGATGCAATAGATCAACAAGTCTGAAGAGATTACATGGTGTAAGAGTATGCTTCCATGATGAAGAATAAATGTATTGGAGTTGGTACTGAGAATTGAGGGGAAGTAAGTGGTGACTTCTAGATGGTTATACAAGATCAAGTATGTTGTGAATGATAACATAAAGAAATATAAGGGCAGATTTGTGGCAAGAGGATTCAAAAATTTGGAGTGAGTGGAATATGAGGAGACGTTCACACCTATTTCACGGTACACTTTGATCAAAGCAGTAATCTCCATTACAACAAATATGGGGTGGAGGATACACCATATGGACATGAAGGAAAAATTTCTGAATGGGATTATATAGGAGGAGGTGTACATTGAGAAACAATAGTGATTAAATATTCATGGGAGAGAGTATTAGGTGTGCAGGTTGAAGAAACCCTTCTATGGACTTAAGCAAACTCTAAGAGCTTCACACTCACATATTGAATCACAATTGCAGCAGACTTGTTTCGAAAAGAATGAGGTTAATCCAGATATGTAAAGAGTGATGTTAATCCAGACATGTATTATATATTTATTTTTGGGGAACCTCTCATTTTTTTGCTATATGTAGATGATTTATTCATGATAGGGGAGGAGAGAGTGATATTTTTTTGCAATTAGGACTTTGCTTCATAGTATTAGACAAACGACATTAGGTTGATGCATTACTTTCTTAAGATACATGTGTGGAATGAGGATGGGAATATATTTCTAGGAAAAGGAAATTATGTAACTAATATTCTAAGGATATTGAAGTTGGAGGGTTACAAGCCTATGTCTACATCGATGATCACTCATTTCAAAAATCTATGCACCTGGATGAAAATGTGAAGTTGGGTTACACTTTTTGCCCTTTTTTGAGAAAAACCTTTCATTTGTTTCGGTTCTTCAACTTTTTTCAAGCTAAAACAATTTTTCTGTTTAGAATTTCATTTTGCGATAAAAATAAAAGTTGTCCAAAATTGTTAGCTTTCTATCACTTATTTTTTTGAATTTTTTTATACACATTTGATATGTCAACTTAGCATTTCTTTGAGTGTGTATTTGTTAACAATCAAAGGATTCATAAGAGGTCATGTTAATACGCAATGTTGTATTCTTTGAAAATTTGTGTTTTTGAGAAACAAAATGTGTTACAACAATCTAGACAGAGACTACTTCAGTTTTGTCATATTTCAAAGCCAATGGATGTATATCATAATTACTAGAATTTTTTGAACTAGTCCAATATGAAAAAACTGTATATTTTGAATATGTTTCGCGACGCAAGAAATTTCTTATCATATAAGTTATAAACTAAAAATCTAAACCTACCCATTAGAGACGACAGACCAATGTAATGCACCATAGTTTTTTCAACTTTTTTTACAATGTATTTTGGAAGATACAAAATTTTGATTTCATCGAATCACAATGACCTTCAGAAATTGTTTGCACCTGTTTTATTACAAAATTAATTAAAATTAGTAAATATTTATGAAATTCCATAAAAGTTATATTTCCTTAAAATAGATTCAATTCTAAAAATGCTTGTCTTGGTTCCGACAGTTAATTCAGAATGTTTCATGGAGTTTAATTAGTCCAAAGTTGCAGATACATATTCAGAACTTCATTCTGTGTAATTGGTGACGCGTTAGTTTGGCTGAACTCTTAAACAAAGTTCGGCTGAACTGTTTTTTGCGCCCATGGCCCATTATGTCTACGACATAAAAGTTCGACCGAAATTTTTATAAAAAAAATTTCCGAAATTTTACCTGAATTTCCGTCAGCCGAAAAATACCGCGGAGCCCCTCCAAAAAAACATTTCATGGCAATATAAATTGCCACGAAATTATTCATTATTCTCGCATATTTCGCACATTTGGTATGATTTTTACAAAGGTCTTGGTATGATTTTGCAAATAATTGTTTTGGGTTTAAGGACTTTTCTTGGAGGTACATTTAAAGGACATTTCTTGGAGGCATTCATTATTTTCACATATTTTTGTACATTTGGTCTGATTTTGCAAAGAATTGTTTTGTGTTTAAGGCATTTTCTTGGAGGTACATTCAAAGAACATTTTTGAAGGACTTTCTTGGAGGTACATTCAAAGGACATTTCTTGGAGGTATGTGATATAGTTTTTTGGATGTTTTTTGGGCTTCATTTTTTTTGAAAGTATGGATTTGGGCTTAATTTTCATTATTTTTGAAGGTATGGTTTTGGGCTTAATTTTGAAAGGACATTTTTTCGAAGTATTTTTTAAGGTGATATTTTTTGAAGTATTTTTTAAAGTGGCATTTTTTATGAATTTGGAATTAATTTTCAATGGACATTTTTTTGAGACATTTTTTGAAGTGACATTTTTTTAGAGTACGTGTTTTGGGTTGAAGTAAATTGTTTATAATGATTTTTTAAAATGATTTTTTGTCTAAATTTTTAAATGAATTTTTTTTGTAGGACTTGGAAGGAAATATTTTGAGCTTCATTTCATTTTTATAAGACATTTTTTTCTTGAATTTTTTAAAGTATGCTTTGGATTGGAGTATGTATTTTTTGCAAATTTTTTTAAATGAGTTATTTTTAAATTAAATCTTTTGTGATGTTTTTTTTTATTTAGTTTTTGTCTAAATTTTTGAAGGAAATTTTTTGAACTTCATACTCTATTATCATGAGAAATCTAAGGAATTGTATGAGAAAATATCATCGAAAAAGAGACCCTGAGGAACGTAGTGAAGAGACGAGACAAAATCGCAAAAGAAAGATAGAAGCACTCTCAAATATTGAAGGGGAAAATCAACCTCAACTAGAAGTTGAAGCAAGTATGTAAATGTAAATATTATGATTCTAATATATTTAAAATTTTCCTAGTGTAAAATGTGAAGCTTAATTTTTATTTGATGAACTAATTTGAAAAATATTTTGCAATGTAAACAGAGAGAGAGATATTCCTCAAAACATTGATGATGAGATACAAAATTTTGAAAGATAAAGTGAAAGAGATATTGGACCAATGATTGAAGATGGTGAAAAATCTGAAGAAAATTTGATGAAAGTGAATAACAAGAATACATATGCCTATACCCTATATATATATATATATATATATATATATATATATATATATATATATGTTGAACACATGCATGTAATATTGAAATTATACATATATATTTATTAATTTAGTTATTTATTAAATATGTAAACTTATTATGTACTATTCATTTGAATATGTACAAATGAAATCAATGTCGATGATGAGATGTTAGAAAACATTGACACTCACACATATGGAGATAAAAAAGCTGACCTTATATACGATATCATGTTAACCGCATTTTTGAGAAGTATTTCATAAAAGAAAAGGTGACAGTTCAAGAAAAAATGTTGAAAGGTCTCCTATCATTAAGGAAATTAAAAGAAGCTATGACTTTATTGGGTATTCAAAAATCAACAAAAGATAAAAAAATGAAGGAAAATGTGATACAAAATATAAATCGTGCTATAAATTCAATTAGAAGATCTAGACAGAAAAATACTTCATTGGTACGTAGAGCAATACATATGGTTGTGGTTTCATCAAGTACTAAAGAGAATCGTTTGGTAAAATATATGGCACAAGCATTAGGAACCTCGCAAAAAACTTTGCGAAAACATCAGAAATTTCGGCTGCAAATAGATGTAAATGATGAACTCGCTTGTTGGAGAGCTATTTGTAGGCAACCATACAAAGATAGACTTGGAGATAATGTTAAGAAAATAATATATGAATATTGGAAGAACAATTCGCGTGTTTCTCCAACTGCAAGGCATGTGATGCGAAGAAGAATAGCACGAAATCAGTACGAAGAACATGAAAAAAATTTCTTGGAAACCAGTCAGATAGAGTTGTTCAGCAAGTTCAAAGAAGAGAATTGTGAAATTCATGTTTCAATCAGTGCTTTTTTTCAACAAAAACCATGGTATGTAAAAACTATCATCGTACGCGATACTTTTTGTTGCCGTTATCATGCGGAATTTGAGTTATATTATGAAACATTCCTTGATTTTGGTAGAACATTTTGGAAGTATTCACCTCCTCCTTCCACTATCTATGATTTCATATCTCAAATTCTACGTGAAAGAGAAAGCGATGAACTATTTTACGAAAAGAAATGTGTTGGTGGTAAAAAATTTGATGATTGTGGAAATTTGACTAAATTTCAAAACAAATATCGTACTGATATAAATTATCAGTCATTGTCCAACATGAAAGTGAAATGGAAGATATATGAAATATCCATAGATCGATTCAAGGTGAAAATAATGTTAAAAGAATTGAATTACGAGAAGAAGAAATTTTTGTGATAGAATTTTTGAGAAAGTTTGAGGTAGAAATTTACAAATAAACCAAACATTCCCATAGAGCTCGATGGAAAGACTTGCAATTCAAATCCCACGAATTTTTTCAACGGTGCATTTTCAATTTGTTGTTGAAAAATATTTCATTCCACAAAAGAAATTGAAGTGAATATCATTAAGCCAAAAGTCTCCATGCTACAATCATATTCTATAGACATCGCGAACAGCATTCGATCATACAAACTTTTGATGAAAATAAAGCATATTATTAAAGAATATCACTTTTATATGCGGTGATGTCATTACATATTCATATTTTAGCTTCTAACATTGTTTTGAAAGAACATGATTCTGTTAAAATGTGGAATAACATTCAATGAACATTGGATATGATGAGATGGATCGCGATGGGTCAATTCAAATATTCATGATCATTCTGCGGTTGTGTTGTCTTCATGAAAACTTTGAATTAAACATTGTTGGAATTTACTGAATGATATCGGAAAGAACATGGCGGTCTTGAGGGCATGCATAAAAAACGCCGTAAAGTCTCGATGAACCCCTTTGCAAGTCAACTTCTGGACGCGAAAGAAGTTGTTCAATGGTGCATCGCTGCTCTAAGCCATGAGACTAACCAATCAAGGGAAGTGCGAAGGTACATTCAATTTATTTTTTATTGGATATCTAATTTTAAATAGTGTACATTTATCACAATGATTATCTTTGATTTTATTTTGATATCATACTTACATTCTTCTTTAAATTTTCCATATAAAGGTTTTTTTGGCATATCGAGATCGAAGACATAGATAGATTAATTGTAACTGATGTTGAAAAAATAAAAGGGACTCAAACATTGCATTCAATTAAAACAAAGTCATCCAAAAACGTGTTTGCATTGGATAAAAGAATATACTCTTGTTTTTGTTATGTTTGCATAGACAACACAAAATCCAATGACGTTTGTGAAAACAAAATGTATGTAAAAGATTGGAAACATACAGAGCTAAATACAAAGGGAAAAATGTCCATTGCAATCTTTCAAGAAATGCAATCAGAGGAGACTACAATATCATCCGATGGTGATCGAGTTTCTGATCTTGTTAGAGAAGGTAACATTTGAATATAATGATAAAGATCTAAAAATAAATTTAAATATGTATAATTTTGTTAAGTTTGTTTTATTGTGCAGGAGATGTTTTTGTTGTAGTTGCACCTACTGAAAATGATGAAAATGTGAAGTATTATTTGATGCGTTACACTGAACAAAAAATTAAATTATTAGAAAACTATAATGATCACATATTTCCATATGAAAGAGGATCTATTATACTAAAAGGTTATTTTTCAAACAAACTAATCAAAGTGGGGATTTTGTTTACTTTGAAGACTATGAACCTAATTTCATAAGTTTTCATTATAGTCACTTGGTGTGTGTAGCATGCATAAATTTGATAGATGTTCAATCAAAGAAAAAAACAAAAATTAAGAAATGGAAAATGTCAAAATCCGATCATGAACGGATTATTGAAGATGGCATTCAATTGGAATTTTTTTGATTGAACTGCCCAACAATTTTTTCTCTTTGGATTATATGTTTTAGAACTTCCAATACTCAACTGAAAATTGAGCTGCCTTGTTATGTTATTTGTGCAAGTGTTTGCACATGTACAATTTTTTTTGGTACATGCACACTCTAGTATCAACTAAAAGTAGCTTTTCCATACATGCATTGATGAAAAATGTTGCATATATATATATGTGTGTGTGTGTGTGTGTGTGTGTGTGTGTGTGTGTGTTCTAGAATGAAATTAACTGTTCAAGTAGTTTTACTATGTGCATTGATGAAAAATGTTTCACATACTCAATATATATGTTCTATAATGCAATTAACTGAAAGTATTTTTTCTATGTGCATTGATGAAAAATGTTTCACGTACTGGATATATACACAAACTGAATGTGCCCAGTTTTTCTTGTGGGATTTTCTGGTAAAAAAGTATCTACAACGTAAATAAATCATGCATGGTATAGTTTTGTACGAATATTCCTTTCAGACAAGAGACTCAGAGCACTTCTTCGACTTTTGGTGGGATTTGACCGACATCTCTATTCCTGATTGAAAATCTAGTACAAACTTTGTCTATCGAATGGTCGGATATGTTCTATGTGCATTGATGAGAAATGTTGTGCACGTATTGGATATATATATATGTTCTAGAATGAAATTAACTGAATGTCATCAATTTACCAATTTATAAATCAACAAGGCTACCTAGTTGAGTGCACTAATGACATTGACCCCAATTCAACAAACATATATCTACTTCTTATATTTCCAATCAAAATTAAAGGGATTCATATGGGAAAGAGGTAGAACATATAGCCCATGAAATACTTTTTAGAGGTTAATGAAGGTATCATCACGTTGGAAAATGTTTGGAACACTTGGTTGTACTTGAAAGTAATCTTAATATTGTTTTTTATCTTTACATAATATTGTTTGAGTGAAAAAAAATTCCAATGAAAAGAACATAGCTTTTCAATCCAACTAACCATATCAATTGAGCTCTATTTGAAAAAAAAGTTTAAAAAACCAAAAAAATCCAACAAAATAACATCCTTAGTTGTTATTTTTATTGGAATAACTAAATCATATTAAGGATTCTCTTCGTTGAATTTTTTTTTGGATGGAGAATCCTTAAAATATGATTTAGCTATTCCAATAAAAATGAGAACCACGAATGTTATGTTGCTGACATATTTTTGTTGGCATGTTAACTTTTCTTTACTCTTTTTTTCAATTAGAGCTCAATTGATATGGTTAGTTGCATTGAAAAGCTATGTTATTCCCATTATAAATTTTTTCACTCAAACAAGAGTATGTATAGATCGAAAGCAATCTTAAGATGCCAAATGTACTTCAACCATCCAAAACTTGATTTTTAAAAACTTTTTGATTATATCAAAACATTACTTCACATTTCATGCCAATTGTAGGTCAACTATTCAATAAAAACATTTAACATTATATCACATGCCAAATGTAGATCAACCATCCAAAACTTAATTTATTGTAAAGATGCCGGAATCATATATAACATTTATGCACATTTTCGATGTACTTCCACCTTCCTCCAAAACAGTTTTAAATTTTTGATATAATATCAAAACATTACTTCACACATCATACCGTTGGTTCAACTAGTTTTCCATGTTGGTTATGTCACATGCCAAATGTATATCAACATCCAAAACGCTTTTTTAATTTAACAAGAATTATAGATCACAGCATTGCTTTCTGCAAATGTACTTCAACCATCGAAACTTGGTTTAAACTTTGATTATATATATCAAAGCATTGCTACTTGTCATGTGAATTGTATTCCAACTATCCAATAAAAACATTTAACATTATATCACATGTATAGCGTGAATCAACCATCAAAACTTAACTTTAAAAACAATTATATTAGAACAATAAAATATATGTAAAAAGTTTGTGAATCTCTTTAAAGTATCAGAAGTTATATATATATATATATATATATATATATATATATATATATATATATATATATATATATATATATATATATATATATATATATATATATATATGTATATATATATTCAACTATGCATCTAGATAATATATAAAAAAGTAAATTTAATACTAGAAACCTCAATAAAATCTATAAATCATGTCCATCAAATACAGATGGATGTAGTGTCTTTCCTAGCACAGTCTCAATCTGCGCGCTATATTGCGAAGTGTGGGGAACTTGTACACAATGCACGTACAAACATTAAGATTTGATGTTTTAAAAATGAGTGAGAATATATAGAAATTCATGTAAAAAATCAAATATAAAAAAAAAATCATGCAATACCTCATGAGGTTCCCTCTCCATTTGTTGCTCGCCTGCTACAACTTCCCCCATGGGAACATTTCCAATAGTAAAATGTACAATATACATGTACAGTTATATATATATATATATTAAAAATTTTCAAATGAAAATGCATGTATATATAAAAGTTTATTTTCAATAATAATCAAAAAAAAGTTAGACAACTTGTTCAAATGGTTGAAATGGTGTGGATGTTCCTATCTCTATCGCTAGAGTCTGTGGGTTAAAGAAATCCTCTATAGAAACCTAAAATTAAAAATTTTAAAAGTATAAAATAACTCAAGATCAAAATCTCAATTTATAATAAAACTTTTAAACTTTGAAATTTATAAATTATAACTTTTAAAAAACATATATATTTAAAAGTGAAAATTTGAATACTTATGTAGGTGAATTTGGGACATCTCCTAAGAGAGGCTCCAAAAGAAAATCCCCAAAAACATAAAATTCAAAAGAAAATAACTCAAGATATAGATATATCTCATTTTTTAATGGAACTTTTTGAGGTGGAATATATATAACTTAAAAACATAAATTTCAAAAGTGAAAAATTGTCCATACTTGTTGTAGATAGGTCACATCTCCTAAGGAAGTAGAAGGTACATCTCCCAAGGAATAATAAGGTACCTCAATCCCAAAAACATCGGACGAAATCGAAATCTATTAAAACATTTTATTATGATATACATGTACATGCACATGTGTGCACAATTATTTATTTTAAAAATATCACTAAAATAACACTAACATTTGTCAACATATCTTGATGGTGAGACCCATCTTGATTGTTTGAACCAGAGGCTCCGAACGTGATATTAACATTTTTGTCATTCAGCATGCGTGACAACTGCAAATGGTGTTTTAACATATAATGATACATTTTTGTTATATTAATGTACATACAAATAAATGTATACATATAGATGTGTATTTATTACAAATTGTACATGTGTGTGTTAAAATAATTGAACCCTAACCATTAACACATATTGTTCCTGTGCCCTATTCCTTGTGAAGAATTAGGTCTTGCCAATCATTACGACAATTCATTGCATATATTCTGAGGTATTCAACACTCATGTTGTCAATCTCTTCATATGTACAATACACAAAATTGGCGTGTGCATTCTCACGTGCTCTTTGTCGATTCAGGAAAACATAGACTCCACCCAATCCACTTAGAACATTGTCGATGATTGCATCGCTTGCTTCTCGACTAATTTGAGAAGTGGCATCCATCTCTGACCACAAATTTTCGACCTGAAAAGGTCAACTAACCAATGGTGGCTCCAGGCGAGGCAACTAAAAATCATGCCTAGCGCCCCTACAGTCACATAATCGACCTTTCCCAGGACTAAAAAATTCAAACGAAAGGTTGTTGTAATTGGGTTTCATTTCCAAAAAGAATTCTGCATAAAACAATTTTGCAAAATAAAGAGGAACCTCATCGTTCCATGGGAGTCTTCCATAGGCTGCAAGGTGCCTATCATACAAATAGTGAGCTATATTGGGGTTCTTGAAATATTGCACCTTCAACATATTTATTTTCGGCCCTTCTTTGGAATTAAACATTGACTTTGCATTTTTTGTTGTAACTCTTTGTTTTACATCCTCCCATTTATCGAGACCCATTATTGTTTCCTTTCTTTTTCTCATGGCTTCTACAAATGTATTAGTCACTGGCCCAAGATTCAGTACATAGCTACTAGTTCGCCTAAAGAATGTGTAACTATTTCGAGGATTTGTCGACTCTCAGCAGGTAGATTCAAAGCCACGAGATCCCTCTACAATTTTGCATGAAGTTGTTGACACCTTTCTAAGGTGCATTGTGCCATGTTTCTTTCCCATGGTATATCAAAAATGTAAACCGGATAAGTAGGTCATGGTGGACAGCTTCTTCTTGGCATCTAGCGTTCGCCTACGTGCTTTTGACCAACATTTTATAGACATTTTTAGCCTCTCGTAGCTCTCATATATTTTACTTATAATAGACAATACCATCTTGACTCATTGTACAGTGAATGAAAAATATTAAATTGATGGCAACCTCGTGTGGTTGGCTATTGTATCTTTACTTGGCTGACCAAGGCGAGCAGAACTCCGAGCCGGCACCTGACCCATTGATTGGAATCAGGAGAATAAATATCTCACCACCTTCATGTAACTGTAGCATATTATTATTTTCTAAGGAGGTGAACCTGCTGACCTCTCGAGAGGCGTGAGAGAGGAGGCTTCTAGACAAATACACAAGTTGTAATCGTTGAAAAATTATGTTTCATACATATATAAATACTGATATTATTCATTGATTAAATTGCGTTCAAACCATACCATGACTCGGTGAACCATGGGCATGCTCCATGGATGGAGTATAGACCCTTCTCCTCTTATTAGCTCCTAAAAAATAAAAAATGAAACTTATTAACAAATAATTTAACTCGCAAAGTTGATAAAAAATCAATTCCATATCTACACACATGTATGGATATTTAAGATTATATTTAAATACCATGAACATCCCTCAATCCCTGATCCCTCCCTCTCATAGAGATATGGGATTCTGTTGATCTTCGTTGTTCATCCTCCAGGATATATATCTACGGTGGGCATTTAATTTTTCTTTTTTAAATGACTAATTTAAAATAAATTCAAAATAAATTTCAGAAAATTAATGTAATTTAGTGTACACAAATTATGTAAAACACAACTTTCAAAGCACTAATTGATGTGTAAAACTCAATTTAAGAAAAAAAAAATTATAAAAATGATAAGTTCACCAAATTGCGCTTTACATGGTGGGAGCACACTTGGTATAAGATTGAAAAAAACCCATTGTCATTAAAAAAGAAGTGAAACTCCATTTAAAAAAAAATTTGTTGAAGTCCCCACATTTTAATTTTTTAAAAATGTAAAGTTCGCCACTTGTTGCAAATGTGAAATTCACCAAGTTGCATTTTACATGGTGTGGTGGGAGCACACTTGATATATAATTGAAAAAAACACATGGTCAATAAAAAAGACGCATTTATAAATATACAACACACACATATCCAAGATATGTTACAATGCCCATCAATAAATTTTGAAGGAGAGCGTCTCAACACTAATTCATCTTTGAAAGATGAATCTTGAATTTTTGAAGAAGAGCATCTCAAAAATAATTCATCTTTGAGAGATGAATCTTGAATTTTTGAAGAAAAGTGTCTCAAAACAAATTCATCTTTGAGAGATGAATCTTGCATTGGCATTGCACCGTATAATTCTAATTCATCTATTAATAACTCATCTCTGATAGATGAATCCTAAATTGGAATTTCCCCACGCAATAGATCAATAGACATCTTATTCACATTTGTACAATGCCTTACACTAAAAAATTAAAATTGGCTAACAATGTTGTTTGCTATTTCATGCAGTTCTTTTGGTCTCTCCTTCTTAACATGATACACGCCATTCATCTAGTTGCAAACAAGTTCAGAATTGGTGAAAACTACAACTCCATTTGATCCATACTCCGTAGATGTTCCCAAGCATTCTATCAATCCAATATAATATGCCTTGTTGTTTTTTGTTCTTCCCGATATATTCATTTTCCTTTGGACGACTTTGTTAGTCGCAATATTGGAAAGCACATATGTAATCACTACTTTCCCTGGATTGGGATAACAAGAAACCTCTATGCATAATTTCCATTTTTCAACCATATTTAATGGCTTTCTTATCCTTGAAAAAAACAAATTCAATATATATATATATAGATATATTAAATTGACATTTATTGTAAATGCATGGGAGAAATGACACAAGATCATGAGATAAATGACATGTGCATGGTTTATCTTAAAGTTTGACTTAAAATTTTTATAGTAGAATTCACATCAAGAATTAATGGTAGGAAGCCTTTAGTTTGTGGGAGAAATGACACATGTACACAATTTACCTTAAAGTGGTTGTGTTTTATGGATATTAAAATGAAGAACTTCTATTTAGATCTATTCCAGAGATTGACTGTACAGGAATTTACTACATATGTCACCTTTCATAAAAGATGAGATCCAGAGGCTACCTGGCCCTTTACAGACTTTGCCTATAAAACTTGTAGAAGTTAGTTCACTACCTGTCCCAATTATACCCTATGAAGGGTGTAGAGGACCCGTGGAATCCCTAACACTACTTTACGTAGAGATAAGGGTGTATAAGAATGCATTTGTTTTACATTGGATATTAAAATGAAGAACCTCTATTTATATCTATTCCAAAGATTGACTATAGGGGCATTTACTAGATATGTCACCTTTCATAAAATATGAGATCCAAAGGCTACCTAGCCCTTTACAGACTCTGCCTATAGAACTTGTAGAAGTTAACACTACTAGTACCAATTATACCCTATGAAGGGTGTATAGGACCCGTGGAATCACTCACACTACTTTACTTAGACATAAGGGCATATAAGAATTCATTTGTTTTAAATTGAATATTTTTCATAATTTTAAATTAAGAATCTATTTGAAACAATTACCTATATAAGGTTAAACCCTATGTTTTATATCAAATCACTTTTGGTTTCAATGGGAAAATTTTATGGCTTTAATATGTTTTTCTCAAAATGTGATACACCCTATTAAAATGGGAGATATATCTACATGATTCCTATGGTGTAATAAAATATAGATGCATAAATTCAATGAGCATAGTTTTGAGATATAAAAGTCCAAAATGGAAGAGTTGTTTGTGAACAAATATCAATGTCACTATGGATATAGATCTGCTTCATTAAAAGGATTTTTATAGATGGATGTCCACTAAGTTGGAAAGAAGGGAAAATATCACAATTATATCTTAATGCATGTGTTTTACATTGAATATTTTTCATTTTATTAAAAATATATTTGAAACATTAAACTATATATAAGGTTAAAAGTTAGATGTTTTGTATCAAATTACTTTTGGTTTCAATGGAAAACTTTTATGGCTAATGTGTTTTTCTCACAATTATATGTTAATGCATGTGTTTTACATTGAATATTTTTCATTTTATTAAAAATCCATTTGAAACATTAAACTATATATAAGGTTAAAACCTAGATGTTTTGTATGAAAATACTTTTGGTTTCAATGGAAAACTTTTATGGCTAATGTGTTTTTCTCGAAATGTGATACACCCCATTAAAATGGGAGATATATCAAAATGAATCCTATGGTGTAATAAAATAGTTTCAAATAGTTTAAAAATATAGATGCATAAATTCAATGAGCATGGTTTTGAGATATAAATTCAATGAGCATAAAATTATAGTTTTGGGATATTTCTAGAAGGATGGACTTAAGTTGGAAAGAAGGGAAAATATCACAATTATATGTTAATGTGCATGTGTTTTACATTGAATATTTTTCATTTTCATAAGAATCTATTTTCAAAATATTGTTATAGCATCATTTCTCACCTTGACATGATTCATGATTGCTACATGGCTTTATGGGCACCCATTCCTACAGACTTGGACAAATTCACTTAAAAACAGTGGAAAATCTTTCATACGCGACTATGCCCGTGTTTTTCCGCGTGTATACGCTAGTAAAGCTAGACTTTT
>JAXQQM020075361.1:0-13396 GCA_034641835.2 Pinus albicaulis
TGTTGTAAAGAATCCCTTCTTTCCCTTAAGGCCCATTCAAGCGAGGAGACCATTGTTACGAGACTCTGGAGAGGTTTCCCTTTCCTTGGCGAGCTTTGCGAGACGTGGACAACCGGAGACCCGTTCGAAGGAAGCCGCGACGTCAGAACTTGGTTGTGACTTCTATTCGTTTATCACTTTAATAGATGACTATGATTATGGTTCCACTCCTTTTTCTATCATGTTAATGCGAGTAATATCTTTCTTCGACCGGGCGTTTGTTACTGGCGTCGGTTCCTGGTGCATGTATCTCGTTCGGCTTTCCGTGTGCAGTGTTCATCCACTGAGATCGTGGTTGACTCTGCAGAACCGCTGCAAAGAAAGGCTGAAGATCTTGGGATGATCTTCTCTTCTTTATCCATGTCAAGAATCCAGACAGTCACATCCCAAGTCTTTCATTCGTAACTAGGAGCTTGCGTCATAGCATTGTTTGTTTGTTGCTAGACCCCTGCTGGGCTAGTAGGGATCGCCTCTGTCCGCAGAGGGGATTTACCTCCTCAACAGTCTTGATGCTTTAGATTGGATATGTGGACAGATTAGAATGACAAGGAGCTGAAGAGGGCAAAGAAGAACTTGGATCCTCTCCAAACAGTGGAAAACATGAAAAACTAAATGAATTCAAAGGCAGAGCATCGTGAACAATGGATTCAACCTCATCTACTCATTCATTTAATTTAAGAAGCATCAGTGAGAAATGGCATACATTAAACATGAAGAAACTTACAGTAAACAGAGAGAAAACACCATCAAGAAAAAAACACCACAAGAATCCCAACAGGTGCCGCAAAACCTCTGATCTTTCCTTAGCCAAAATATGAAAAAATATGTACAATGGTGCCAAAAGTTGCCCAAGAGTCCAACCTGTAGAAAGTCTCAAAAATTACAATATATAGATCACTCTAACCCCTTCCCATGCCTCTAGGGGTCGAATTCCTTCTTCAGGGATCAGTTTCAACCAAATTCTAATCAAGGAGCTAAAATCTAGGCAGCTAACAACTTGCCTCTAAAAGAGTGGAAACTGATTCATTTACATGATTTTCACTTTTTGAGAGTGAATCTTCTATAATAGGTAAAAATGAGCCAAAGTTACATGTCAACCATCAATTTACATCATGAAAACCCAAAAATTTCATCCACAAGCAAAACTGGTCCCAACTGGCCGAAATTCTGAGCTGGAAGTTGAAAATTCAGCCAAAAATTTAAGTGGGTAGCGCCCCTGAGCTGAGTGGGTAGCGCGCCTTTCAGCCTGATTTTGAGGCACTTCCAGACATCCAAATTGAGCTCATGATAGCTGGTTGGAAAGCCCTAGATGTTGGCTATCCAACCCAAGTGGAATATCTCAATTTGGATTTCATTTACCCTGTCAAAAAGCAAATCTCCCAAGACTGGTCAAAATGAGCAGAATGAGGCTGCCTCAAGGAAGAGTGCTGTTGAAGTCAACTTTTGAAGGTCTTCCTCAACTCCAAATTGAGCTCATGATAGCTCATTGGAAATATATTTGTGTCTAGTTATCCTTTGACTCATCAAGCAAGTCATTTAGCCAACCATGCTAGGAGAAATCTTGATTTTCCCAAGGTCACTTCAGAGGTGCATTGAATTCTCCTGAGGCAACGGTATTTTTGACATTTATCTAAAACCATGATACCTGTGTAAAAAGTGAGGGAGGTTTTTCTGCTTTGACATGGTTTGGACAAAAACCTCTCTCATTTTTCCAAAATTAATCTTTGATTGCTCTGAAACATCTTTTGAGTGAAACTTATCCCGATGTGTGAAACAAAGAATTTTGTCGAAATGAAGCGAAATGAAGGGGATAAGGGGCTTCTAAATTCTTGGAGAAATTTTGGGAAGTAGGGAGGGATGTTAGGAAGCAGGGGAAAGTGGAATCTCAGAGATTGAATGAGGGGAAGGGGTCCAAAAGGGCAAAACACAGGCCTAGCCTAGAAAATTGCCAAGTTGTGGCAAGAAACTAGGGTTTGTGGAAAAATGAGGAATTTGGGGGATCTCAGTGATGGGAAATGTTTAATAAGGTAAATTAATGATAGGGGAAGGTGTATGAACATCAGGATACAAGTTTTTCTAATGATTTGACCATCCAAGAGAAATTACCTCCAAAACCCTAGGTGAGGGAAATGGACCTTACCAAGGCACAACTGAAGCATGAACAAGCTGTAAAATGACCCAATGGAACTTGACATGATGATGAAAACCCTCTGAATGATGGAACACTCAACTTAATGGTGACATGGACCGACATTTGGACAACTTTGAAAAAATTGAAAACAAACCCTAGACCTAATGCCTAGTGACCAAATTTTTCTTGAAGACTCATTGAAATGACAAAATTTGACCTTGACATCTTAAAATCACTTTGTAAGAGCATGTTTGATCACTGGAGGAAGGCTGCAAAGGCTGACTCTAACACCAGCATAAGTCAGAAGCCTTTGATGACAGATGTATTATACTAATTCAGTTGTTTGGAGGCTATTCAGTTTTGGAAGTGTTGCATGTGCGAGAAACACTTGAGAAGTGTTGCATTCAAAGGTTGCTGGGCGCATGCATGGAGTTGCATGTCGCATGCAAAGACACTCCTTTCTTGTTGAGAGGGAGTGTTGAAGTTTGCAACAAGAAATAGTGAAATTTGCATCTGGAAACAACATCCTTGATCCTAGTGAAAATTAAGCACCTACACAAGGTGGGGCCCACATAGGCTATTTTTAGGTTTATGTCTATTTTTATGATGTTAAGAAAATTCTGTTTATAACGGGAGTCTATTTTTAGAATGGTGAGAAAATTATATTTATATATGAGATTCTATTTTTAGATGCATGTGCGAAGTCTATTTATAGATCGCATGTCTAAAAATAGAATGCATGTCGATTATTATTACCTCTTAAAAATAATTGGACAATAAATATTAATCTATTCTCTTGAAGCACTTGATTTCAGTTAACTGAAGCGACAAACCGATTAGCTAAAGGAATTTTGAGTTCTAAGGTTGGTTGGTGGGGTATGCAAGTGAATTTAGTTGTAACTGAGTGATTCGAAGTTGTAACAGAGTTGTATGTGTAGTTATATGAGTTGTAAAGTAGTTTAACTCAGTTAAGTGAGTTAAACTCAATTGTGCTAGTTGTAACTATTTGTAACTAAAGATACACTAGTGAGAGATCAATGAATTAAATTTTAAATTAATTCACATGGAGTGATCTCACATGCAACTGAAGATTTACTACTACTAACTACATGCATGTCAGATCCAATGAAGACCCAGTTGAGAATAGGTGAAAGGGACAGTTTGACTATCAGTTGTGACATTAGTGGGTGCACTCATGAAACCACACACACATTGGTGACACCTATGAGGATTGCGTAGTCACGGCAGGCAAGAAATCATTCATTCAGAGGTTCTTGACCATCAGGGATTGCACAGTGGAGGCAGGCTGTCAGGAAGCAGTAAATTGGTGCATGTATTTGCCAATTTTTGTATGACAATGTGAGATGATTGTATATTGTTCTGAGAGCTCTTGGATTATAGTTTTGTATGATATTGTTTCATGATCCATGATATATACATAATATATGATAATGGGGTTTTTAGCTTTATGCTTTCCCAGTAAAAACATATGTGTTATGTGTGATTGATCTTTCTTCATGTGTTTGCAATTGGGGATTAAATTTCCGCAAATATTTTAGTAGAAGGATTATGTATTTAATAGTGGCATATAATTTTTAGATCAGGAGAATCTGGGAAATCCATAATTGTATTAAAATTTCTACAAATTTCCCTCGTCAAACATAGTGAATGATTCCTCACTCTCTTAGTGCATGCAGACACTTCCTATGCCAGACCTCATAGCCCCTCGCCATGATTTCACTAGTCACTAGGAAAAATGAAACATGACTCTACTAGTTTGATTCCCTCTTGTGGCAAAGGTGGTGGTCCCAAAAATCAAGTTTGTGGTCAAGGCAACCACTTCAATGTTTCTCTTCAAAGTCACTATTAGTTTCTAGCCTCTTCCATCCGACCAACCTCCTCAGGCATCCCTCTGCCATATGGCCTGAACTACTACAAATAGTTCCCTGTGGTTTAGGAGGACCTCTCTAAATGTTAGCTGGTGCTAGCGACTTTGAAAGGTAGTGTTGCTACATGAAATGCTCTATGTTTTGTGTTGCTGGTATTTTAGGGTTTTGTTTTCCTTCTAGTCATGGTTTCATACATTTTGCTGGAATGTAACTGCAAGGAGGCTCTTTGGTTTCTACTTCATGAGAATAGACCTCCCCAAATCTATCTTCATCTTTTGTTTTCCTGCTTCCAGGCCCATGTTCATGGCCAGTCACTATTGAGCTCTAATACTTTGATGAATTTAATTTTCGTAGCTCTACTGTAATACAAAGTCCCTTTACTTATCAAAAAAAACATTAGTGCTTGGAATGCATGATGTAAGTTAAGAAGGTGTGGGAGATCTGATCTCACATGGCATAATTCATTGATGAGATGCTTTAGGTGATGGAGATATGAAACCCATCAAATGAGACTCTATTTTATGTATCCTGAGAACGCTGTAAGGAGCACCCTGGTAGCTGAACTCATCAACGTAGTATGCTTAGAGGAAAGCATCAATGAATTGGAGAGGGTACACTAAAATGATTACCAAATTCACATGGCAACTAGACATAATGTTTGTGGTGATTTTTGGTATTGGAGGTGCAAGATTGGATATAAGCATAGTGTGAGGTAGAATGTAGGAATGAAGTGGAGAAGAGGTGCTACTTCAACAAGCGTTAGGCATGGAAAGCTCAAACTTTTTAAATTTGGAAATGTATATGGATGGATCTCTTGTCAGTTATAATTTTTTTTTGGAAACATTAGGCTTTGCCAAGTAGTTTCCTTATGTGTTGCTAGTTTAAAGTCAATTTGTCTCATCCCTCTTTAAAAAATTGGAGATTATATTCCTGAGAAATTTGTTGAGTAGGGAAGTTACAACCTAGGTTGGTAGGAGGAATCACTAAGGAAACACTCTAAATATTTTCCAACATATCATTGTTTGGAATTAGGTAGAGAGAGGGAAAATCAAAGCAATGGGGAAGGTAATATGTTCTAGAACATCTCAAAAGCTCTTATTGTTATTTTGGTTCTCATTGATATTGCTCTCCATTGTCTAGTTCTAGTTAAAGTTCAATTATTTTTAGAGAGATCAGGTAATGCTCTGGCTAAGGGGACCCCATGGAACTCTATTTGAGTCATATCCACGTCCAGAGTGATTTTGGCTAAATCCCTTTTGATCAATCAAGTGAAGGAAGCAACTGTTGGGCTCTAGTCATTCTGTAATCATAAGAGTAAAGTGGGGAATCTTGATGAAGCATTTCAAAATAGGAAGTTTACAAACATCCCACATTTCTCTAGAGACATGAACACTTAGATTTTGGAGAATATTAATCAATTGTAGAATGAAATTCTCTCCTTGTAGATGAGATACAATTAAATTTTTTGTGATCTCACTTCCACTATGGAGATTTTGCTTGACTAGCGAACTACCATGCAAAGGATAGAGGATGAGATTGCTAGTTTAAGACAATGGATTGAAGAGTTGCAACACACTCTGAAAAAGAATCCTGCTAACCAATATACCTCTACCAATAATGTTAATCAAGCTAATCAAGTTTTTCTTAACTTGAATCTACTTCCCTTTGTTTAGGAGATGTATTCCACCATTAAGAAACTCTACAAACTCTACATGTATTATAAAACTTGCTTAATTTTGCTTGTTTCTAATGGATTTACACTTATAAATATGGTAAACCAAGTAACTTAAAAGTTTTTTTTTTTTTTTTTTTGATATAATGGGCACCCCATATTAAATACATAGAAAAAAAATTCAATTACAAATACCTAATTTTGATGTACCAATGGTGTCTCATCACATAATTGTTAATACAAAGTTCTCATTCATGTTAAAAAAAATGTGTCTCACCTATAATCCTAGGAGGTGCCTAATTGATATGTATGTAGTAGAGTGTGAGTAGATTGCATATTCTCACACCCACCCACCTACCCATCCATCCTTTCAACGTTGGGAATATGTAAGTGAATTATAGACCATTTTGACTAAACATTTTAAATTAAAAGATAAATAAATCTCCAAAACATTTATTATGCCTATAAGTATGTATATTTTAAAATTAGAAGCGAGCTAAGAGATATTTCAGATATAACATTATATTCCTTTTTCATCCTAATTTTTCAAATTTAAACTCAAAATTTTCAACAACAAGAAGAGGGAGTGGTGTAACTCCCTCTCCTTTGCTCAGTCAGTTTTTAATAATATTTTTTGCTGCTCCTACTTATTGCTATACTGTTATTCTGCATTTTTTTAATTATCTCTGCAATTTGCACAGTTCTGAATTTGTCTTGCAGTTTCTGAAAACTCTGCAATTCTCCAGCTCCTGCAATTTCTGCAGTTACAATTCAGTACCTGCAAATTTCTGCAACTACTATTTCAAAAATATTTTCCAAAACCTGTAGGCCTCCTCTTTTTTTTTTCTCACAACTCCCTATCGCTACACACTTATACTACCCGCTCCACACTCCGCATACTACTGCTCGACTTACCCGCCTGCTCCACCTGCGAGCTCTCGACCTCAACCGCTCCCCTCCTCGGCCATACGACCCCCTCCATATATGTAACACTCTGTCATATTACAATACCGCCTACAGCTGGTTCAAATTTTAATACGCTCCCATTCCCACAGACATATTACAATACCGCCTACAGCTGGTTGTAATACGCTCCCATTCCCATGCCCTGTCCATATTATAATACACATTCATATTATAATACCTCTGTCATAACACGCTGTCACTGCTCTCCATAATACGCTGTCACCGCTCTTCATATATACGCCATCCATATTATAATACCATTCCACCACCTTATAATACCACCCCCTCCCATCTTTTAATACCATATTACCGCCCTTCCATATTGCCCTTCCATATCGCCCTCCCATTTAATACAAATACAGCCCTTCCATATCGCTTCCCATACAATTTTTTTTTTTCTCCAAACAAAAAAAAATACATATATTTTTTTTGGTGCAGAATTCAGTGTTTTTTAGCAAAGAGTTTGTCTCCTTTTAAATTCAGTATATTCTCCAGGAAAGAGTTTTTGTCCCCTTTAATTGAGAAAATTTCCAGAGTTGAAAGTTTTCTAGCAGAATTTTTTTTCCTCTTCAAAAGAATTTTTTCCAGCAAACTAAAGCATTCTCTCATATCCATTGTTGGGGTGGTTCTCTCCGGAAAAGGGAACTATCTTGAATGGTCTCAAAATATTAAACACACACTCATTTTTAATGAGTTGTGGAGAGGAATCTGTGAAGGACAAGAAGGAAATCCACCAGCAAATCCCACTTCAGACAAAGAACTCTCCATTTGGGAAAATAAGAACTGCAAGGCCTATGTCTTGATTGCAGCTTCCGTAAATGAAGAGGTGAGTCACCACATTTCATCATTCTCAAATTCCTATGATGCCTTGAGCAAGCTAAAAGAACTCTATGACTCACATTCAGAATTAGAAAATGTTCAATTGATGATTAAGTTGTTCAGTCTTGAAATGAAGAATGATGACCCCCTTGCCTTAGCTTCAGAAGTTAGATCGATCATGCATGATATTGATAACACTGGTGTAAAAATGGACATACCTCTCATAGCATATGTTAAGGCATTATATCCGACTTACTCACATTATCTTGAGTCTTTGCAAGCAAGTGGGAACCTTGAGCATATCACCTTTGATACACTTGAGAAAATGTTTGCAGAAAGAGAGAAAACTTTTGGGAAGATGACAATCCCTTCATCTTCCGAAGAGGCTGCATACTTGGCACATAGAGAAAAGAGTCATGCTCCAGATTCATCCAGAGGAAGAGGTGGCAGAAGAGGAAGAGGAAGAAGAAACTTCACAGAAAGGGGGGGCAGACAATCTGACAAATCCAATCTTCATTGCACACGCTGTAATAGAGATGGACATGATGCATCCAAATGCAGAACACCTTGGGAGAAAATTGAGCAGCAAAGAAATCAAGACAAAGGTAAAACTAATGACAAAGACAAAGGTAAAGCACCTGAATCCGCTCATTATGTTCTAGCACATTGTAACAATGGAGTAACTGAAGACTTGTTTGATTTTCATGTACTTCATGGAGAGATGATTGGTTCCTAGATTCAAGAGTAACATGTCACATGACATTTAGAAAAGATTTTTTTGAAGAATTCACTAACAAAGTTGATGGAGCAGTATATTTCGCAGATAAATCCAAACTCAAGCCATCAGGGCTTAGCACAGTCAGGCTTAAGTTGCCTGGTCTTCCAGATCATATTCTACATGAGGTTCTATACCTCCCTGAGTTGAGGAGAAACTTGCTGTCCCTGGTTCAAATCCGCCAGCAAGGACACTCCATTCACTTGTTTGATGGCAAGGCATAGGTCAGAAAAGCATCAGATCACTCACTTGTCATGGAGGGAATAGAAGAAGGGAGAATCTTGAAGCTGAAAGGTTCATCTGCTCATGCTCAAAACTTTGCATTCAGTTCACATCATGATGAAGGTACATTCCCATCAAATCTTTTATGGCATGCTAGATTTGGACACTTAAACTATGAAAGCCTTTGTTTGTTGAAGAAAAATGGTGTTAATGGATTGCCTACAATTCCTAGAAAACCTAAGGAATGTGATGCTTGTATTCTAGGAAAGCATAGCAAACAGCCATTTCATGATTCACACTCCAGAGCACATAGAAAACTTGAGCTTGTTCATTCAGATTTATGTGGCCCTATGCCTATTGCTTCTGAAAATGGAAATAAATACATGATGACATTTATTGATGACTACACCAGAATGTGTTGGATTTACTTATTGAAGAATAAGTCCGATGCTTTTCAAACTTTCAAGAATTTTCATGCATGGATTGAAAATGATGCACAAACACATATTGGCTCTCTACGTACTGATAATGGAAAAGAATACACTTCAAACGAATTTGAAAATTATCTTCATCAACATGGAATCAAACATCAAACCACTGTGCCATATAATCCACAACAGAACGGTGTAGCTGAAAGAATGAACAGAACCATCTTAAATATGGTCCGCTCCATGTTATTTTTCAAGAATGTAAAATTGATGTTTTGGGCTGATGCAGTTCTATGTGCCGTTTATATAAAGAATAGGTGTCCTTCAAGTTCAATTAGAAACAAAACTCCTTTTGAAATGTGGCATGGCCACATTCCTTCGGTAAAGAATTTC
This sequence comes from Pinus albicaulis, assembly GCA_034641835.2. Lineage (NCBI taxonomy): Eukaryota > Viridiplantae > Streptophyta > Pinopsida > Pinales > Pinaceae > Pinus > Pinus albicaulis. The sequence goes on from JAXQQM020075361.1 coordinate 9,335, forward strand.
AGGGTCTTTGGGTCCACCTGTTATGCCTTGATACCCAAGGGTCAAAGGAACAACTTGGTGCTAGAAGTAGAAAATGTATCTTCTTGGGGTACTCCAATACCTCCAAAGGATATCGTCTCTATGATGAAGCAAATAAGAAGTTTGTAATAGCAAGAGATGTCATATTTTTTGAATCTTCCAAGAGTGACAAGGTTGTTGAGCGGCAACTTGATCGCCTGGATAGATTCACACATGCAAAGTCCTTCCAAGAATTTGATAATGTGATTCCACATCTTGAAGGGGGGATTCCGATATTGAATCAAACTGTGGAATCATGTCCTGAAGCACTCTCTCCCCCACATGAAGAAACAACCACGGATGACACATTGGATGATGTGATTGACAGAATTGGGAGATCGAATCTTGAATCAATCCCAACTCAGTCAAATGACCAGCCTGGGCCATCTCAGAAAGGTCCTCCCAAATGGCTGACAAAGACACTGGAGAATGTTCATCCCGATGAGGTTGGAAAAACAGGAACAAGAAGTTCCACTCAACAAATCGAAGGTGATGTAGATAATTTTGATTCTCCTGTTGATATGGATATTGCTTATAACTGTGAATTGAGTTTTTCTATAGATCATGAACCAACTTCCTTCAAAGAAGCCGCTTCTCATGATGAATGGAAAGAAGCGATGTAGAAGGAGTATGATGCCTTGATAAAGAATGGCACTTGGAAGCTGGTTGATCCGCCTTTGGGAACAGAACCAATTGGCTGTAAGTGGGTCTACAAGAACAAGTATAAAGCAGATGGCTCACTTGACAAGCACAAGACCAGGCTTGTGGCAAAAGGTTTTGCACAAAAAGAAGGAGTCGATTATGAAGAAAATTTTGCTCCCATAGCAAAATGGACCACCATCCGGACTCTCTTTGCCCTAGCAGCTCAGAATGGATGGAAAGTCCATTAGATGGATGTAAAAACAACTTTTTTGAATGGAGATATAAAGGAGAAAGTTTATATGTCCCAGCCAGAAGGATTTGTGGTAAAGGGTCAAGAACACAAAGTTTGCAAACTTGTAAAATCCTTGTATGGCCTCAAGCAAGCACCACGAGCCTGGTATGAGAAATTGACTGAGCATCTTCTGAAACTTGACTTCAAACATTTTGATCTTGATCTTCAAACATTTTGATCTTGATGATGCAACTTTGTTTTTTAATAAAGTTGGAAAAACAGTTGTATATCTTGTGGTATATGTAGATGATATTTTGATAACAGGAAACAATGAGAGCTATATTGCATCCATAAAGAAAGAGTTGAAGAAAGGTTTTGAAATGACTGATTTGGGTCATGTTCATTACTATTTGGGTATTGAAGTAATTCAACATCCTAAATTCATATTTCTTTCTCAAAAGAAGTAAATTGGAGATCTCTTGAACAAGTTTGGCATGAATGAATGTAATCCCTTAACCACTCCAATGGAACAAAACTTGAAGCTCACATCTATTGAAGGGAAGGAATTTGAGGATGCAACTAAGTATAGACAGCTTGTAGGAAGTCTTATCTACCTGACCACCACTAGACCTGACATTTCATTTGCTGTTGGAATCCTCTCAAGGTTCATGCAAAAGCCTTGTGAAGGACATTGGTCTGCTGCAAAAAGAGTGTTAAGGTACTTGAAGGGGACTCAAGACTTTGGACTCAAATATACACAGGTAGGCGACTTTAGCTTGATCGGATACTCTGATTTAGACTTTGATGGCGACAAAGAAACATGGGTGTCTACTACAGGTTACACCATGAGTCTTGGATCAGGAGCTGTCTCATGGAGATCACACAAACAGTCAGTTCCAGCAGATTCCACGACCGAGGCAGAATATGTGGCAGCAGCTGAAGCAACAAAGGAAATTGTGTGGCTCCGAAAAATCCTGGAAGATTTGCAGATGAAACAAATGTACTCCACACCACTCATGATCGACAACACTTCTGCAATAAAGTTGGCCAAGAAGCCAAAGTTCCATGATCGAACAAAGCACATCAATACAAAGTACCATCTAATTCGACATCATGTTCAGGCCAAAACCATCTATCTACATCATTGTTCTACAAATGAGAAAACTGCTGATATCTTCACCAAAGCACTTGGAAGAGAAAAGTTTGAAAAGTTCAGATCGATGCTTGGGCTCACCAACATCCCTTCGGATTAAAGGGGGGAATGTTGACACCTAATCCTATGGGATGGGTGTGGATATTTAATTTTGTATAATAAATAATATTGGGAAATAAGGAAGGCCAAGAGTCATTGGGAGATGAATCCCAATAGCCTCACCTCCATGTATAAATGCATGTACATTCTTCAGCTAATACAGATTCTCATTTGAGGAGTTACCTCTTGGTTTGACATTAAGCCAACGGTGTTAACAAAAATGATTTGCAGTGACTCTGAACATGAGGTGGAGAAAGTGTAATGAAATAAGGAATAGGTTAGTAGCGACGGTTGGACTGATAACAACTTCTGCGATACATGTCAACTACGTTTTCTATTTGAGTCACATGCTAGTCATGGATTTAAAAGTAAAAGCACAGTTCCTTATGCTATCATGTTAAGTGAAACAGGGGCTCCTCCTATTGAAGCGATTGCTATGGTGCGAGTCATAAGGTATTTGAAAAAAATTGAGCAAATGGAAGAGGGTGGATGGCCTAAGGTTGTGTTTAGTGACAGATTGTGCAAAATAAAGAAGACTTGGATGCGGAAAAATAACAAATGGTTTAGCAAATGGGGTATTTTCTTGAGCATGTGTCCTACAAACAGTAAAGAGATAAATTTTTTTTTTTTTTTTATGGATAAGTTCCACAAACTTACTTGGGAGAAATAGCTAGGGAGAAAGAAGAAGTACTAGATTGAAGAGTTTAACCCCATGCATAACCATCAACAAAAGGCGTACATAGGGGCTAATATTTCTTGGAGATCTAAAATTATTATTGCTCAATTAAGGAATAATTCTCATCAACTCCGTTGTGAAACAGGGCACTGGAAAAGGCCAAAAGAAATGTGGGAGGAAAGAGTATGTATTTTTTGCTCCTCCAAAAAAGTGGAAACAAAAAAGCATTTCATTTTAGAATGTGAGGCATTCAAAGACATCAGGGAAAAGTACGCAGGTATTATGGCAGCTAGTTCTTGGGATAATCTATTCAACGAAGAGTTTGTCGATAAAATGGGAGCGGTTATTGTAAAACTTCATAGGAAAAGGGTCGAATACAAGAGCCAAATGGAGAAGCAATCCGTCCCATAGGCTATTTTTAGCCTCGTGGACATTAAAAATACTTTCTTTCTTTCTATATATCCCGCTCCTTATTTCTCATATTTACACCGAAGGTGTTTCCTTTGAAATCCTTCAACACCAACTTTCCTCTACCGCTTTAAGCAAACAATTGTCATATTTTTCCACCATTGATTCGAGCAAACCACTGTCATTAATGACACTGAAAAAGGAACGTTGCCTGCTGGTTACACTGAAGGTGTTTCCTTTTAAAACTCTTAAGCATCGACTTTCGCCTTTTGTTTTTTTTTTTTACACCCTTGGTTCAAGCAAACTACTGTCATCATTTTTGTAGATTCAGAAGTTTCCTGAGACACATAACTTTATTGACCATGGAAAAATATTACATAGCAAATTACAGGAGTTTACAAACGTAAACTCTCACTATCACACTACACAATGAAATTAGGAAACTAACCTATTTATAAGCTCTATGTTCTAACTTAATCTAGTTAATGATCACTTTGAAACCCAACAAGTTTCCATTTACAATAAATGACTTTCTAACCATTCTACTAACTTTACTCCTATTTTAGAGCCTAGGAAACGACTCTATTCTAGAGTCCTATTTTTACTAACAAAATACTATTTCTAAGTATCTCTAATATTTATTAAATATTCTAATTTAATAAATATATTTATCCTAACTTTACATTATTTAATTTATGTATTTTTGGATTTATAATTGCCTTTATGAAAGAGGCTAACATTCCCCCCTTCAAGGATAAATCCAAAATAAGAACGAGGAACCATCTTCCAATTTTT
>JAXQQM020072962.1:0-21431 GCA_034641835.2 Pinus albicaulis
CTCATTACTTTTTAATTAAAATTTCAATTTACCTAATTTTATATTTCATAAAAGATAATTTGAATTTTATATTTTATATTTTATTATATTTAATAAAAATTTAAATTTTAAAATTTATAACACTCGCCTAATTATCAATTTCTTTAACCAAAAAAATATATCCAAATTTATTAGAAATATTACTTGATCTTAAAACTAATTAAAATGGTTGTCAATGGCTGTCATTACAGCGTATATTATGCAGATATTTAGATAACCCTTTTGCTTAGATATTAAGTTGTAATTTTTTTAATTATTATAAATGACCACTTATTTTATTTTTAAAAGCTTTTGACGCTCTTCTCGCTGCATATGCAATTGCCTACCGACAAAATCTGATTAGCGAATGAATTACAAAATGAAAAATATAATCTATTGTCATGATCCATGTGACAGGAGAGGAGGATCACAAGCCCAGCCGTCTCTTCGAAGCCAAAATTGGACGGTGGAGATGTGTGGGCACAACATTTAAATTTGAATTAGTTAATTATTTAAAAAAACTGCGGCAATAAAAAGGAACACGGTTCTACGGAGGCATGGAGGTAGCTGGGAGTGGCGGGTGGTGGGAGTGGCGAGTGGGAGGAGGAGCCGCGCCAGGGGGAGGGGTGGTGGAGGAGGGGTTCAGAGTCATCTCCATTCACCGTTTGCTGCGGTCAGAAGCTGGAGAGGCAGGGTCCACCATCGGGCCGGAGAAGAGAAAGGTTGCCGGAGGGGCAGATCGGGAGCTGTCACATTAGCTCCCGATTCGTCGAACGAAAGACTTCTCCCTGATTAAGCGACTGTTCGTTGGAAGTACTGTCGAAGTACTGTATAAACATTATTATCGTGTCCGCACCTAATCGAACCTTCTCATTGAAATTTGAAATTACAGTAATCAGGCCATGCACCGACGTTGACCAATATTCTGGAAGCGACTGTTCGTTGGAAGTACTGTCGATTCTGGAAGCTACTGTAAGTTGGAAGTATTTGGCGGTGTACGAAGTTTGGGACTGAAAATGGCATCATGGAATGTATGTATCTTGATGTGATACTCATACTAGTTTCAGAAGAATTTCTAGGACACTTCAACGTTATGTTATTTATAACTCTAACATAAACTACATTGGAGAATTGAAAGTGATACTGGATCAAAAAAAATTAAAAATTTCAGTTGGTGCTTAACTAAGTTGGTGAAAGCGGACTGTTGTTAACCACCACGAGGTTTTAATTCTTTGAATGACATGGTCATGTATGCTTGTGCTTGCAAAAAATAGGTAGGTCCTGGTGCATGTCTTAGGTGACTTTGGCAGAATAGATACAATAACAAAATGGAAAATCCAAAATCCAGAACAAAATAGATACTTGCAAACCCTAAGAACTAGTCACTTCCGAACATATCAACAATATTAACAAGGCAAGCAGATATCTACACCAATATTTGGTAGGATCTATATGATTAAGCTCAGCTTCATACATTAAATAAATTGTAGAAAATAATAAGTAAACTATGTAGTACATGATTAAATTTGTCTTATGTGATTTTTTTGGATGGTAAAGAATTATTCGAGATTATGCCAAACATGAAATACAAGCATTCAATTTCCTTAGGTGCAAAAGAAGTAAGGATTGTACTTTGATTAAAGATAAAGTATTGGGTCTCTTAGCCTAGCAGTGCAAATATGACATTAAAGAACCCATGTAGAGTCTAGTCCTATTGGTGCAAAGAAGTTTTAATGAAGCAATGGTTTTGCATGAACTTCTACTAGGTAGCGTGCCTCAAACGACAACTATACCTCTTGAAATTATGTGTCATCTTGATCTATGTGTTGCATGAGTGATGTTAAATACCCTCGATATAAATCATGACCTCACTCTGCACTCTTTGATGGTCATATAAAAATTTGGAACCACATATTTGATAGATACCTCAAAATTTCTAACATATTTTGAACAATCATAAATAAATGACACAACTAGTGTCTCTGTGTTTTTCTTTGATTCTAGTGAATTTGGCTTGTTGCACATTGAGATATGCATTATGTGTTGGTTAACTCAATGGTTTCAGAAATTTTGAGGATATTTTTTACAATAAATGGTGCTTTGTGTAGGAAGGAAATGGCGAAGAGAAGAAGGAGAATAAGGAAGAAAAAAAGGGTGGGGTGATAAGAAGGAAGATAGCCCTTTCATAGTTGTGATAAAGGTGGACATGCATTATGAAGGTTGTTCTATAAAGGTCAAGAATTGTGTCAAAGACATGCCTAATTTATATGCACATTGAATATTTGTTAGTTTTGATGATTTTCGTCCTTGAAGTTGTGGCAATGGATGAGATTTTGAAAAAAAACCCACTTTTGTCTTTTTTGTTTATAATATTTAGAGCAGTATTGTTAATGAATATTTATACTATATCTTAACCTTAATTATTTACAAACACATTGATTCTTTTATAACTAACTATCTACCCCTTCTAAAATGATATTTTCTCTTTCGTTTATAATATTTAATATTTTGTCTCTTTTGTTTATAATATTTAGAGCAGTGTTGTTAAAATGATATTTTCTCTTTGTTTATAATATTTAATATTTTGTCTTTTTTGTTTATAATATTTAGAGCTCAGTGTTGTTAACAAATATTTTTTTTGAAAATTATACAAATTTTGGCAAGAATATTTGTAAATTTTGATTATTAAACTTCAAGATTTTGAGTGTTTTAGAGGTTTTTGATGGTATTGAATCTATTTCTACCATTAAAAAAACATGATTTAAATATTGTTAAGGATAGATTTTTTGAGATCTTTTTGCCCATATTCCTACTACTTTTGACCGTCCTAGCAATTCCTCTACCTCTATAGACTTTATCCATATTTACATAGTAGGTAAACAGCTTTTAAAGAATTTTCTAAATAACAATAACTTAAAATATAAGTCAAATATATTTAATAAATTTGAAAAGAAAATATTTAAAATATAAAAATAATATAAAATATTTTTTAAATTTTTATAATAAAATAATATCAAAAAATTATTGATTTCATATTTTTTAAATGTCATATGGATCAAAGTTCTAACCTTAATCTTCAATAAACCTTTCATGTATAAAAACCTATTTTCAAGTCAATATTGAAATTTATGTAAGGCTGAGGATATTTTGTGAAACCAAATTTCATTATTTGGTGGAAAATGTAAGAATTTTGCTTTAAATCATATGTAGCGTTGATTTTTTCATGGGACAATGTTAAAAGTTAAATTAAATTGGAATTTAACAGGTGAGAAGATTTGTCTTCTGAATACATGTGAGTAAAATATCAAACCCTGCAGAAGAAATAACATGAAATATCAAACCCTGGAGAAGAAATAACATGTTTAATTTATGGAAAAGAGAAAAAAAAAACGTCAGAAAATAAGAACAGAGTCTGTAATTGATTAGTTAACATGAGAAAGGTCAACTCCCCCATTGGGACACTCTGGCTTTGTTGGAAAATACTCTTTCAAAATCTGGAGTTGAAATCTTCCCTCGGAGCAAACCGTTATTGCAGTGGGAAAGTGTATTATAAGGAGGTAAGGCCCGTATTACAGAGGAGTTGAGACGAGGGGTATATGAGGATGAGGTAATGTGACTAAGTGCCACGAGGAGGGCCGACTGCAGATATGCATGGAGCCCAAGCAGTATTGTAGTTTTCAACTATGTATGGAGTTCGGATAGTGCATCAATGTATAGAGTAGACTTGACTGTATGAGAAGTCGGGATATGAGGAGTCGATATGGCGATGTTTTAGGTGACTAAATGAAAGGCAACACCGAGAGGTGGAGTGGGCCAATAGTGCGTGGAGCATAGTGGTATGAAGTTGCGTACATGAAAGCGTAAGCTGAATATGAGGAATGGACTGCAAATTGGAGACCAAGCAACGGGTTAACAATGAGTCCACAACGTTAAGTGGAATCGACAAAATGTGGAGAGCGCAATGGGAATTGGCAAACTGCAAAAATAAATGGTATAAGGGCAAAGAATATAGCAAGAATATGGCAGAGACAATCTTAATAAACTTACTATTTTGAAAACTGAAATAAATCTTACCACTTTGAAAACTGTAAGAGCATGCCCCTTAAGCTTTGCATTCTTTTCGATTGGGACTTCAGTATCATGTAAAAACGAGAATAATCGTTTGGCTGAAGGCGCAATCTCAAACACTCTGTAACCAAATCAGATTGGTCATCAAGATTGGTCTACGCCAAAAGCCCTTCAGGAGACACAGCGACTGCAGAGGGAAATCAAACGCACGAAACCTCAAATGAAAATTCTCTCCCGCCCAATTCTTGTTTCAAATTTGTGGGGCATTAATGGAGGTAGGTGGCCCGGAGTCGTGGGAGTGGCGGTTGCGAGGGGGAGCGGCGCCTGGGGAGCGGTGGTGGAGGAGGCGCTGTTCACCGTTCGCCGTTCGTTGCCATCGGACGCTGCAGAGGCGGGGTCCACCATTGGGCCGGAGAACAGAGGGATCGCCGGAGGGGCGGATCGGGAGCTGTCACATCAGCTCCCGATTCGTCGAACGAAAGACTCCCTTTGCAATTCCTTTGTTCACTGGGATTCTATAAATGCAAATAATTTCCGCGTCAGTGGCGAGTACTTACCTCAACACTAGTACGACGTTTATTGAAGCGACAGCTTTTGAAACGTCATCATATTTTCCCTTCTCGAAGTTCCTCGCTACGTAATTCTATTTTCTCTTCTCGGGAGTTTCTGGGAGCAGGGAGTGCATGTGAACGCCAAGAAAAAAGCAGTCCTGTAACGCGGTGACTGTCTGTTTTTTATTTTATTTTTTATTAGGGACGTTTTTCACTTAGTCAATCATTTTTCGAGATTTTTATATTTTATTTGAAGGTTTTATCATTTAACTTAGTATACTATAAATTTCGAGGATGTTGAATTTTTTTTTAACTGGTTCATAATTATAAATTTTGTGAGATATAATTTTTTAGATAACTATGTATATATTTTTAAGTTACAATACCTCCGAAGTGAATATAAACAAAGAGACGAAGGTGGAGTAGGTGAAGAACTGAAATTCATGGAAACTCACATTGATTTTGAAAATGGAGTTTCAGTTATAGTCTTTAAGACTGCCATTTTCACACAAGGGTGAAAAAAGAACGCAGAATAGACTTGTGTTCTATATCTTTCACGTATTTCCACAACACGCACGATGAGGTGACGCAATACAAGCTGCCCACAATCACATGAATGAATCTGGACAAAATCTCTTCCTCTGCCATTCCCTTGTTCACTGGGATTCTATAAATGCAAATAATTTCCGCGTCAGTGGCGAGTACTTACGTCAACACTAGTACGACGTTTATTGAAGCCACAGCTTTTGAAACGTCATCGTATTTTCCATTCTCAGAGTTCCTCGCTACGTAATTCTAAAGCAGGGAGTGCATGTGAACGCCAAGAAAAAGCAGTCCTGTAACGCGAGGACTGTTTGTTTTTTATTTTTTTATTAGAGACGTTTTTCACTTAGACCATCATTTTTGGAGATTTTTATATTTTATTTGAAGATTTTATCATTTAATTTAAGTTAGATATACTATAAATTTCGAGGATGTTGAATTTTTTTTCAACTTGTTCATAAATTTTGTGAGATATAATACTTTTGATAATTATGTATATATTTTTAAGTTACAATACCTCCCAAATGAATATAAACAAACAGACGAAGGTGGAGTAGGTGAAAGAACTGAAATTCATGGAAACTAACATTGATCTTGAAAATGGAGTTTCAGTCATAATCTTTAAGACTAGCATTTTCACAGAGACAAAATCTCTTATTTATGGACTCTGCCTTCTGAAATACATTCCACCATTCAACATTGGACAAGGGGTCACCAGTTGAACGAATTTAGGCAAAATCTGCTATTTCTAGAATCTGCCTTCTCAAATAAATTTCAACATTCAAAATTGGACAGCTTCGCCTTGAAACAGACATTCTAGAGATATTCGACAAAAGGAGTCATGCCAATCATCTCCAAACTCCTATACTATGAATAGAATTTATTGAGGGGGTTGGTTCCACAATTTGGGAGTTGCGTTCATTTGTCGACTGTCACTATTGTTCCTTTTTTTTGGGCAATGCCATGATGGTCAGACAATGCAGCGTTTTCCACCAGTGGTTCTGAACTGGCAGGCTAGCATTTTGTAGAGTGAGTATATATTGAGGTTTTCTGGCATGGAAGGCCTAGAAGTCTAAAGGATTCTATGTAGCATAGAAGAATCTACTGCCATGCGAGCAAGTCTAGCACAGCCAACCCAACTCTAGCGCAACCAGGCGAAGGTGTATGATGATCAAAAAATTCAAAGTCATTGTAATGTATCCATCGTGAAACTCATTGAAACATATTTGGACTGAATGAACACCACCGACAGCTCAATGTTCATGGCTACACAAATGAAGCCTTGACGTCTAGAAATGAAGAAAAAGCAGGTGTTAGTACTCTATAATTTAGAAGATTGCCAAGATTAAACTATAAAGCACAACATCAAACCATTTGGAGTCTAGGACCTAGTCTTGTTAGACTCAGAAAGGGCTCTCTCTATTTTTATTATAAATTATTAGAGTTGTTTGTTTTGATTGATTGAGTGGTTAGAGAGACAAATTTGTGAAACTTAATCCATTTGGCTATGGAGTCAAAGGCTAAAATGACACATCAAAATCAAGAGCAAATCACAGGACAAGCTAACTGTGTTAAATGGATCTTAAAAGTTGTATGAATTAGGAGGTGGAAGAAACAGTAAGATTCAATAGTGACTAAAGAGAAATTAATAATTCTTTAATCATGAGATTGTAAATGCAGATAGAATTAAGGCGCTCCGACAACGAATCTTAATCTAAAATTTCTGATTTACAATTAAATGAGCAGATACACAGCAGAGAAAACAACAGAAACATTTAAACAAAGAAGAAACACGTAACCATTTTAACACAACTCAATAATCCTATAACCGGTTTTTGATTATCAATGTCCAGATTCAAAAATTACAGTGCTCCAATAGTAGTTCTTACAATACATGTGCTAAAATATCCAACCCTTGACACTGCTAAGGTATGTAGTATTTATCTAAAGACTAAGTCGGTTTCCCTACCTTAGTCCACAACCTTTCATTGATGATAATTAAGCAGAAAATGACAAGTGTGACCATGTAATGCCTAATTCAGACATCACTCACAACAACCGCCTTTGGAATTAAGTTTGGGAAACTCTTCGTAGATCCAAACGCTTCAATGGCTCCTTGGAAGATCAAATAGGAAGCTTTGGAAGTCACTATGATGGTATCGAAAAGGCAACGAATGGAGGCTCCGACATGTGGCTCTATTTTGCAGAAAAACATGCGTTGGGTAATCTAGTTTGTGTAGTGTTGGCCACTTTCATTTATTGATGTTGGTGCTGATGTGTGTTGTCACCCTTTGTTATAACCATAGTAAGTCTGCAGGAAACGCCTTTTCTTCCCGACTCGTCTTGTGGTGTCTTTTTGCTACCCGAGCCCTATGGCCGTGTTTCACCTTATTTCTTCGTAGAATGAGTTTTAAAACCTAAAATTCCTGGTCATGGAGGGATGGCAGTTGGCGGATGAGGATGGATGATGGAGGATGTGGCGTGGTGGCATTGGCAATGGTCAAAGGCGCAATAGTTTCTTGAATGGCGCAAAGGAATTTCCAGAGGGGGGTGAGAGTGGTAAGCGCTGTTTGGAGAGGGGGTGCGGAATATCCCTAGACGTGACACAAGTGAAGTAAAGTTGCGGTAACTTTGACCAACATGACTCAAAGAATATGTAGCCAAATATGTCACCAAGAGGACCGATGGTTGAAGTGTAGGTGTTGATAATATTTGTCCAGAACATACTTTGTGTTGGTATGTGGAAGGTGAAAAGAAATGGAGGAAGCACTTTCAATTCTCACGCAGTCAATTTTCCAGTTTATCCACCTTGCCTGTGTAGAGAGGAGAGGTATGGTTTCGAACAAAACGAGCTGGAGAAAATAGCAAGAGAAAGCGAAAAAAATATTGCAGGAGAAAACAATGTTGAAGAGTATCTCGAAGAGAGCCCATTTCTCTTCGTATTCTTTATAAAATTTTGCGGCAATTGAAGAACCAAAGGCTTGTCTATCCCAAAGCTTCCAGTGATCTAGATACTACAATTCCTTTGCATATTCAAATTCTGGCTCCTTGACACACTTGCTAACACTGTTGGTAACGGCAATGCACACCTGGTAACGATGCTGGTAACGCCCATGCTAAGGTCCAGCATGATAAGGTCAATTAATGGTGAAGTCATGTGAAGGCGTGTTGATATGAAGTCGTATAGAGATTCGTGTTGGTATGAAGCCATATGGAGGTTCCACGCAATACGTGTTAAATTTGAATAGGTCAAGACGACGAAGAAATTGAAGTTCACTGATTCGCTATAGTGAATAGTGTCACGAGATAAAACCCCAAAATAAAACGCCTTCGGCGTAACTACAAGTTTACACAGTGATCATGGTACCCACACATATTATTTTGAAAGAATACGATGTTCACAATGTTGTACACTCAAATGATAGCAACATACTCAAATAACATCTAACCGAAACATGGAGTTTCCGATGACATGTCAAATGAATGCGTGAACTAATCAACAACCCATTTAGATTTTAAAAATAAAATAAAATAATTTTATTTATTCATAAATTTTTTTTGAAAAATCACATGATTAACTACATTGGTTAGTAATAATGTTATTTTCCTAAAAAAATTATAAATAATTATAAATGACAAAAATTTAAAATCACAAATAAATTTATTTTATTTTAATTATAAATATCAAATATAAAATATAAAAAAATAATATAAATATTTGAAATAAATTAATTTAATGCTAAAACAATTAAAATATTTTAAGTGAAAAAGGTTAAAATTCAAGTGGTTTTGTGAATTATTTGTTTTTTTAAATGTATTTAAATATTTGAATAAATGTTGTGATTACTTTATTAGTAGCATTTATAAAATAATTATATTTAATAAAATATTTTCTATAAATTTTTATTCTCATTTAAAAATAAAAAGAGAGAGGTCGAACATATTGAACTCTCTGTTCACTTTCAGATTATAGAACATTACTGAAATCTCCAATGATGCTTAGTTACAAACAGATTTGAGGTCAAATTTACTTAAATACATGCGGCCATTGATCCCACGTGAGGTCGTATTGAAAAACAGAGAGCAAGAGCAGTTCTGTTCTGAAGTTGTCTATCAAGTTAGTAAAATAGTTTGGATGGCAAAAAATTGTTGGAATCCGGTCAACTAAAACTTGAAAAATTAGGGGTTTGGAGTCTTGAAAAATCAGAGGTTCGGAGTGTTTAGAATCTATTTTTGATGCTGAAAATGGATTCAACACTCTCAAAAACTCTCATGACACTTAAAATATTAAAATTTAACAATTGTAAACGAGATTTTGGGCAAATTTTTGTTAGAATTTTAAAAAATCATTGCCAAATTCTAAATGAAAACGCAGCTTTTTTAAACTACGCTGTTCTACAAATGTCACTTCTCAAATACATTGGAAGGACAAAGAGTATTTATAATTTATTATGGCGAGCCTTATTTCAGCTGCCATAGGCCCATTAATACGGCAAGGCCGCTGATGCCCGCTGTCAGATTAAAAGTGTAGATCATCCTGCGGCGGGCATCAGCTGCCTGGCCGCATTAATGGGCCTATGGCAGCTGAAAGCTCGTAGATCATCCTGCCATTCCCTTGTTCACTGGGATTCTATAAATGCAATTAATTTTCTACGTCAGTGGCGAGTAATTACGACGTTTATTGAAGCCAAAGCTTTTGAAACGTCATCATAATTTCCCTTCTCGAAGTTCCTCGCTACGTAATTCTATTTTCACTTCTGGGAAGTTTCTGGAAGCAGCGAGTCCATGTGAACGCCAAGAAAAAGCAGTCCTGTAACGCGGGGACTGTTTGTCTTTTATTTTTTTATTACAATTGTTTTTCACTTTGGTCAATCATTTTCCGAGATTTTTATATTTTATTTGAAGATTTTATCATTTAAGTTAGGTATACTATAAATTTCGAGGATGTTGATTATTTTTTCAACTTGTTCATAAATTTTGTGAGATATAATTTTTTTGGATAATTATCATTATAATTTTAAGTTACAATACCTCCAAAATGAATATAAAATGAGATTCGGTTGTTTTTACATACGGGATTTTTGTATATGTCGTGTTGTGTATACTTCTTTTCGATGTTGGGCTAGATGCCTCTTTGTATTTGGAATGTTCATGGGGATCATCATTAGGCGTAATCTTGCCCCTGTAGATGTATTGTGATCATTAATCTCTCTGATTTCTGGGTCTCCCTACACCAAGACGGAGATCTAGAATTTTTATTCAGTGTGTATTGTATTGAATTATGGACTGTTTTTACATCTAATATAGACAAAACAGTTTTTTTTTTTCTTAAAAAAAAAAAATATAAAGAGACCAAGGTGGAGTAGGTGACTGAAATTCATGGAAACTCACATTAATTTTGAAAATGGAGTTTCAGTCAGTCTTTAAGACTAAAAGTTCACGCAGTGATCATGGTACGCGCACATATTATTTTGAAAGAATACGGTTTTCACGCCGTTGTACATTCACATGACAGCAACATCTAACTATCACGACTAATTATCGGGCATGTGGAGTTTCTGCTGATCCTGCGATGCGTAGTGTAAAAAACCCATAGATTTTCGCCGTAAGTGCATAATGCATGCCACGTAATTTCTTCGGAGCTATAGGATATATTCTTACCGTGTTTCACTGTGTGGTGACGTGTATATATAAATATATCACAGATTTAAATATTTACTCATTCCAATTTGAATGGTTTATCATTTGATTGGTTTAATTAAATATTGATTTAAAAAATCTTTAAAAAAAAAATATTGATTTAAAAAATAAAAATAAAAATATTTTTATTTTAAATTAATTATAAATATTTAATAAAAAATGTAAAATATAAATATTTAAAATAAATAAACTTGGTGCTTAAGAAAATTTAAAATATTTGGAGGGAAAATAAAAATTAATTTGTGAATAATTTATTTTTTAGTGTGTTTAAATATTTAGAAAGATGTTGTGACTATCTTATTTCTAACATTTATAAAATAATTGTACTGAGTATAATAATAATTGTGGAAATTATTGATTTTTTATAAATGTTTATTCCAGTTTAATATATATATATATATATAGGTTATAGATTTAGAAGAGAAAAGTCGAACAAATCGAACCCTCTTCACTGTCAAATTATAGAATATTACTGAAATCTCCAATGATGCCTAGTTACAAACACATTTTAGGTTAAATTTACTCAATACATGCGGCCATTGATCCCAACTAGGGTCGTATTGAGCTTTTATGAGCCACGTAACTTTTATTGATGTTCACATAAATGTAGACCACTAAATAAAAAAGGTATAAATGTAGGTGACTGATTCAAAACGCCAACTACTTCGAAGCGTCCCGCTTGGACATTGTCTCCGAGTAATTAGGTTAGTGTCAGAGTGGTTGAGGTTGATTTGTCTCCCGGCAATTTCATAAGAGAGCTTTTGTGCTCCTTTCAATGGACCAGGATGACTGGTCGAAAAGATTGTACTAAAAGCTGGCTTTGCCCACTTTATGACAAAAAGCTTTAAAATGAAATAAAATCAAACCATGTTGAACTTGAACCTCCTCTAAAGGCGAGGGGAATTTTTTTCGGATAAATGTTATTTAACTAGCCTTTGCATCATAAGGGTGCAAAGACATGCCGGTAGAAATGCATATGAATTGAGTGTGATGTAGAGGTAGTGCTGCAGGGAACAAGGATGTGGAGATGGAAGGCATGAGGAAGTAGGAGGCGAGGGAAGGGGGGTGATTTTCGTTTTTGCTTCTTTATGTTAAAATGATTGATGTATCAAGACATGTGAAACACATTAAGAAACTGAAAACTGACATCAGAGATTAGTAAACCATTGTTTACATGTCTAAAACATAATGCGTCTATAACTCTTTTCAAGCAATCTAGCTCGCTGGTGCTCTGATTATCCACTTAAGAAAGAATTTGTCTTAAATAGAACTTGTTGAGAAGATCAATATCATCTTGAGTCTTTGAGGTACAATAGAAATTCAAGTTGATTCTATGAATTTCTGTTGCAATTGAAAACCAACACAAAGAAATGCGCTCAAAGATGCCATGTACGTCTCATAGGCACCTCAAGATGGCACTAGACAATAAGAACAATAAACATGATTGATTGTTAAAGTTTTGGTACAAATATCAAAGAATATTTATTTTAATAAACTTTTCAACTTTTTGTTTTCTACTTTGTTAGTCATGATAACCCGTAAAACCCATAACTCGTTCGACAAATCGTGAACAACAGAGAAATGTATTTAAAAAAAAATAAAAATGAAACGTTGAATAGTGTGTCAAGTGAATCCATGTACATGCTTTGTTTAACAATAAACATAAAAATGAATTTGGACTAAATAGAAAATTAAGAAATAAATTATGAATAAATAGAAATGAAATAAAATAAAGATAAAATTACAAATAAAAATAAAATAGATAAATTAAATTTGTAATTTAAAAGTAAAAATAAATAAATAAATAAAATAAAATAAAGATAAAAAATAATAAATAAACAAATAAATAAATAGAATTAAGTAAATTTAAATTAATACGCACTTGTATCATGAGTCAACCCCTTCTGTGGGTTATCAAATCTAATGTATTAACCGACCCTATTATCTAAGTCTTATAACCATGATTTTTCGACTCAACCATCCACACGGTGCTCATAATACTCAACCATAGGGTTATAACCTTATCCCAATGGGATTTAAGATACTATGGCCGGGCCCACACATAGGCACTATGGTCATTGAATGTTGTTTTAGACCAATGCTCCAAGGTTTAATGTGATTTTCTAGACTACAACCATGCCCTCAACTTTAACAAGGTTGGCACCATCTCACATATAAGTAATCTTTGTCAATGTAAATACACATTATACCTTATTAAGCTTGAAGACCGTAGCAACGAGCAATACATATATATGCATGGGCCCCGACGCTAATGGTTCATCCTCATGTAACGGCGGGTAGCACGTCGCATTGTTTCGAATGATCTGACGTCCCTAATCAAATTTTGCGCGACGTATATGCACGAGTTTTAGTTCGCGATGAGAGTGGGTTTCAAAACTGCTTAGGGACACGCGTCACCCAGTTTCTGGAATCGCTTCAATTTCAAAATTACTGCTTACCACCTTTGTAACTCGTGATATATTGTCGGATTAAGCTTTAAACCACGTTCAATGTTTATACTTGACGTTCCGATTAGTTCTTTGACCTCGGGGTCCATTCACATACCTTCTATCTATATGAGTATTTCATAAGATTTAAAGGTGCCACCTTGGCTTTACTCCAAGCCTTAACTCAATGGCTAATTCGGCGATATCAATTCATGTTACAAGGTTCATAGCTATAGGTATATATCCACATACGTTATTAATATTATATTTTAAAGGATAATGGAAGTAGGGTTGGGTGTTGGTTAAATATCTCTTTTCTTAGGATTTAGGAATTGCCACAAATAATTAAGCAAAAGTCTATGCACTTTTTTGCAAGGCCTTTTTATGGGTTTCAAGAGAAACACACAAGATCTTATTATCATTGGTGACTATGTCATTATTTTGGGGTACCTCATCATTGATATCAAACTCAAGTTATTGCAAAAATGAGAGGAATTTATCACTCCAAATCACTTCATCGTGTCCATAAACATAATAATAAAAAGACAAATATCTTCTAGAATGAGGGGTTCGATCCACCAAAAGGAAATCTTAAAGTGGATGAAGTTTTAAGCTTAACCCTGGTTCTTTAAGTACATGTAAACCATATTCTATAAGTGTCATTTTTTTAATTGATCTTTTTTGGAGAGTTCACAAGCTAGCATTTTAGAATATTGCCTTTGTGCCTACTCCATTGCATAGTTTTGGATGATAGTTTATATTTTTTTGGCTTATTAAAATATTAATCAAACAACCAACAGGAAATACTTATAAAAGCTATACAAATATACCTCTAGCAAAAATTTTATTAAATATAAAGTTTTTTTTTTCAATTTCAATTATATATATGTTTTTTACAATACAATATTTATATTTATATTTATATGGATGCTATTTTAATATAGTTTTTAAAACAATATAATAAAATAATGTTTTTTTAATTTAAATTTATTCATAATTAAATTTTAAAATAGGATAAATATTTAATATTTTTTCTAATTTTAAAATATTAATTTTAATTTATATTTATTTTCAATTAAAGAAATTCATATTTAAAATGAGTAATTTTAAAATAGGATAAAGATATAATATTTTTTCTAATTTTAATTAACAGTTTAAAAATATTATTTTAAATTTATATTTATTTTCAATTAAAGAAATTCATATTTAAGATGAGTATATGATATTATAAATATAAAATAAAAATTGTATACATAAATTGCAAAATAATTTTTTGTTTGTCTTTTTCTAATATTTTAAGAATAAGAATTATTAATATGGTTACTTATTTATTGGATTTATTTGTTTTTAATATTTTAAAAAGAAAACAATTATAAGTAGAATAGATTCACATCATTATTATTAAATTTCTTTTCTAACATAAAAATAAAAAGTGATTGGAGGCACAAAAGTAAATTGGTTTATTTTCTAAGATGAAAGGGTAAATGCTAATAAAAAGCATATGCATTAGTTTTTTTTTAATATTAAGTTGAAATAATTTTTTGATTTTATAATAAAATTTAAAATAAATAGTTATTAATTGAATAATTTTTTATTTTTTTTTATAAGTTTATTGTTCAAGATTCTTAAGTATATGGTACCTTGTCATTTCAAATAGTATAGTTTTTTTTTTTTTAAATAAATATGATGATGATAACATTGGTAAATAGTAACCAATGAATTAAATTTAAAGCAAACTGCACTTTATTAATTAAAAGCTTGTCTTTAGGATCAAAACTCATAGATATCTAGCTTTTTTATCAACCATAATTGACCATTAACAGCTGTAGGGAATCATTTGGAAAAAAATATCTTATCACTTATGAGAAGTGCACACAAATACAATGAGATTTTTTGTATATTCATATACAGCCAATTGCGACACTTTGAATATGTGGAAATTAATAACAATCAACATCTTGATTTCAACCCTTAAATTTTCATTCTTAACTTTTCCTAACTTCTCCAGCACAGTTGAAGAGTTGAATTTTGCAGCTATCAATCTATGGGATTCAATACAGTAGATGTTATATTTTAAGGATTGAGTACACTTGATGTTGTATTTTAAGGGTTAATTTTTTTACATATCAATTTCCGGGATTGATTGAATCCAATGGATGTTATAATATACGTGTTCATATGTTTTTCATGTTGTATCACGGTTTTTAGTTTGCTTTGCAATTCTAATTCAACCTCGGTTTCTTCATTGGTGGGAATGATAAGAGTTTAAAAATTTCAAATTTAATATCGATAAATCATTCAAAATTTTCTTTTAATTTTTTTTTGTGGCTTTGAGCCCAACGCTCAAACCCTCGTGCATCTCTGGTAAAGTGGTGAATGCACGAAGGACAACGGAACGCGAAGTTAGGCGGAACCCCGAGCCAAAAGGGCGGAACCACGAAGTGAACAGTGAACGTGGTTTAGAGCTAACTGGTGGTTTTGATCGCACCGGCTTTGCACGGTAAGTGGTATTTAAGAAATCGGAGTGATGCCATACCCTGGGTGACACGTGTCCCTGAGCAAATTTGGAAAACCGCTTTCGTCGCGCGCCATCGCACATTATTGTTCGTGAAAGTAACTCGTGCGATATTCGTTGGATCAAATGAAGCAATGGGACATGATAACAACTGTTGGATGGGCGCGTGATTTGCTGGCAATTTCTCCATGAATTTTCTTGACCTTCTTGGTGATTTCTGAATCAATCCTTATAGCGATGGATCCACCTTAGCTTCCAAGTCGGTTCCTCATTAATTGATTGTGGAAGAAGGGGGGATCGGGCCCTTGTTAAAGGTCATCAAAGAAACAATCACAGTAGAAGCGTGGGAAGCCACAACACTGGGTAAGGATCCTCAACACGTTAGCCACATGATTCAAGAGGGTGTTTGCTCTGTTTTTGCCAAGGTCTTGAAGGACGATGGTTCCATGAAAGTCCAGACCATGGTTGCTTGGGCTTTGTCTGATTGCTCTCTAGTGACCCTGAATCACAGGAACTTTTTGCCTAGGGTGGCATCATTAGGTCACTAGTTGGGCATTTTAGCCTTCGAGATTGTTCTCGATCACAACAACTATACCATAGCTACCGAGGCGGCCATGAACATCCATTTTGTGGTCAGTATGGAAACAAAAGATAACAACCTTCTTACTCAGACTCATATTCATACCAAAAATGCCAACAAATATCTTGGAACGCCCTCATTATCAGGCCTCAATCTGAAAGGCAGGGAAGCTGAGGATCCAATCATTAAGGCCTCAATGAAAGCATAAGCGGCTAGGGCTTTGTGGAAACTTGAAAAGAATAACATAAATACTTGTAAAAGTATAACGGAGTCCAAGGCTTTGATTTGTTTTGCAATGCTCTTAGAAAAGGGCAAAGATGAATTCAATTATAATTCAACCATGGCAGTAATGGAGATTGCTGCTGTAGCAGAACACAATACCAATTTGAGAAGATCTGCTTTCAAAACCGACTTTGTTGCTTCCAAGGCACTGGTTGACCAGCTTCTCAGGATTACACAAGAAGATGATCCCGAATCTCAACTTCTGATTCCTTGCATTAGATCCATTGGGTTTCTTGCTCGAATCTTCCCTGTTAAAAAAAATAGGCCAATCATATATGTAATTGTTAGAAACGGATTCTAGAAAATCACTTGAAGAATTCTAAATATCTTCTAGCTCTAATTCCAGTATTTAACATGCTTAGAAGCTTTTATTTCAGTTTCATGCAATGTATTCTTTTTCTTATGGAATTCCTACAAACACTTTTCTAGCTCATTAGACTTGTCCACTAATGACTGTCTTAGAGTATTTCATTCCTGAACCAATCCTTTCCCTTTAGTGATGGCCAGACTAAGCTTTTCTTTGAATGATGACAATTTTCTTTCTGTCTGCTCAAGATCAGTTCTCATTTTGTTGCTATCCATGCTCATTTCTTTAATATTCTCATCAAATTTATATAAACGGTCCTTCAGTTCCTTAATTTCTTCTTCATGCTGAGTTTTAATTGAATTCGTTACATTTACTTCTTCATTTAAGTGGTGTACTTCCTTTTCTTTGTAACTGAAGACTTCTTTGAGGAACACATCCAAAGAAAGTGTAGGTTCTTTTTGCAACAAGTTTCCATAATTAGAAGCAAGCTCAAGTAAGCATTTATGAACGAGGTTCACTTGTGAAAAAGCTACCTTGTACTTCTCAATAAGCAAAAGGAGGCTTGTCTCCAGACAAGACATTCTCTCCGAGCAAGGAACAACTGCCAAAGTCTCATATTGAATGACTTCCTCAATGGCAGCTATTAACTTCTCTATGGTTGTGTCAAACTAGTGTTTCAAGTCAGAATGAAATTCTGAGGAAGCTTTCATTAATGTTTCCTTTTCTGAAAGGGATTGCCTAAATCTGATATTTTTTCCTTACAAAACGTTGATAGCTGGACTCTAGCAAATTGGTACTAGGGAGGCAAGAAATATAATTTAGCAGTTAAGTGATAGTGGTGATGTCCGTAACAGTACTACATATGCCACCCTGATGGATGGACGATGCAAGGAAAGCATGGTCGCAGAGAGGAAGAAAAATGTTCTCTGAGATAAAGGGAAAAAAAGTTTTGATGGCAGCATTGTTATATATTCAGAATTAAAAAATCACTTCTACAAAGTAGAACAGTTGCAGGAGCCAGATAGGTATTGCACAAAATGATACAAGGGCTCCTATGATAATGCCATTACATTTTTCAGGCGTAATTACAAAGTTGTCAAAGAAATGTTTGCAAGGGGTTACAACCCATCAAAATCACATTCTCTGTTTTCATGGACACTCTTTCTAGTCACAGTGATTTGTTCTTTCTATTGTGAGCTGCTTTATCTCATTTTGGAAAAGCATAGAGGACTAATGAAATCACATTGAGGATGTTGAACATCCCCATGGATGGTCTTTGCAAACAATGATGTTGAAAATTCTATGGATGGACTGTGCAAAGAAGGTAAGCTACCAAGTTCTCAAAGAAATGTTTGCAAGGGGTTACAACCCATCGAAATCACATTCTATGTTTTCATTTCTAGTGACAGTGATTTGTTCTTACTATTTTGAGCTCCTTTATCTCATTTTGGAAAAGCGCAAAGGACTAATGAAATCACATTGAGGATGTTGGACATCCCTATGGATGGACTGTGCAAAGAAGGTAAGCTACCAAGTTCTCAAAGAAATTTTGGCAAGGGGTTACAACCCATCGAAATCACATTCTCTGTTTTCATTTCTAGTGATAGTGATTTGTTCTTACTATTGTAAGCTACTTTATCTCATTTTGGAAAAGGGCAGAGCACTAATGAAATATTAGTGACGATGTTGAACATCCCCATGGATGGACTGTGGAAAGAATGATGTTGAAAATCCTATGGATGGAGTGTGCAAAGAAGGTAAGTTTGAAGATTGTAAGCAAGTACTACATAGGTTAAATCCTAATGTCATTGCAGAAAGTGCTTTGATTGACGGTCTTTGCAACAAAGCCATGATCGATGAGGCTAAGTAGCTATTGTATGATATGCGTAAGAAGAATACATGTTCTAATGTTGTCACATACAAAGCCAAAATTCATACAGTTTGATTGATGGTCTTTGGAAGAAAGGCATGATGGATGAGGCTAAGGAGGTTTTGTATGAGATGGATAATAGTTCAATATATGTTCTAATGTTGTTAGATACATGGCAAAAAGTCATACAACCACACAGTGAAAATGCATGCAGAACATGTTGGTGTAGATTGTCTTATTTTTAAGATTACTTTGGAATGCATGCCAAGTTAATGTATTGCACTCCGAGCTTTTGGGTTGTGTACTATCCATGTTCCCTATGATAGGAATTAGAACATGAAGCAATCAATGCATAGCCCAAATAGATTTTATATTTAAAAAATTGGATCTTGTTAAACATGCCATTGCATCCACTCTAAAATTATACATAACTGAGCAATGAGTTTATACAGAGGCATGAAAATTTGAATATGATAAAGGCAGTGAGTTTGTGTTAGGGAAGGGAACATATAAAATGGATATAAATAACTATCAATGAAGTGGTAGCCTTAAATGTGTTGAAATGTGGACAAGAAAACTACATTCAATTTGAAGGCAGGAAGTTTCTTCTAGGGAAGCAAACATATATCAAAACTACATTCAATTTCAAGGCAGCAAGTTTCTGGTAGGGAAGCAAACATATATAATGGATGTAAATGATTTCCAATGAAGTTTCAACGTTAAATCTGTTGAAACGTCGACAACAGAACTACATATATTTGTTGAGTTGAGTTGACAAATGAACAGTATTTTTCTAATTCAAGAGGTAGTTCCCAAAACAGGAGAGAAAAGCTTGAAGAAGAATATTTACTTCCAATAGCAAAATTACATCATGAGCTTAATGAAAGGAATTTTCATTTTGCAACTTAATATATGTTTTCAATATTTGGTTGTAAACAATGATCTAGATATCTCAAGAACTGAGGATAATGTTGATGTAATAACAAACATACTATCTACATTCAAATTTCAAATAACAGTTTTGTGAAACTAAATTCATAATAAGGATGTCATTTTTAAGGAAACCTAAGCTCAATTCGAGAAATTAGATAAAGGGAGAACCCTTCATATTAGCAGTTTGCAAGCAAAGGTGGATCAAGACAGAACTATGAGTAATTCCTTGATAATATGAACAAAGAATTTGGAAGAAACAGTGCAAGAAGCAGTATTTCCTGCTCTGCACTTAATAGGTCTTGTGTGAATATGGATCAATGTTTAGCATCCTTCCAGTTGTGGTATACATCATAGGTGCTAAAGAATTTTGTTACTCAATTGTTTGAATGAAACATAAGGATTAGATGACTACAAACTAGGCCACTTGATGTTCTGTCCATTTTCTTGACAAGTCAAGCAGAAGCCTATAAAAGTAGTAAAAAGATCACTATAAGACATTGGTTACAATAAAACAAGATATATTTTTTGTAAATCAAATGCCTGAATAGCTAGATAGATAAATAGCATGAGTGGAATCATATGCAAAGGATACCCATGCTAACTTATGATTTATTTTGTGGTGTGATTGTTGTTCTATTAAGGAGAGACAGTGATCTCTCTCAAACCCCAAGATATATACATGTTGCAAAAGCCACAGAAAGGTACAACAATAAAATTAAGTTTCTTTTCAAATGACCCTACTTGAAGTTACGTGATTACATTCACTGCAAGCATGTTGACACCCAAAGCTTCTTACGTGATTACATAGCTTCTTTGTATTTGACACAAAGTTGCAAC
This sequence comes from Pinus albicaulis, assembly GCA_034641835.2. NCBI lineage: Eukaryota > Viridiplantae > Streptophyta > Pinopsida > Pinales > Pinaceae > Pinus > Pinus albicaulis. The sequence continues at coordinate 20,652 of JAXQQM020072962.1, forward strand.
AAATCAATCATTCTGCTAAGAGGAAAAAACCACTGTGGATATTTTCTTCATCATACTGAATGCCTAAATTTTAAAGGGTTAAAAAAAAATCTTAAGACGTGGCACAAGCCGATCACATGAATGGGTTATGTCAAGCTGTGTAGTCACTATATCTGCACAAGTACGCTTTAATAATGAGGCATCAAAAGCACAAAAAATAAATTAAACAACCAAATCAAAATTTGTTGAGCATCACAACTATTTGTGTATCTGTGGAGTGCCTATATTTGCACAGGTACGCTTTAATAATGAGCCACCAAAAGCACAAAAAATAAATTAAACAACCAAATCAAATTTTCTGAGCATCACAACTATTTGTGTATCTCTGGAGTGTCTATATCTGCACAGGTACACTTTAATAATGAGCCACCAAAAGCAATAAAAATAAATTAAACAAACAAATCAAAATTTGCTGAGCATCACAACTGTTTGTGTATCTGTGGAGTGCTCACCGACACTGACATCTTTGACCTTGGTTAATAAATTCTAACCTAGTCAAAGAACACATAAAAACACCAATTCTTATTTGATCTTATTACCACCAATGGAAAATGTGTGATCAAGCTTTGGTCATGTAATCTATGCCTTCAGAGTTCCCTATTTCTTTATCCGCAGATACAAAATTGTAATAACTTCAAATTTCTAACCATATTTTGATTGAAATTTGATTAAATTCAACTCTCAATTATAATTCTATTATATGGATGTTTCTTGAGCCTGATATGTTTTTGGCATATTACG
>JAXQQM020061934.1:0-49722 GCA_034641835.2 Pinus albicaulis
TCTTATATCAAGATGATATATTGTTAATCCTATTTTGTAGAAAGTTGGAAAAAGACTCGTCAGGCTTGTTACCCACCTGCAACAGATTTCCTACGCTACGCCATCCCGAAGGACCCGGAGGAAGACTGTAGTACGCTTTCCTCCTCCACTGAACAATATTCACACAGGGTTTTTTTTTTGTATGACTCTGTATAAAAATTTGCTCCAGACGCAGCAACCGTTGAATGAGTTTTAACATAAACTAATAGCAGTACATTTCGGAGGGCAAGCACGGCGTGGGAATCGCGGCCAATGGTAGCGCCTTCACCAGTGTGATTCCAAACCTGTCCGCCATATCCACCTGCTTGGCACTCACGCCTTGGGGAGGTGCCCACTCAAATGAATGAAGGAGCGACGCCAACAACATATGGACCATCCGGTTGGCCAACGGAAGTCCCACACACACTCTCCTTCCTGCTCCGAATGGAATCAGCTCGAAATTTTTTCCCCTGTACTCCACACTGCTCATCTCATTCTCAAGAAATCTCTCTGGCATAAATTTGGAGGGCTCCTTCCAGATCGAAGGGTCCCTCCCGATTGCCCACACGTTCACCATTATCTGGCTGTGCTTCGGTATCACGAACCCCGCAATCTCACAACGCTCATCGGCTCTGTGAGGGATGAGAAAAGGAACCGTGGGATGCAATCGGAACACTTCCTTCACCACTGCGCACAGATAAGGGAGACGCTCTGCGTCACTTTCTTCGACCATTAAATTGGCCTTGACTGCCAATTAGGCTTGGGCTCGTTAGAATGTTAAGGTTAGAGGATGCACATCAAATTTAAGGAAAGTTAAATGTAGTATGATTTAATTTTTAATTCTGGTGATATTTTTTAAAATCAATGTAGAGTAAATATAATTAGTATTAATTATTTAGATTAAATGTAAAGTAAATATAATTAATATTTTAAGTATGAGGGGTTTCCGCAGTGCATTATATTATATATTACTTCTCTGAGCATCACTTGATGCAATGAGTGTTAAGTGAACTATTCAAAAATCATGAGAAATTAGTCAGTTACGACTACCTCTCATGGAAATGGTCATAGATGAATGACTAAATTAATGCAGTTGAATCCCAAAAATGATATATAATATAATGCACTGCGGAAACCCCTCATACTTAAAATACTAAGAGTAAAGGGATCTCTTCTTGAATGGTTCATGAGGCACAATAGTTGCTAATGTTTTGCAAATGGGGTAGCAAGCTAAGTGGGCTTGATTGTGGGGAAAACTCCACAGTTAAACGCGTTTGAGCCAGAGGAGTTCTAGGATGGGTGACCTCCCGGGAAGTCCTGGTTACCGGGTGCAAGCCCCGGAAGTGATGATTGACGCTATGTGATTCATTTCACTAGTTTCAATCCCACTTCTTCACTCCTATGAGCATCACCCGATGCAATGAGTTGAACTATTCAAAAATCATGAGAAATTAGTCAGTTACGACTACCTCTCATGGAAATGGTCATAGATGAATGACTAAATTAACGCAGTTGAATCCAAAAAATGATATATAATAATTAATATTAATTATTATGAGTTAATATTTATCATAAAATAATTAGTTTATAGTTAATAAGTAAATTAATTTTAATTAATCTAAAAGTTATTTGATTTTTTAGTAGTGTTGGTATATATGCATATAATATATTGAGTGTTAGATAGTTTTAGACTTTAGTGCTTGCATGTTGTGTAGATACATATTAATATAGCATAAAACATACTTAGTACTTAAGCTTTAATTTAATTGCTTTATGTATTGATTATTTCATCACTAGTGAATATATAAATATACATAATTCATTCTCTCTTCTAGTTTTTCCCAATTTATGCAAGTTTATCCGATTATTTTCTAGCTAGGTCGTTACTTATGCAAGCTATAATAATTTAACATGGTATCATAGCGACAAGGGGCTTGGAGAAGGTGAATGAAATTTTTTTTGTACGTTTGAAGATCAAAGCGTTGGAAACTGTTGGAAGATTGAGAGTGTTGGGATTTTCCACAAATTGAAAGTGCCGAAAACTGTTGGAGAATCGGTGAAATCATGAAATTCCCAACTTCCACCATTCTCACTTCGTGCAATTACTATGAATGAAAGTTGATGATTTTGCTTCATCTTAAGAGTATAGGGTTGTACCAGATAGTCACGGGAATTGATACATAACCAATATTAGGGGATGAGAAGTTTGATTAATATATCTGACATGGCTTGTGGAAGATTGTGGCTATATGTGTCTCGTGATATTCGTAATTAGATCGTAAATATTGAATCAACACATGAAATATCGACTACATTGAAAGGAATATATGGTGATGAAGATGACGTAGAAGAGCACCATTTGAAGACAAGAGTTCGATCTATCATAATAGTCGTGAAATTGGTGAAGACTTTTCAACAACGTGGACAAATATTCTCGAGACTGTGTTGCACATGAAGACTTTGCTTCTTCTATTGTTGATGAAGCTATTGCAGATGAAAATTTTATCCTATCCAATAATAAAGATGTCGCACATGAGAAAATATCTTCCTCCGTTGGGGATGAAGACTCTACTACAAATGGAGACACTGCTTTCGAAAATGTAAAAGAGGACTTTGATTCCTCTATTATATTGATGAAAATCTAATGAGGTCACAATTGGATGATACCAGACATGTACTCTTATCTACAGAGTCATCATTAGGGGAATTTTGAGGTCTAAAATGAGTCTTTGAAGGAAATTATCAAATAATAGTGGAAATATTAAAATAATATTAAATTACATCATCAAATTTTAGAGGGAAAAAAGGAAAAACTATTTTTTCAACTCATATTTGCAATTTACCTCCCTATGGGTTTACTCAAATTTCGAGTGAAAACACTCATTGGACGCAGAATTTGATTCCTCATCCAAGGAGTATCCATATTGTATACTTTTGATGGACCCTTCTACATGGAAAATGATAAATACATGAAAAAATGTGATTGCAATCATGTTTTTTCATGTATTTCTCATTTTTCATGTAGTAGGGTCCATGGAAAGTATGCAACATGGGTACTCCTTGGATGAGAAAAGAAATTTTGCATCCAAATAGTACTTGTTGAGATTGCAACAAGATGATGAGCTTAGTGGAAAGAAGTCGCCTTCACTAAGGGGGCCCGTAGGCTATTTTTGGCGCAAAGTCTATTTTTAGACTATGTCTATTTTTAGACATATGGATCATGTTCTATGAGTTGCAGGATGCTATTTGTGGATGGTTGGTCAAGTCGGAAAAAATAGATGGACTTCTATTTTTAGACATATTGGGCGGAATCTATTTTTAGTTTGCCAGTCTAAAAATAGATATGTCGAATATTATTAGCTCTTAATAATATTTAGACTCTAAACATTATCTTATTCTCTTGGAGCACTTCAGTTAAGTGCACAGATGTGGCACAGGAGCTGACGGAAGGAATTACGCTATTCCTGAGGGTTAAGTGGAGCTATTGCATGGATACTTCAGTTAGAACTCATGTGACAGAGTTTGGTGGAGTTGATTGAGGAAGTTAGTGGAGTTGTATTCAGTTTAACTAATCTAAACATAGTTGAGCTATTTGTATTCAGTTTAACTAATTGACACAATTAGTGAGAGTGGTGTGAATTAATTATTAATTAATTCACTAATTATAAACTCATTAATCAACTAAATAATGCATCAGTTAACTTCAGTGCCTGGAAATTTTCAGTGGAGACCAGTGCAGAGATAGGTGAAAGAGCAGGTTAACTATCAGTTGTGACTATATAGTTGCTATTTGCAACACACAAATAGGTGGAGAAGCCCATGAGGATTGCGCAGTACAAGCCAGGTGGTTTATCTATTTAATGAAGCTATCCCATAGCATTGATTACGCAATAGAGGCTGGCTATCAAGTGGCAAAAGATTGGAGCATGTGTTTTGCTAGATCTAGCTTGATAGTGTGTAGCAATTGAGGGTGTGCATGAGAGCTTGTGAGGAGCTTTGTACTATGATTATTAGATGATCTCCATGACATATAATATACATATAGTTGGGGTTTTCAGCTTTAAGCTTTCCCATTAAATACTGTGTTCATATGTGTGATTGTTCGTGGTTTTAATGTGTTCATGCAATTGATTTTATTTCCGCAATTAATGATCAATGGTAGAAGAGATTTTGTATTATGCATGAAGCTAAAATAGTGTGTGATCAGGAGAATCTCGGTGAATAATATATCAGTTATTCAAATTTCTACATGGTATCAGAGCAATATTGATCATTGGAGCAATTGCAAAACATTGAAGCGGTTGAGTTTTGTGCTGGTGGAATTCGAATTTGCAGTAGTGTTTTCTTGGTGTCGAAGTTGAGATGTCTTTCAATGGATTGCGATTGGAGTATGCCCTTGAGGGCAGCGCGAATTATATTATATGGAAGGACAGGATGGAGGCGGTGTTGGATGACAATGGGTTGAAGGATTTCATAGATGCAGAAATTCCAAAGCCTACTTCTAGTGATGCTGTCGTACTTGACGCATGGCAAAAGAAGACAGCAAAGTGTCGAAGGATTCTGTTGGAAGGTGTGAAGGATCACATAGTATCCAACCTTCATGGTAAGGCTTCTCCATTCTTGATGTGGAAAGCTTTGAAAGATTTATTTCAAAGCAAGAGCGACCAGAGGAAGTTGGCGCTCAAGGACAAACTCAGGAACATAAAAATGGAGAAAGGAGACAGTATGCCCAAGTACCTCACGAAGTTCATCCAATGCAGGGATGAGCTAGGAAGTGTGGGGGTTACTGTTGATGACGAGGACTTGGTGAGCTTGGCTCTCCTTGGGCTTTCGAAGAGTTGGCACTCTTATCAGGACTCTGTCAATGGTCGGGAGAAATTGCCAGGATGGGAGCGACTTTGGTCGGATCTTGTGCAAGAGGAGATAAGGTGGAGTACCAGGGATAGATCTTCATCAAAGAACTTTGATGAAGAGAATTTCGCTTTGGCTGCCAAAGCAAAGAAGGGGAAGAGCAAGAAGCATGCTTATCAATCCGGTGCGAAAGGCAAGAAGCAGGACATGTCCAAGGTGAAGTGATTTCACTGTCACCAACACGAACATTACACAACTAATTGTCCACAGAAGAAGAAAAATAAGCAGGCTACTGGGACTGCAGCTGGAGAGGCCTTTGCCTCGCAGTTTGAGCTGGGTTTTTCGTTGATCACATGCTTGGTTTCAAGTATGATGGGATCAGTGTGGTTTCTTGACAGTGGTGCATCTTTCCATATGACCGGAGACAAAGATTTGTTTAGTGATCTGGATGAGAAGGATCTTGGAGTGCACATCGAGATGGGCGATGATGGTAGATACGGTGCAACTGGTATCGGGACCATTTCCTTTGATAGAGTACGAGCAACCCTTCGTGGTGAAGGAAGTGATGCATGTTCCAGGATTGAAGAAGAATCTTATCTCTGTGGCAATGTTAGAAGACAAGGGATATGATGTTGTCTTTAGCGAGGGAAATGCTTTCTGGCATTAGTAAGGCAATTAATTGAGACCCCGGAGGATGAGGGTTACGAGTTTAGAACCTTTATCAGTGCGGTAGATGGTTGTGCAACAATGGAAGGCAAAGGCGAAGGTAATTGTGAGTCGGGATGATGGCGAGTTTGTGGCACCCCGGAGATTAGACACCTTCACCATGGAGCTTTGAAGATACTACGATTTCTATTGGGCTTCTAAGAGCGGTCTTGTGATCGGATCGGTCTGAGGATGTACCTTGGGAAAATTTGTGAAAGCCACCTTTCACGAGAAGGATAGTCGCGCCACGACGATCCTTGAGAGAATTCACACAGACGTGTGTGTACCTTTCTCAGTAGCTTCGACAGCAAAGCACAGGTATTATGTGATATTTGTTGATGATTTTTCTCGTAAGTGCTGGATTTTCTTCATGCACAAGAAGAGCGAGACATACTCAAAGTTCTGTGAATTCAAGGCACTGGTTGAGAAAGAATCAGGGAAGTAGGTGAAGGCTCTTAGGAGAGAAAATGGTGGTGAATTCATCTCTAGCGAATTCAAGGACTTTTGCAGTGCAGAAAGAATTCGAAGAGAGCTCATAGCACCTCATAACCCACAGCAGAACGGGGTTGCTGAGCGGAAGAACAGAACGATCGTGGGTGCTGCACAGGTGATGTTGCATGATCAGGGCCTACCCATACACTTGTGGGATGAGGCATGCAATACTGCAGTATATGTGTAGAACCGTTGTCCTCACAGGATACTTGGCATGAGTACACCTGAGGAGGCGTTTTCGGGTAAGAGGCCTGATATTTCCCATTTGAGGTTTTTTGGTTCACCTGTTTACATTCATGTGACGAAGGATGCCAGGAAGAAGCTGGAGCAGACTGCAGAGGTTGGGATATTTGTGGGGTACACTGATACGCCCCAGAACTATCATGTGTATTTTCCAGACAGTCGCAAGACTGTTGTGCGACGGGATATCAAATTTCATGAGGAGAAAGCCATGAAGTGTTCGCTTGAGAGGGAGCCACACTTGCATGCAGATGAAGAGCTATTAGTTCCTAAGGATGAGTCTCAGGATGTGGATCAGCCACAAGATGAGGTTCATGGAGTGGAAGAGACCACTTAGGCAGCGCCAACCATCAGAGGGCGGAAGCGCATTACAGAAGCTGAGCGACTAGCTCAAGATGCAGAGAAAGTTGTAGGAGCACCTACATCACAGTGCAGACATAGATAGTTAGTTGACCAGTATACTGGATACATGGCTCTTATGAGCAAGTGTATCGTGACAGAGCCATCCTCTTTTGAGGAAGCTATGGAGGACCCCGCATGGGTAGATGCCATGGTGGAAGAGTATGATTCGATTGTCAGAAACATTGCATGGGAGATTGTCCCGAGGCTGGAGGGGAAATCAGTGGTGGGTTCGAGATGGATCTACAAAGTGAAGCAGGCAGCTGATGGGAGTTTGAAGAAGTACAAGGCAAGATTTTTTTCCCGAGGCTTTTCACAGATTGAGGGGATCGATTATGAGGAGACCTTTGCACCTGTCGCAAGGTATTCTTCCATACGGATGATTCTTGCTCTCTCAGCGCAGATGGGGTGGCACATTCATCAAATGGATGTGAAGACTGTGTTCCTCAATGGGGTGATTGAGGAGGAGGTGTACATAGAGCAGCCCGAAGGTTTCGAGATCTTCAGCAGCGAGTCGCATGTGTGCAGGCTCAAGAGAGCATTGTATGGGTTGAAACAAGCACCTCGTGCTTGGTACACACAGATAGACAGTTATTTCACCAGACTTGGATTCTCTAAGAGTGAGGCGGATCCTAACCTATACCAGATTGTGGTGGAGGGTAAGTTGTTGATCATTGTACTTTATGTAGATGATTTGATTTTGACAAGTGATGAATTGTTGATACACTCATGCAAGGCTGATCTTGCAAAGGAGTTTGAGATGAAGGACTTGGGCCTCCTTCATTATTTCCTGGGATTGGAAATTTGGCAGCGCAGTGGTGGACTGTTTGTTTCTCAGGGTAAGTATGCCTGGGAGATACTGGAGAAGTTCAACATGCATGGTTGCAAGCCTGTTGATACTCCTCTTCTTGGTGGATGGAGGAAGGAGGATGCTACTTCAGCGGAGGTAGTGGATGCCACTGTTTATCGACAGTTGGTGGGGTCGCTTATGTATCTGGTCAATACACGACCCGAAATATGCTATGCTGTTAACCAGCTTTCACAAGCTATGGTTAAGCCAACCATTAGGGGAATTTTGAGGTCTAAAATGGGCCTCCTAAGGAAAATGTACAATCAAAATTCACTTTATGAGAACCAAACACATTTTAGGGGATGACATCATCTCTAATGGTTGAGGTGGCATTACTTGAGTTAAAGGTACTTACTTGTCACATTCTCAATGGTGGATAAAAACTCATGGTTAACCATGCTAGTGTTCTAAGTACTTTTAAAGTCAAAGTAAAGTACTCATAATAAATGTTATTTCACACTTTTTGAATAAAAATATAATATTTTCATTTCATATTTCTTGAAAGAAACAATCCATATCCCTATACATTTATTATATTATATTATATTATTTTATATAGTATATTAATTACATGTTATTATACAATTTAAATAATATAAATTTTAATTAATAACATACAATATAATTAAGAATTTATAAATTTATATTTATATTTTATTTTAATTTATTTAAGTACAAAGGACAGATGCATTAGTTGTTCAATGATAATGAATTTTTCTTGAAAATCTCATTCTTATTTATAGTCACATCAATACAATTTTTTTATTAATTTTATTTTGGTACAACTTTTGAATTGAATTTAACTATGGTTACATTGATTGTGGTGCAAAAAGTGAATTGAAAATTCATAAATATTATTTTATTGGTTTAGCTATTATTTTATTATTTCCTTAGGAGGCCCATTTTAGACCTCAAAATTCCCCTAATGCAAGCTCTTCTGGAAGGCAGGCAAGCATGTATTGAGATATCTCAGAGGCACATCGGGATATGGATTATGGTACAAACAGTCGGATGAGGTGAAGCTGTGTGGCTTCACGGATGCAGATTGGGCAGGGAGCCCAACGGACAGAATGAGCACATCTGGAGGGATTTTCAGTATCGGGTCGACATCAGTTTCTTGGTACAGCAGGAAGCAGAGATCCGTGGCACTCAGTTCAGCAGAGGCCAAGTATATGGCAGCGATTTTGGCTACATGCGAGGCTATATGGATGAGGAAGATCCTGTTCGGGTTGTTCGGTTCACACTTAGAGCCTACTGTGATTTATTGTGATAATCAGAGTTACATTAAACTCTCGGTTAATCCAAGATTTCATGATAGATCTAAACGCATTGACATCCGGTATCATCATATCAGAGATTGTGTGTAGCGGAAGATCATGTTACTTTCATACATTCCCACGGAGGATCAGGATGCTGATATCTTGACGAAGGCGCTCACCAGGAGAAAATTCGAATACCATAGGGGCAGGATAGGGGTTGCAGATAATCCTTATCTTGTTGAGAGGGAGTGTTGAGATTGCAACAAGATGATGAGCTTAGTGGAAAGAAGTTGCCTTCACTAAGTGGGCCCGTAGGCTATTTTTGGCGCAAAGTCTATTTTTAGGCTATGTCTATTTTTAGACATATGGATCATGTTCTATGAGTTGCAGGATGCTATTTGTGGATGGTTTGTCAATTCGGAAAAAATATATGGACTTCTATTTTTAGACATACTAGGCGGAATCTATTTTTAGATTTCCAGTCTAAAAATAGATATGTCGAATATTATTAGCTCTTAATAATATTTGGACTCTAAACATTATCTTATTCTCTTGGAGCACTTTAGTTAAGTGCATAGAAGTGGCACATGCAGCTGACAGAAGGAAATACGCTATTCCTGAGGGTTAAGTGGAGCTATTGCATGGATACTTCAGTTAGAACTCATGTGACAGAGTTTGGTGGAGTTGATTGAGGAAGTTAGTGGAGTTGTATTTAGTTTAACTAATCTAAACATAGTTGAGCTATTTGTATTCAGTTTAAATAATTGATAAAATTAGTGAGAGTGGTGTGAATTAATTATTAATTAATTCACTAATTATAAAATCATTAATCAACTAAAGAATGCATCAGTTAACTTCAGTGCATGGACAGTTTCAGTGGAGACCAGTGCAGAAATAGGTGAAAGAGCAGGTTAACTATCAATTGTGACTATAATGTTGCTATTTGCAACACACAAATAGGTGGAGAAGCCCATGAGTATTGCGCAGTACAAGCCAGGTGGTTTATCTATTTATTGAAGCCATCCCATAGCATTGATTATGCAATAGAGGCTGGCTATCAAGTGGCAAAAGATTGGAGCATGTGTTTTGCTAGATCTAGCTTGATAGTGTGTAGCAATTGAGGGTGTGCATGAGAGCTTGTGAGGAGCTTTGTACTATGATTGTTACATGATCTCCATGACATATAATATACAGATAGTTGGGGTTTTTAGCTTTAATCTTTCCCATTAAATACTGTGTTCATATGTGTGATTGTTCGTGGTTTTAATGTGTGCATGCAATTGATTTTATTTCTGCAATTAATGATCAATGGTAGAAGAGATTATGTATTATGTATGAAGCTAAAATAGTGTGTGATCAGGAGAATCTCAGTGAATAATATATTAGTTATTCAAATTTCTACATGGTATCGGAGCAATATTGATCATTGGAGCAATTGCAAAACATTGAAGCGGTTGAGTTTTGTGTTGGTGGAATTCGAATTTGCAGTAGTGTTTTCTTGGTGTCGAAGTTGAGATGTCTTTCAACAAATTGCGGTTGGAGTATGCCCTTGAGGGCAGCTCGAATTATATTGCATGGAAAAATAGGATGGAGGTAGTGTTGGATGACAATGGGTTGAAGGAGTTCATAGATGCAGAAATTGCAAAGCCTACTTCTAGTGATGCTGTCGTACTTGACGCATGGCAAAAGAAGATAGCAAAGTGTCGAAGGATTCTGTTGGAAGGTGTGAAGGATCACATAGTATCCAGCCTTCATGGTAAGGCTTCTCCATTCTTGATGTGGAAAGCTTTGACAGATTTATTTCAAAGCAAGAGCGACCAGAGGAAGTTGGTGCTCAAGGAAAAACTCAGGAACATAAAAATGGAGAAAGGTGACAATATGCCCAAGTACCTCACAAAGTTCATCCAATGCATGGATGAGCTGGGAAGTGTGGGGGTTACTGTTGATGACGAGGACTTGGTGAGCTTGGCATACTTGAATGAGAGAAACAAGCTCAACGGTTCCAATTATTCTAATTGGAAATTCAAGTTGCTGACTATGGTGGAAGGGCATAGTGCATGGGGGATCGTGAATGGTGATGAACTGAATCCTATAGTTGCAGGAGGCACAAAAGCTGTGAAAATATAGGATTGGGAGAAGAGGGAGAACAAGGCGAAAATGATGTTGAAAATGGAAGTCAAAGAGTGCATTATCCCTAACATCAAAGACTACAAATCATCAAACGAGATATGGACAAATCTCAAGGATCTGTACGAAACCAGAAATACAAATCTCCTACTGTTCCTGAAAAGAAATATTCTCTCCATTAAAATGGAGGAGAATGAAACATTATTTGTGTTCATCTCTCGCATCAAGGACCTCAATGACAAGCTTGGCTACATAGGAGAGACCAGTAATACTGATATGGTAACAAATAATATGAATGGTATGACTAAAAATTATCCGATTTTTATCATAGGCTTGAATGCGAGAGAGAAAGCCCCAAAATTGAAGAATTGACAGGAATCCTAATGCAAGAAAAAGAAAGGCGGATGACCCTGAAACCCCAGAATTCAGGTCTTTCTTTAATGGTGAAGAAGAATCCCTTTAGAGGGAAGGAAAATGGAGGACAAAGAGGTGGAGGTACATCATGAAAAAGGCTGAGCCTATCTCAATTTATGCCATCAAATGGGAATGATTCAACATTAAAATGTTTCTATTGTGGTAAAATTGGCCGTATTGCTAAACATTGCCGAAATAAGAAGTTTGATGAAGGTCAGGAAAGATACAAGAGACATGCAGGACACTTTGTTAATGATGACCATAACCATGACCTTAGACTGTTTATGCTGATTCTGATGAGAAGGATGAATAAGATACGTGGTATGTGGATTCAAGAGCGCCCACTCAAATGACAAGTAACAGACAATGGTTTGAAGACTTCAAAGAAACCAACAATGAAGCAAAAATCTACCTTGGTGATGACAAAGGGTACCAAATCAAAGGACATGGTAATGTTATTGTAATACTACCTGATGGAATTATTAGGCACATTCAAAACGTGGTGTATGTACCCAAAACTAATAAGAATCTAATTTATATTTCAATGATAACAGATCGAAACCTTAAGGTAGAATTTTTTAAATCATATTGTGTTGTTAAGGATTTGCTGGATTGTATGAAGACAATTGCAAGAGGGATTCATGTGGGGGGTCTTTACAAGATGAATGTGATAAGTGTGCTACATCAAGCTTTGACATCATCAGGTATGTCTGTAGAATATTTATGGCATCAGATATTTGGCCATATTAATTTCAATGATTTTTTCTACTTCAGAAAAGAGGTATGGTCAGTGGTCTCCCTGATTTAAAGCATATTCATGTTGACTGTGAAGCATGTGCTCCTGGGAAGATGCACAGAGATGAGTTTCCTGTAAATGTAGATATAAAACATAGAGATATACTAGAGTTAGTCCACACTTATTTATGTGGGCCAATGTAGTCAAGGTCATTGGGAGGTGCTTATTATTTCTTGATGACTGTACAAGATTCGCTTGGGTACATTTTCTTAGCAAAAAGACTCATACTTTTGAATATTTCAAATAGTTCAGAAGCATGACTAAGAAGTAGACAGGTAAATTCATCAAGATTCTCTGCTCGAATCAAGGGGGAGAATATAGTAAGACCGATTTAAGAAAATATTGCAAAGACCATGGAATACTGTAGTTGTTTACAATACCCAACACTCAGCAGAACAGGGTTGCAGAGAGGAAAAAAAAAACCCTTGGGGAGTGTGTTCGCAACCAGGGAAAATTTTAAGAACCCCCCTAAATTTATATATATAATAAATAGGCCAATCCCCATGATACATAGGAAAAATGGAAGGCGATTTTATTAATAATATAATATGCATATATAATCATGAGATTATATTATCCTGTAAAATCATGGCGAATCACCAGTACAAATGGCGAATCACTACTACAAAATGGTGAATCGTTGTCTAGTGGAGTTCGGAGTGTTGGTTCCAATGAAGATATGGTAATTGAACCAGGAGTAGAAGGAAGAGAACCACAGAGACCAAGCATGGCACATGGTGACTCGTGAGGGAAGTAGTTCTCGTGTAGTTTGGAAAACACGTTCTTCTAGTTCTGCTAAGCGTAGTGTTGTTTGTCATGCTACTACTAGCACTGATATTGAGGTTGGAAAGGAGTTTGAGGAAAGGTAGCAGTGGTGGAGAATTACAAAGAGTACCCCATGATGGGCTCCATTTTTCCCTTTGGTATTTGTGCCTGCAAGACCTTCTGTCCATTGAACCAACAATTAGCTGTTCAACCAACAATCAACTTGAGTGAGTTGATTAGGTACGAGTCAACTTAGACTAATCTTCAAAACTATGCTTTGCACTATCCCATATTTATCACACTAATGCTACACAACATTGTGCATTTGCACCTAACTCTCAATAATTCTTTTCCAAGAAAAATCTATAATAAGAAAAATATTTTACTATATTCTAAAAGGTGAAGATGTCGAAATCATGCCACAAAGTGAAAGAAAATAAAATATATTTCCTCAAACCACCAAATATATAAAGAAAACAATAATTATTATAATAATAGAACTAGATTTATCGATCTATCGATCTATGCATGATATGAGAACCATAAGCATTCAAGAGACTAATTTCAAACTCAACAAAATCCTCTAAACAAGCAACAAACAAACTACTAAAATTTTCAAAGATATCAAGGCTAGACATTAACACAATTTCATGTACTTGAATAAGCCCATTGTTGCTTAGCGTTAGACTTCTTAAATTAGTTCTTTATCATTTAATACTAGGACACTATCTATGTGAAAAGAAATAGGTCCCAACTTCATCAAATCTGACTTCATTTCCAATCAAAGATCAAAACTAGCTTCATTTCCAATACCAATATAAAATCACACATTTTCCAAATATCAATAATTATTTTCCAAGAAAATATAAAACTCGAAACTCAGCAAAATTCCCCAAGCACAAGCAACATAAATACCATTAAAATTTTCCAAGATGTCAAAGCTAGACATCAAGGTAGTTTCATGTACTTGAATGAGCCCATTGATGCTTTGCATTAGTCTTGTTAAATTAGTTATTTATCATTTAATACTAGTCAAACACTATCTATGTGAAAAGAAATAGGTCCCAAAATCATCAAATCCAGCTTCATTTCCTGTCACAACTAAGAAACAAACAATGTAAGGATTAAATATGAAACATCAATCTTAAAATAACACACATGAAAGAAATGTAGCTGCAATGTTACAATGAAAAATACAAAATATAGAACCCATTTTTACCTGAATTTGACATGTAGTAATCTTGCATGATCAACGGAACATGTATACCAAAATAAGAGTCCTAGGGTATTTTAATTTCCCAGTTCTCAGCTTGGTCATCATTTTCTACATTGTGAACATGATCTTCTCCAGATGTACTATCATTATGAGCCTCCAAAACATTATGTTCTGTAACAAGTTCATTAGATAAATTTGTTATATTTTTTTCTCCCCTTCTATCACAATTTGATCGCCAAAGCACTAGTGTTCTTTCATATGGAAAATTGTCAACGTCATACTTTGTTACATATAATCTTAAACATGTATCCACATGTTTATCAAGCTTGTTCCTCAACTTTGACTTCAAAAATGATAGTGCACTAAAAATTCTCTCATCCTCCACTGATCCCAAAATCATGGTTTGACACAAATCTGCTAATTTAAAATATTCTGATATGTTTTCTTGCAGGTATTGGCTAGCACTTAAAGTATTCCATAATCTTGTTATAGCACCATTTTCATTAGGATTCTCCAAAAAAGGATATTGCTTCCACATTGTTTCAGCAAAGCGTCCACCTTGTTGATACAATTTTGATGAATCTAAAATACCTTCAATCTGTTCTCCATGTATCGATACTTTCTTGCAAAAGTGGTCTACTAAACATTTTAATCTCTTTTGAAAATCAGCTTTTAAATTTCTTGGACATTGACAATTATTCCAATATTGAGGGTATACCACACACATGGCCTCCAACAATTCATCTCGAGGAAATCATTCTCTTGTCTCTGATGATAGTGATCTTGCAATTTCTATCAAATTTTGTCTCACTGAGATCACAATATTATCAAATTGGTCTCTTGACACGGGGCAATATTTGGTGATTCGTCCTGTCTTACTAATATAATGAAAGGGGACCATATACCCATGCACTGTGATACATAGTATCCCTTTTTCATCAAACGTCAAAAAATTTTCAGTGTTTTCTATATTGATGATCTTAGTCCAACTTGTAAACTCTGGACCAGTAAAAGAGTCCGGCATCATATACAAATTATCCAATGCAAGGCATGCTGACTTTCTCACATTTGTGTATTCGGCAATATACATTGTGCGATTCTGAGACATTTTCACGAGGAAATTCATTTCATGTAGCATAGGAAGAATTCTAGCCAATGTCAATAATGTTTCTATATCAGTTAGTTGAAAAAGAAGATCTTGAGCTTTGTCTACATTGTAGCGATTTTCATACATCAACCCTACCAAAGATTTGAACTCACTAAATAGTCTTTGAGCTGGTCCATTTAATGAGATCCATCTTGTATCAACATCTTTCAGTAGTTTTTTTCCATCCGTATAAACACCATCTGCAAATTGTTGAAACTCTAAATATCGTTTGGGACTACGAGAAAAGTATGCATGAGTCTCACGTACAAGATCTTCAACTTTTGAAACTAATGGAAACTTGCTTACTATTTTAAATGCAAGATTCATCCTATGAGCCATACAATGAATATTAATCATATATGGAAAAGCTGATAGTTGTAGTCTAACACAAAGACCATTCCTTTTTCCTTGCATTACCGATGCTCCATCTGCTCCAACACATACCAACTTTTTTGCAATCATTAAATGATCCATACCACTTTCTTTCAAAGTATTAAGAACAAGTTCATAAATATTTTCAGCTGTAGAAGTCTCTCTCATATTTTTAATCCCAAGTAGATAGGAATGCCTAATATGTTCATTAACCATATAAATGCTCATGCAGATCCATGAAGTATTATCAATCTCTGTAACCTCATCCAAAGACAATGCCAAAAACCTAGCATTTGCAATCTCCTGTTTCAAATCATCAATTTCTACTTGAGCTAGATATCTTGCCCATTCCCAACCACTAGTTACGGACCAATGAGAAGATGGAAAGTTTGGCACGTGAAGAAAAGATAGAAATTTCATCTTATCTGGATAATCTGTCATAGGACGACCTTTACATAAGATGTGAAATATAGTGCTCAATTGTATTGTCTTGGATAACAAACTTCTTTCCATCGTCTTTTCAAATTGAGATATGATGGTTCCTCCACTTGCCTCAAGTTTCTTCTTATTTATTAAATATTTTTTGTATTCTTCCACACATTGGCTATGTCGGCATTCCTCCAAAGATTTCCATCTGACAATAGATTTCTCTTTACCATCTACAATTTTCTTTTCATAAACCTTTCTTGCATGCTTTTGTACTGTATCTAGCTTCATCTGAAATTTCACTACCTTGCAACTTTTCCAACTACACGCAAGACATTTAACTTCTCGTAAATCCTCATTTGTAGAAGGTATTTCTTCAATAAATGGAAAACTTGAGAGCCAATCATCTTGGAATTTTCTCCCTATTGTCCACTGGCCTTTTTTCCTTTTTTGTGAATGGTTTGTGTCACCTTCCACGAAAATATCTTTAACATTTTCATCATTAATTTCTGTTGAAACTGCATTTATCTCACCCTGATCACTTGAGGAACCTATTATTTCATCCATCATATGGATATCAGATGCATTTTCACAAGAGTTAACGTCTCTCTAAGTAACAGATTGTTCAAAGGAGCTTGAAGCATGAAGAGAATGTGTATTCTTGGATTGAGACTTTTTAAAGTATGATAATACATAAATTTTCCTTGATAGTTTCTTCCCGGGATTAGATTTTGACATCTCACTGAATATTCCAGAAGTAAAATTTCAAATCGATCTAGAAACCTACATCAATAGTTTCCAAGAGTTGAGAATTACTAGATTTGTAAGTAGCTTTCAAAGTAAAATAAGTGTAATGTTCACAAAAACCATTATGCTAATCTACGCGAATGACGGGGGGTAGGATTATGTTCTTCCATGATTGCTGATTAATTTTAACCAAAAATAAATAAACAAAAAGAGGGTAATGCTAGGCAAAAGGGTTTACTAGTAAACTGTGAACTACAGAATACCTCCTGGAAAGCCAAGAAGTACGGGTAGGCAATCTCCCTGAATGTTGTGTTCGGTGTATCACAATTTAAAGGTGGCCGACTCGGTTCACTATGGATGGATAGCACCTAAAAGTTGTCCTCCCAAATATACCCAAAGGTACGTGGAGGCCCAAGTCCGTATTAGCGTTGTCTAATGCGAAACCGCACAGTGAGAGCACCACTTATATACTTATCATACTGTAACGCCACCCCGAGGGACGTGCTATGATATACTTACGTACGTGGGGTGATATATCACACTTGGAATGTATCGTAGACAAGTTAACGACAACTGCTATGTTTTACGACGCCGGAACACGTCTCTAGCCTAGACCTTCTAAATGTTATCGTTATGGTTCCAATGCGTTTTTAGATAAATTGAGATTAATTTTATGTTGATCTTTCTTAACAATTTGCCTTTCAATGGTACCACGATGATGTATGTAGAAATTCCTAAATGCAAACTAAGAATGATAAGCAAAATTTTCACTTTTAGTTTTTCAATGAAAGACCTAGCTACAAAGGGAAGAGAGCAAATAATTCTGTGAGCAAACAAATCAATGAACAAAAAAAAAAATTGAGCACAAAACTAAATGTAGATTTCTTAATGTTCCTTTTTTGCAAAAAAAACACAATCCTACATGCAAATGCAAGTTTTTCTTTTCAGTTCCTTTAATGTTATGAATGGAAAGCGCCGAGTCAGTTTTGAGTATGTTGTGGCTGTTAAGATGACTAGATTTTCTTTAGTACAAATTTTTTTATCAAAAAATCATAATTTAGAAGAAGATGACTCTGGATACATTTTTCATGAAATTTGGAGCCAAAATAAAGATAAAGTGGGAAAAATGAAATATAAAGTTGGTATATTAAGCCAAATTCAGGGTTTAGGCTAAGTAAAAATAACTATAAAAAGTGCACGCAACATCTCCTCCATACTAGAGATGTTGTATGTCCTCATGAAAAAAAATTGTTTATGGATCCTCTGCATCTTGTTCTAACTATTCAATATTGTCTTCATCCTCAAAGCTTAAATCTTTCTCAAGTTTTAATTTTCCTTTTTTCTTCAAAATTTTCCCTTTCCTCAATCTGTACATGTGGTTGTTCAAAATGTACCTATGACTCCTTGAAATATACATGTGGCTACCCATTATATTTCTAAAAAATCTCATAGTTAGTATCATGTTCTTCATAAATAATTTGTTTTGTTTACCAACACTTCAAAAAATTCAAGGCATACCTCATTCAATTTAGAAAAAAAAACCCTAGATTTATAATTATTAACTTGGAAGTTGAGCTTCTTGTGATTGGTTTTGTGTGATAACCACAAGTTTGTGCGCTTGCTCTTGTGTGGCATCACTTCACCCTTTAATTTTATTCATGTAGTATTTAATTGACTATTAATTTGACCATGAGTTAGTGTTGACCTCTTTTGACTTGGAGCTGATTTGAACAACATAGAACCATCTTAGGGCATCTAAAAACAAAGCCAATATGGAAGATTTCTCCCTATAGCCGTGCTAGTATGCTATTAAGAAAATGATTATAGTTTCTCAAGGATCTTGTAATGAACTTGATAATCCATTTTTTCTCAAACTATAAATTTTTTTTGGTGTAACAACAAACCTCTTCATGGTATCAGAGACTCAACCCATGTTCGATTCCCCCAAGCTACGTTTGAGAGAGAATGTTGGAGTAATCACCCCACCTCTATGAAATCAATGATTCCCACCTAGGGGGTTTACCAACACCTGCGAATTTTGATGTAACGACAAACCTCTTCAAATATTTTATAAGAAGAAGCATATAAATGTATCTATTGTCAAAGTTTTTTTTAAAGGGAAACATGCTATTGAATTCTACTCATACCTTTAAAAAATACTTGGCTCTTTAACCCCACAAATTTGATATAATTCCTTATTCTATGTCAACTTGATGCATACTTGATATATAACTCGATAGATAACTCGATATGCAACTTAATACACCACTTGATACACAACTCAATATGCAACTTAATACATAAAGTTGTGCAAACTTTGCTGCAATATTTTTGAGAAAAACGTTTGAGCTTTTTTCGAATTTATGAGTGGAAGAGAAATGAATTTTAAGTTCCAAAATGAATGAAAACCTCATGGCTTTGACATAGAAGTATCGGTCAATTAAAAACCATTGTGATGCAGAAGCATTGGGATTAGCCAACAATGTGAAAACTTGTTCACATGTTGTGGCTAAACAGGGTGAAATTCAATGACTATTGGTCAAGATTAGTTTTACTGAGAAGGTTGGACTTCTCAAATAGTTTGTTATAATTTATTTTTGTAATAAGTGAGAGACTATCTTATTTTAGATTTAGAGATAAGAGTTGTTAGCATAGGTGTGCACGAGAAGCTAAGAAATAGAAGATTGTTGTTAAATCTTTAAAAAAAATAGGAGATTGCTGTTAGATTTGTTAGAGAAATTATTGAGTAATAAAAGGAGGAAAAATGTGATGAGCGGGGGATTAGAGAGGCTGGGAGTGGAGTGAGAATTTAGAGTAAGTGTGAGGATTGTGTTTTGTGTGTAACAGAGATCATTCCTTGTGTAATTGGGCCTAAGGCCGAGACTCTGTTCTTCTGTATACTATGAATAAATTTAATGTTGTGTGCATCAATGTATGACGAGTCCGTAAGCTTGAATGCGTTTGCTTTTCTTTGTAAATTGCTTGAAGTGGTTGTGACCTGGGTTTTATTTTAAACTGTAAGATTTCTGTGTTAAGGAAAACCCAAAATAGTTTGAGTCCGTGAGCGTAAAAGTCATTAACACAGAGAATCTACAAAAAAAACACTTATCGGAACCTTGGAGCGGATTTAAAAGATATATTGGTTGATTTATGACCCATCAGGTCCGGGTAAAACCATCGCATCGGACCGGAGAGGCGTTCCATATCGCATCACATAAACAACAGAAACGGACGCGAAAAGTTTATAAAGTTTGTTTTAAGTGAAGTTGGGTCCGGTGGATATCGCATCACTTATAGGGAAGCGACGTTGAACCATTGCGATTTGCGATCTCTGATTGGCATCGCGTCGGAACTGTGGAGAACACCAATAGGTGAAAGTCGCATTGCTGACTGCCGATATTGCAAAATGATTTGAGCCGTTCGATTGGCCAGATCTGGGGCGCGCAATACACATAAATATCTGTTTGAAAAGGCGTTCAACGCTGCTTTTGAATAGATTAGAGAGTATATCGGGATCGGAAAGAGAAAAGAATATTTTTAAGTTGATTCAAAGGTTTTTGGTTCCGATAGGAACAAGGGGTGATTGAAGAGTTGTAAAGGTCCATTGTGGGCTTATTGAAATCCATTGCTGCCGCTGCATAACATTGTCCAATCAGTGATTTTTTATTTGATATCTTGTGTTTGAATCTCCCTCTCAACCAATTAAAAATACATTCCCTCAGTTGCTTATTTCATTGGAAACTATCTATGTTGGATCACACAATCCCCTTGATTATGGTCGACTAGTTTGAACCTGATTTTGAGGAGAAAAAATGGCGTGAATGCTATGATGATCAGAACCATTTTCTAACATGCATTTACCTCGTAGCTTGGATGATAATTTATGTTGAAACTGGTGTAAACTTAGATTGCGTTCAAATAAATTGACTGTGTGTATTAGAGACAAGTTACGTCAAACTACAATCAAGCTTTAAAACTTCACTCCTGGTACCACTTACCTTTGTAATTGCTTCTTTCAAAACATTTTAGAATCCCCTCTCTCATCCCAACAAACAAATTCATTCACATTCAAAGTGATTTTTTGAAATGATAATGTATTAAAATAGGCTTGAATTGGAGCATGTCGTTTCAATAATCATAGATTTTGAGTAAGACAACACATATGACACTCAACAATCCTCATTTCCATCATAATCATTTCTCTTTATAGCTATAGGTGGAATTGCTTGGTTTTTTCAAAATTCGAGCACATTTTTATACAAATGCCCTTTGTATGAGCTGACAAAACAATGGCTTTGTTTTATCAAACCTTTGTTCATACCATCATTCGTCTAATTCAAATCAAAAAATTTGATTCGAAGAGAATTCTTCCATTGTTGTAGGTTATCATTATGCAATTTTCACTGCTTATGCATTGTTGTAGTGACTATTATCACTGCTTACGCATTCTTGTAGGTAACTATTTTTCATTGCAAACATAGAATTTCTATAAGTTATGTTTTTATTACAAACATGGCATGCCTATAGTTCATGTTTTCATTGCAAACAGAGTAGCGCCTTTCATAATGCTCATGGGCATTTTTTACGAAATTTTCATATTTCAAAACATAATGTTTCTTTCGGGCATCTGATAGATTGTTCTCCTCCTTGAAAGAAAATAAGACACTGTCCTTCCTAAAATCAGAGCATTTATCCTTATTGAAAGCAAGATTTTTCCTTAAAAAATTGCAGTAACTCTCTTCAATACAAAGAATTTTACATAGGGGCCGCATCATTTCTCTTAAAAATATGACATGTTCCTCTTCAACCCAAAGTATCATTTCTCTTTAAAAGAAGACACATTTCACTTCAAAACAGAGCTATACTTCTGTGGAAAACTACACTATTTCATAGCTTATATTGTTGGCATTGATGTTAACATTGATGCAACAAGAATTTGATTTTGGAAGAAAAACATATGAATATTTGGCAAGATCCTGGCATCAAGAATGAAGACCTTAATGTTGATTACAAGAAAATGATCAAAGAATATGGAAGATTTCAATGTTGATGATACTTAGTGTTTGTATTATTGCTCCTGGGAGGATGAGATGTGCTGAACACTCTAAAGCTGCAGTGACTGAGGAAATGTGCCACGTGACCCACCAGGGTGACTTCTTGTGTCATACTATGTGGACCTCTTAGTCATATTTTGACACAACAGGACCATTTGACACAACAAAACCATACTCAGGTCTCTATGCCAACCTTAATATTGTATAGAACCAATTTCAAGAATTGTCCTGCTCGAAGACAGGTTGATGGATTTTGAGGGCAGAGTACCACAGTATTCCTTTTTGAAAAATATGGAGGGCACAAGGGCTTGACTAGAGGCTTTCATGCCTGGTTTTTACCATAGCATTGAGGAATGGATAAGGCCCATATTCTGGCCAAGGATAAGCATCCAAATTTATTCTAAATCTGTTCTATGTGTGCTATCCTGGGCAGGAATAGAGACCTGAAACTTAAGCTGTTTTCTTTTTAGGTGAAAAGACGCATGTCCTGACTGCATATCGGATATCCACATATATAACATGTGTATGCACAGCTGACTAGTAGCTAGACCAGCATGGATGCTTGCGAGTTGTCCAGCTTGCACAAGATTTGTTAATGAATATACCCCCTCAAGGATTATTATTATTATTATTATTTTTTTTTTTTTATTTTTTTTTTTGGTGACTAGGAGAATCGGCAACTGCAGCGGTATCGTACTCGCGTGACACGGGGTCGAATCTCGCTGGCTACCACTATACTCCTAGGAGGAAATTGTTGAGCCCGCAACAACAGCCCCTCGGGTAAGACGGGACTTGAACTCGTGACCTGCACCACGGCACGAACGTCTTAGCAGCACGTTCGCTTGCCACTAGACCAAACTCGACGGCTCAAGGATTATTATTATTATTAATATATATATATATATATATATATATATATATATATATATATATATATATATATATATATTTTTTTTTTTTTCAAGGTGTATCCTTCTTCTCCTTTGAGTGGTCTTCTTTTACATCCGGGGTGCTCACTTTGTATTACCGCTTCCTCGGGAGGATGAGATGTGCTGAACACTCTAAAGTTGCGGTGACTGAGGAAATGCGCCACATGACCCACCAGGGTGACTTCTTTTTTCATACTATGTGGACCTCTTAGTCATATTTTGACACAACATGACCATTTGACACAACAGAACCATTACTCAGGTCTCTATGCCAACCTTAATATTGTATAGAACCAATTTCAAGAATTGTTCTCATTTCAAGATATGTTGATGGATTTTGAGTGCGTAGTACCACAATATTCCTTTTTGGAAAACTGGAGGGCACAAGGGCTTTACTAGAGGCTTTCATGCCTCGGTTTTTACCATAGCATTGAGGAATGGATAAGGCCCATATTCTGGCCAAGGATAAGCATCCAAATTTATTCTAAATCTGTTCTATGTGTGCTATCCTTGGCAGGAACAGAGACCTGAAACTTAAGCGGTTTTCTTTTCAGGTGAAAATGCTCCTGTCCTGACTGCATATCGGATATCCACATATATAACATGTGTATGCACAACTAACTAGTAGCTAGACCAGCATGGATGCTTGGGAGTTGTCCAACTTGCACAAGATTTGTCAATGAATATACCCCCTCAAGGATTATTATTATTTTTTTTTTTGTCAAGGTGTATTCGCCTTCTCCTTTGAGTGGTCTTCTTTTACATCTGGGGTGCTCACTTTGTATTACTGCTCCTGGGAGGATGAGATGTGTTGAACACTCTAAAGCTACGGTGACTGAGGAAATGTGCCACGTGACCCACCAGGGTGACTTCTTGTGTCATACTATGTGGACCTCTTAGTCATATTTTGACACAAAAGGACCCTTTGACACAACAGAACCATTACTCAGGTCTCTATGCCAACCTTAATATTGTATAGAACCAATTTCAAGAATTGTCCTGCTCGCAGACAGGTTGATGGATTTTGAGGGCAGAGTACCACGGTATTCCTTTTTGAAAAATCTGGAGGGCACAAGGGCTTGACTAGAGGCTTTCATGCCTGGTTTTTACCATAGCATTGAGGAATGGATAAGGCCCATATTCTGGCCAAGGATAAGCATCCAAATTTATTCTAAACATATTCTATGTGTGCTATCCTAGGCAGGAACAGAGACCTGAAACTTAAGCTGTTTTCTTTTCAGGTGAAAAGGCTCCTGTCCTGACTGCATATCGGATATCCACATATATAACATGTGTATGCATAGCTGACTAGTAGCTAGACCAGCATGGATGCTTGCGAGTTGTCCAGCTTGCACAATATTTTTCAATGAATATACCCCCTTAAGGATTATTATTATTATTAATATTTTTTTTTCAAGGTGTAGCCTTCTTCTCCTTTGAGTGGTCTTCCTTTACATTTGGGGTGCTCACTTTGTATTACTACTCCTGGGAGGATGAGATGTGCTGAACACTCTAAAGCTGCGGTGACTGAGGAAATGTGCCACGTGACCCACCAGGGTAACTTCTTGTGTCATACTATGTGGACCTCTTAGTCATATTTTGACACAACAGGACCATTTGACACAACAGAACCATTACTCAGGTCTCTATGCCAACCTTAATATTGTATAGAACCAATTTCAATAATTGTCCTGCTCAAAGACAGGATGATGGATTTTGAGGGCAGAGTACCACAGTATTCCTTTTTGAAAAATCTGGAGGGCACAAGGGCTTGACTAGAGGCTTTCATGCATGGTTTTTACCATAGCATTGAGGAATGGATAAGGCCCATATTATGGCCAAGGATAAGCATCCAAATTTATTCTAAATCTGTTCTATGTGTGCTATCCTGGGCAGGAACAGAGACCTGAAACTTAAGCTGTTTTCTTTTCAGGTGAAAAGGCTCCTGTCCTGACTGCATATCGGATATCCACATATATAACATGTGTATGCACAAATGAATAGTAGCTAGACCAGCATGGATGCTTGCGAGTTGTCCAAATTGCACGAGATTTGTCAATGAATATACCCCCTCAAGGATTATTATTATTATTAATATTATTATTATTATTTTTGTCAAGGTGTAGCCTTCTTCTCCTTTGAGTGGTCTTCTTTTACATCTGGGGTGCTCACTTTGTATTACTGCTCCTGGGAGGATGAGATGTGCTGAACACTCTAAAGTTGCGGTGACTGAGGAAATGTGCCACGTGACCTACCAGGGTGACTTCTTGTGTCATACTATGTGGACCTATTAGTCATATTTTGACACAACAAGACCATTTGACACAACAGAACCATTACTCAGGTCTCTATGCCAACCTTAATACTGTATAGAACCAATTTCAAGAATTGTCCTTCTCGAAGACAGGTTGATGGATTTTGAGGGCAGAGTACCACAGTATTCCTTTTTGAAAAATTTGGAGGGCACAAGGGCTTGACTAGAGGCTTTCATGCCTAGTTTTTACCATAGCATTGAGGAATGGATAAGGCCCATATTCTGGCCAAGGATAAGCATCCAAATTTATTCTAAATCTGTTCTATGTTTGCTATCCTGGGCAGGAACAGAGACCTGAAACTTAAGCTGTTTTCTTTTCAGGTGAAAACGCTCCTGTCCTGACTGCATATCGGATATCCACACATATAACATGTGTATGCACAACTGACTAGTAGCTAGACCAGCATGGATGCTTGCAAGTTGTCCAACTTGCACAAGATTGTTCAATGAATATCCACTAAGCTTTCTTATCGCCAGCACCCTTGGTGCATCTACAGGTCTACCGCAAGGGAGGCCTTAATGACACATAGGCTAAACCCAGGTAGTTTACGTTGCATAAGACCTTCTAAACCACCATATAAAGGTTTAGGTTCTTTCAATATATTCGTACATCTAAAAGCATTGTAAAGTTCTAAAGGAAAAGTCCCTATTCATGAAACTTTTAACACCTATAGGAGAATTCCCTTCACTAGTCCACCATATCAACATCAACTCAAGCAATTTAAGGATTGAGAAGAGTAGTTTCCTACCATTTTATAAGGTGATATTTGAGTCAAGGTCTTTTAATGGCACTAGGTTTCCAAGACTTGAAATTAACCTATTCACAACTAAAATCTACTACAAATTCAAATCCCAAGAGATCTTACTCTCAATTGCATATTAAACTTGTTTATTTTCTTTAGATCCAGTAGCATACCTACTTCCATGATGTATGGCATGTGTTATGGGTTCTCTTTGATCTTCATTGTATCCCTTAGAAATTTTATTAGTGTGGTGATCCCTCTCTTCCTAAGCCAAAACCCATTGGACTGGATCACAGAAAGATCACCTAATTCTTCTCATATATGCGTAACAGTGTTCTCATTACCTGGAGGCTCTATTTACTCAACCTGTTATATATACATGGCAGAGCACCTTTTATTTGTAGATCCTAACCTTATCTGTTTGGCCTTGACAGTGGTGAGGATAATTTGGTTGAAATCTTTGGTTTCTAGCATCATTGCAAGAGAGTGTGCCCACAGAGGTCTCATCTAATGCATCAAAGCATACTATCAACAGTGTAAATGTTACTTTTTGAACCCAGCAGATTTTATCATCTAGTTTTGAACCCATCAATCTAATATATGAAGATCCATATTAGCGATGAAACCATTTTGTCATACTCTCTTTGCATTTAAGGATCACGTCTCTTGTGAGCAACATATATAATATTTTTGTACTTAAATATGAACTCGGAAATTTAATACACCAAGGCGTACTATCAGCAATACGACCATTACTACCATGCTGTCAATTTCCATTCAAGCATCATGTCTTTCATGAGCAGTCATATATAATGTTATTGGACCTAACTTGGAACTCAGAAATTTAATACACCAAGGAATACTATTAGCAATGCGACCATCCAAGATTTTCTTTCAGATAAGTTCTGTCATCTTCATCGACACTAGCTTATCTGATTCTTAAGTTTTAGAAATACTTACCAACACATCAAAATTTTGAAATATATTTTGCCGAAAATTTCAGAAATACTTACCAAAGTCATCTTGAAACAGAGATCTTGAAATCGAGAAAGGGAAGGAAGGTGCATACCGTTGAACAAACTGGCGAAAAGTGCAGTGCCTCTGTGTTAGTAGTCAGCGTTGGAGTCTGAAAACGAGCTTGTACATGCGCTTGAGGCCGAGCATGTAGGTTGTGGCGAGTGTTATCTCCCACAACACCATCTCTTTCGAAGTGTATCTTGATTCTCTGCTATATATGAACAATGGGAGGCGCTAACGGACCAGAGAGGGACGGACCAGAGAGAGTCAGCCTCGCTCAGCCAACAAAAATATCGGTGTGCACAAAGCCCAGCCACCTCTCCGAACCAACGAAAAAATGGGGCGAATCACTCTAACCCCTCCCTCCGATCCTGTAAATCCAGGCGAATGCCATGGAAATTTGGAAAATCGGGGGCGAATTTCATGTTTCCAGTTTTGTGCGCCCTTTTTTTGGTGGGCTAATATTAAATAATTAATTATTTTAAACATATTTATTGGGCTAAATTTATCAAACTATAAAAAATAGGTTTTATATAAAAAATTTTCCCTAATAAAATTTAACAAACGAGCCACCCAGACGTGCACAAGGCACCTCGGTGGTCACAACTTAGCAAATCTAACATGGGTGCCCTCGGACCAAACGACCCGACCCGAATGGATGCCCTCACCCAACGCGACATGGCATGACCACCCGAATGGACGCACATGGGAGAAAATGGAAAATGGGCCCCTTGGATGTGTAAAGGCACCTGGGCGGTCACAACTTAGCAAATATGAAACAGGCGCCCTCGGACCAAACGACCCAACCCGAATGGACGCCCTCACCTGACGCGACACGGCGCGCCCGCCCGAATGGATGCCCTCACCTGGCACGACACGACGCACCCGACCGAACGGACACACATGGGAGAAAATGGCAAATGGGACGCCCAGACGTGCATAAGGCACCCAGGAAATCACAACTTAGCAAATCTGACACAAGAGCCCTTAGACAAAATGACCCAACCAGAATAGACGCCCTCACCCAGTGCGAGACGGCGCACCCGATCGAATGGACGCACATGGGAGCAAATGGAAAATGGGCCACCTATATGTGCACATGGCACCCAGGCAGTCACAACTTAGAAAATCTGACACGGGCACCCTCAGACCAAACGACCTGACCCGAACGGATGCTCTCACTCGGCGCAACATGGCGTGCCCTACTGAATGGACGCACATGGGAGAAAATGGAAAACAGGCTGCCCAGACGTGCACAAGGAACCCAGATGGTCACAAATTAGAAAATAATACATGGATTCCCTCGGACCAAACGACCCGAATGGAACAGACGCCCTCACTCGACGCGACATGGTGCACCCGCCTGAATGGACACCCTCACTAGGTGCGACACAACGCGCCTAACCCGAATGGACACACATGGGAGAAAATGACAAATGAGTCACCCAGACGTGCACAAGGCAGTCAAGCGTTCACAACTTATCAAATATAACATGGGCACCTTCGGACCAAACGACCTGACCCAAACGGACGTCCTCACCCAGCGCAACACGGCACGCCCACTTGAATGGACGCACATGGGAGAAAATGGAAAATAGGCCATGCAGACATGCACAAGGCACCCTGTCAGTCACAACTTAGTAAATCTAACACGGGGGCCCTCGAACCAAATGACCCGACCCAAATGGATGCCCTCACCTGGTGTGACATGACGTGCCCACCCGAACGGACGCACATCAGAGAAAATGGAAAACAGGCTGCTTAGACATGCACAAGGCACCCGGGCGGTCACAACTTAGCAAATATAACACGATCAACCTCAGACCAAACAACCTAACCTGAACGGACGCACTCGACGCCCTCACCCAGCGCGACACGACACGCCCGACCAAATGGACGCACATGGGAGCAAACAACAAACGAGCTGCTCGGACATGCACAAGGCACTTGAAAAGTCACAACTTAGCAAATCTGACATGGGCACCCTCGAACCAAACGACCTGATCGAACGAATGACCTCACCCAGCGTGACAGGTTGTGCCCGATCGAACGGACACACAAGGGAGCAAACGACAAATGGACCGCCCAAACATGCATAAGGCACCCAGGTGGTCACAAATTTGAAAATATAACATGAGTACCCTCATACCAAATGACCTGACCCAAACAGACGCCCTCACTCGGTGCGACATGGCGCGCCCGCCCGAACAGACGCCCTCACCCGATGCGACATGGCACGCCCGACCGAACGGATGCACATGGGACCAAATGAAAAACAGGCCACCCAGACATGCACAAGGCACCTGGGAGGTCACAACTTAGCAAATCTGACACTAGCACCCTTGGACCAAATGACCCGACCTAAACGGACACCCTCACCTGGTGCGAGACAACGCACCCACCTGAATGGACCGAACGGACGCACATGGGACCAAATGGAAAATGGGCCACCTGGACATGCACAAGGCACCTGGGTGGTCACAAATTAGCAAATTTGATACGGTAGACCTCGAACCAAACGACCCAAACCGAATGGATGCCCTCACTAGGCGCAACATGGGTTAACTTGAATACGGGTTAACTTGGGTGAAGGGGTTCGAATTCTTCCAGAATTCCAACTGATACTAGTATCTCTCTCCGTGTAATGAATTTCCAAACATTTGATTCATAGATATTGGGTTTCCAAGATACAGTAAGCAATGTGGAATGTATAACATGATGAAGCAGCGTGTTATAGTATGCGAAGGAGTCATGTTGAAACATTGATGAACCAAAGGTTAGAATATAAATTTACGGAACCTTGAGTAAAGGGGCAGAACCATGAAGGAGGAATAATGGATGCGGTTTAGAGCGAACCGGTGGTTTTCATCGCACCACCTTCGACAGGCAAGCGGTATTCAAGAGATTGGGAGAGATTCCATAGAATGAGCAACACGTGTCCCTGAACGGATCTGCAAAACCACCATCACAGCGCGCCATCGCACGTTAATGTCTGACCAAGGAAGCCGCGCAATATTGTTGAGCACCATCGATCTAGAGGGGAGCCATCGGATGG
Source organism: Pinus albicaulis (assembly GCA_034641835.2). Taxonomy (NCBI): domain Eukaryota; kingdom Viridiplantae; phylum Streptophyta; class Pinopsida; order Pinales; family Pinaceae; genus Pinus; species Pinus albicaulis. The sequence continues at coordinate 29,937 of JAXQQM020061934.1, forward strand.
TGGCCGTATGAGGAAGGTGCGCGAAGGATAACCAGAGTACGGTGCGAGTATGTGATTAGGTCGTTGATTATATATGTGGGCCCCAGCTTAAATTATATTGATTGGGACTTTTCAAATTAATTTTTGCGGGTTTAACCAAGGTTTGTTTGAATTAAATATAAATTATGACGAAGAGCGACTGGGCCATCACTTTGAATGTTATTCCAAAGTTGGTGATATTTGCCATGGTTGAGATCAGAAATTATAACCAGAGTGCAAACTAAAAGAAGTGTTGAAGTTTAGAATGCAATCATCATTTTTAATAAAGGGAGAGTCAAGAAAAAATTCACCATATATGTGATGTGTGGAAACCTGGTCATTTAACCAATGTTAAATTGAATGGTCTGAGTTGATTCGACTATGGTTTAAGCCATAGATTCTTGAAGGAGGTAAACTTCAGCATAAATTCGAAATATTATAAGTTGATTTTTTTATTATGATTTAACCACAATTTTGAAGATGTCGAGAGTTGATTAAACCAGAGGTTCTGTAGTAAAAACTATTCAAAAGGCGTTTTCACTTTGAAGACTTTGGAATATGTGGGTCCTGATATATATGGCCTCGTATGAAATATTGTAAAGATTGAAATATGGATGAATTTATATGTATGGTTTTATAACCATGGAAAAATGAATATTCCACATTAATTCAACTTTTCCCAGATTTAAAATTAGTTGTTATATTAAAATACAGTTATATGTGCAGCAGTTACACAACTACAATGAAAGAGAGAGAGAGACAGTTGCAGAAAAATATACAGTGATCCAAAAAGTCTGAAGGGGTTTGATTTGCTAGTATATTATATGGACAGAGAGGGTGTAAGTAGGGAGCCCGAGCACAGAGATTAATAATGAACATACATTGCCTAGATTTATATTTATTTGAGGATAAACTTGAAAAAGAAGTTATATATGCAGCAGGTGCACAAAAGTACAGTGAACAGGTGAATAAACACAGGGATGAAAATGTGGGCCTAACAGAGGTAAACAAAGAATGTAGGAACTAAAAAAGTCATAGGGAATTTTGCAGGCATGATGAACAAAAGCATGCAGATCAGTTACTTAACAACAGCAGAAAAGACAAATCGAGTAAAGCCAAAATCCAGAAAAGGAGCTGAGTGAAATTGAAATGTGTAACTGAAAATGTGAATGTAAATGTTGTAATTAATTTCTTATTGTTTGTGATGCATTGGCAAGTCTCTCGAGGAAAACATAATCCCACTGTAATATTAAAATTAACACATATTGTTATATATTTTTTAATGAGCTGGTAAAATAAGTAAGGAGGCAGAAGGAAAAAATTCAGCGCTATTCACTTCAAATTCCCTAAGGAATGTAAAGAGTCGTGTGATGAACTCTATATATAATAACACATTGATATGCACAAAGAAGTTAGAGAGTGAGTGAAGAGAATGCAGAAATGAAGTAGTGAGGCAAAGAAGAAAGAGGAGTTGCGCAAAGAAGAAGGAGGAGTTGAGCAGAGAAGAAGGAGAAGATGATAGAGAATCTGAGAAGATGCAGAGATGATACAGGTCAGATATGAGAATAAATGAACAACAGAGCAGATGGAATAGAACAGAGCTGATATCCAAGGTAAATCAGCAAGTGTTTCTCTTTTGAAAGATTAAGGAAGTTGGAGCTTCCCTATCAAGTTGTAGCTTGATAAATGTCATTTGTAGCTGACTGAGGTTGGAGCCTCCTGTAGGTTGGTGCCTACAAAAAATTGATGGGATTTGGAGCTTCCTTGCAAGTTGTAGCTTGCAGAATTGAGGTTGGAGCCTCCTGTAGGTTGGTGCCTACAGAAAATCAGTAGTGAGAGGGAGTTTGAGCTTGCCTTTGCATCACAACAATAATAAGATGTGGTTTTCTCCCTTTATGGGTTTCCACTTATATCTGGTGTCTCTATGCATGATGTTTATGTGTTGATCTAGTTTATATCATCTGCTTAATACTTGCTGCTCTGATATTAAGTCTACTATTACATTATATTAATGCTTGCTGCTCACATTCTAAGATTACTCACATGTTAAGTTGAACATGAAATGAAGGTGTAAACAAGTGTTAATGAAAAAGTGTCAATCAAGCGAGGTACCTACTAGTGTGAATGGTAGTAAGAGCCATGAAGAAATTACATCTGAAGAAAAACCCAAAATTGACACAGCTCTGACTGAAATAGAAAAATTGAAGAATGAAAACAAAGACCTTAAGAGATTGGTGAAAATATTTGATGAGAAAGCATATGAAGATAAGAAATAAATTATTGGCTTGAAGACATAGCTTGAAGAAGCAAAGAAAGTAGAAGACAATCTGTTGCAACAAATGAGAGAGAAAAGTCTTGAATGTGAAAAAATGGAAGAAGAAGTAGTGAGCCTAAGAAAGAACTTAGAAAAAGCCCAAAGAGAACTATTAATGAATACACCTCTAATGAAAGGATCTGGACAGTTGGACCAGATTATAAATGCACAAAGGTCACCTCTCATAAATATTGGGATAGGATATGAAGGAGAAACTAGTAAGTCCAAGGCAGAAGATAACAAGAAAATCATCTTTGTAAAAGTTGTAAAGGACAGTGAAGCAGCTCAGCAGATTACTACAAAAATAGAAGCCAGCAAGAACAGGATTTGTGAAGAAACAAATAGAATCAAGCAGCAACATGGTAGGACAGTGAATGAAAGGATGAAACAATCAGCCACTAAAGGCTCATATTCTCCTAAAGATGAAGTGAATAAATTTGGAAGTTGTCAAAGGAGGTTATTTTATCCTATGAAAAATAGCACATGTTTCTCTTGTCATAAACCAGGACATAATGCAACACAATGTAAGAGAAGGCCTATCAACTCCAACCAGCAAAAGATGCAGCAAAAGAGAAGAACCCCTCAAGAAAGCAAATGGGAAGGACAATCTTCCACCAGGTACACAAATCATTTCCATGGCATGCAATAATTTTGGACATAAATATGTTGAATGTAAAATCTATTCAAGAAGGGGAACAAAGCATTATACATCAACTCAAATTTACTATGAAAAAATAAGATTTTATGTATGCCTCAAGCTTGGCCACAAAGAAAAGGACTGTAAACTACCATATATACTAAAGAACTCTAGACAGATGATGGAAACAAAAAAAATAAAAAAAAAACTATGAATTTAAAAGAAGTGCAGACATTATAAAGAACCCCAATAAAGTATGGAAGGAAAAGAGAAAGTGAGAACCTATTATCTCAATAAAATAATAAATCCTCCACAATCTCAGGGGGAGCTTCTCTAGGAATAAAAGCAAAAATCCATCCAGTAATATATATGAAGCAACATCCAAGGGGGAGAGAAGTTCATAAATAGACCCCATGAAGGCAGTCTAAGAAGAGCTTAATGTAATAAGAACAGTTATAAGATCAGGAATGCATAGGACAATTTTCTCCAATAGAGAACTATAGAGGAAGAAGCACACAATAGCCAACAGGTTGATGGAAGGAGAGAAAGTAGAAAAAATCCTTGGGAGTAGAGAGAACATCAGCCATGAACAGCTAAGAAGACATCAACACATTAAGTGGTGATCACACTGTGCATCACAATGCTGGAATTAACAATGAATCACATTAAGAAGATTGAGTAAGAAAAGAGTCTACTATCTTGATGTCAGTACATCATTGATCTATGAAAATTCCCCTTGGAGGAATGAAGTCAAATAAGTAATAAATCTTTGATTAATCAACCCATGAAGATTCATAGAAAAGAAATTGAAGATGTCTTCCTGAAGATCATTATGTTAGACAGTTGAATTGCACCTGAAGCAGTAATGATTCTGGAGCAGTCCTAGAAAGGAAATGTAGTGACATTCTTTTAAATCAGAATGAAAGACTGAGAAAAAGGTTAATGATGAAAAGATTAGATTCAGTATATTGTTGACTGTGGGTGTGAACAGTGGAAAGGTCAATAATATAATTTATGAAGGATGCATGTGCAAGCTGAATTGAAATCTTTGCATGGCTTATCAAAGTAATATGAATTGGTTTTTAGGTACAAACAGCATGCCTATCAACAGAATATCAAGTTTTGTCATAGAGTAGTAGTATGATACAGGTCCTCAGGATCAAAGGACTATGGCAAGAATGCATCAAGGTAAAATTCCCAGGGTTATCTGCATTCAACATGAAAATGGCAGTAGCAGTGCTAAAGATCAGTATCTGATTTACACTTGAAGTACTATATTGAGCACTGAAGCTATATATTTTTCTATATAATTTCATGCCTTCCTGAAGTTGGTACATGTATATCTTCAAAGCCTCTTTTTTAAAGATTATTTACAAAACTGTGTGAAGCATGTTTTCTGAGTTTTCAATTAAACATCTTGAATATGATTTTGTGGAAGTTCATTCTGATAGAACAGTCAAAGTATCTGAAGAATAAAGGACTAGCTGTGATTACCATCTGAAGCTCAAAAGCTTTTGAAAATCATCTAAATCCTACTTCAACACAAAGGATTTACTGGTAATCCACCTTTAAAGAGAGATTTATCATTGACATACATACCTCCTCATGTCATAAAGAAAACTGCATGATTGATAAATAAGACTGACCAATACATTGAAGGTTTTGTTTTGAAAGTACAGTGTGCAAGCAGTGAAAGTCATTTGGTCTCTTATATTGAAAGATATTGCCTATTCTCACAATAAGCTGTAAGCTCTGGCGTGATTCATTTGTTCACATCAACAACAAGAACCTCTCAATCTTTAAAAGTAATATCCTTGTCAGCATCCTAGTTCATATCATCACCAACAAGCAGGAAAGGTGTACCACAGCAATAAAAGATATATTGGTATCATTATCATAACTGAACAGGCTTGGTATTGAATATGGGAATTGCAGGAGAAGACATACTCCATCTACAATCATCCTCAACAGAAATATATTAGCTCACTACATCAAACAAAGACAGAACTATATTTGAAGCCTTCTCAGCATTTTATTTTTTGATCCAATCATACATCTATGATTAGATAAATCTGTGTATATTCAAGCTCAATAATCCTCAAAGTGTTCTCTCAACAATTATTGTACATCATTCTGGAGCAGCATGGTACAAAGTCAGCAGTAGAGGGCCTAAACATAACTCAGAGAGAGGAAATTCAGAAAGCAAACTAGGAAATGAGCAACCCTTTTCCATTAATGTCAAAGGGGGAATCAAGGGGCATAAGATTCTTAAGGAAGAGTATTGCCATCAATGCCAAATGGGGAGACTGTAGGAAATGTTGTCATTGATGGCAAAGGAATTGGCAAAGAAGGAGCATCTGAAACAGTAACTAGGAAAAGAGAAAAGAAAAGTAGCAGAGAACAAAGGCCAGTAGAGAAGAACAGAGGAAGATTGCATTTATAGAGAGCAGTATCAGTCAAGGAGTAGAGAAAAGTAGTGAATTGAAGCAGAGTTGTCCAGAGACAAAGTAGGATAAAAATGCCATCGAATAGAAAATCTGGCCAATTGAGAAGAATAAGTGAATGTTCTTGTAAATGGTTACATTTGTATATAATGATGAGGTATTTATTCTAAATTCTCTATGAATTATATGTATATTCTTGATTGAATTCAATAGGAAGGATATTTGAGTCCCTATGGACAATTATGAAACCTTGTGTTACTGACAGATGGGATTATGCCCGTGTAGATTGCTTGAATTTATTGTGAAAGCGTGAATTTGTTACTCATGGTCTGTAAACATCATAAGCTCTATGGAAGGAGTAGATTCATGAATCTGTATAAGGTAATTTTGAGGAGTATTGATTGGACAAATCATTATCGATTACACAAATTATTGATCATTGAATCTTGAATACGGGTTAACTTGGGTGCAGGGTTCGAGTTCTTCTAGAATTCCAACTGATACTGGTATCTCTCTCCGTGTAATGAATTTCCGAACATTTGATTCATAGATATTGGGTTTCCACGATACAGTAAGCAATGGGGAATGTATAACATGATGAAGCAGTGCGTTATAGTATGCGGAGGAGTCGTGTTGAAACATTGATGAACCAAAGGTTAGAATATAAGTTGACGGAACCTTGAGTGAAGGGGCGGAACCATGAAGGAGGAACAGTGGATGCGGTTTAGAGTGAACCAGTGGTTTTCATCGCACCACCTTTAATGGGAAAGCGGTATTCAAGAGATTGGGAGAGATTCCATAGAACGAGCGACATGCGTACCTAAACGAATCTACAAAACCACCATCACTACGCGCCATCGCATGTTAATGTCCAACCAAGGAAGCCGCGCGATATTTTTGAGCGTCGTCGATCTGGAAGGGAGCCATAAGACGGTAGCCGTATGAGGAAGGTGCTCGAAGGATAACCACGGTACGGTGCGAGTATGTGATTGGGCCGTTGATTATATATGTGGGCCCTAGTTTAAATTATATTGATTGGGACTTTTCAAATTAATGTTTGCTGGTTTAACCAAGGTTTTCTTGAATTAAATATAAATTATGACGAAGAGCGATTGGGCCATCACTTTGAATGTTATTCCAAATTTGGTGATATTTTCCATGGTCAAGCTCAAAAATTGTAACGAGAGTGCGGACTAAAAGAAGTGTTGAAGGTTAGAATGCAATCATCATTTTTAATAAAGGGAGAGTTAAGAAAAAATTCACCATATATGTGATGTGTGGAAACCTAGTCGTTTAACCAATGTTAAATTGATTGGTCCGAGTTGATTCGACTATGGTTTAAGCCATAGATTCTTCAAGGAGGTAAAATTCAGCATAAATTCGAAATATTATAAGTTGATTTTTTTATTATGGTTTAACCACATTTTTGAATATGTCGAGAGTTGATTAAACCAGAGTTTCTGTAGTAAAAACTATTCAAAAGGCGTTTTCACTTTGAAGACTTTGGAATATGTGGGTCCTGATATATATGGTCCCATATGAAATATTATAAAGATTGAAATATGGATGAATTTATACGTATGGTTTTATAACCATGGAAAAATGAAGTTTCCGCATTAATTCAAGTTTTCCCAGATTTAAAATCAGTTGTTATATTAAAAGACAGTTATATGTGCAACAGTTACACAACTACAACGAAAGAGAGAGAGACAGTTGTAGAAAAATGTACAGTGATCCAAAAAGTCTAAAGGGGGTTGATTTGAAAGTATATTATATAGACAAAGAGGGTGTAAGCGGGGAGCCCAAGCACAAAGATTAATAATGAATAGACATTGCCTAGATTTATATTTATTTGAGGATAAACTTGAAAAAGCAATTATATATGATGCAGGTGCACAAAAGTACAGTGAATAGGTGAATAAACACAGAGATGAAAATGTGGGCCTAAAGAGGTAAACAAAGAATGTAGGAACTAAAAAAGTCACAGGGAATTTTGCAGGCATGATGAACAGAAGTATGCAGATCGGTTACTTAACAGCAGCATAAAAGACAAATCTAGTAAAGCCAAAATCCAGAAAAGGAGCTGAGTGAAATTGAAATGTGTAGCTGAAAATGTGAATGTAAATGTTGTAATTAATTTCTTATTGTTTGTGATGCATTGGCAAGTCTCTGGAGGAAAAAATAATCCCACTGTAATATTCAAATTAACACATATTGTTATATTTTTTTAATGATTTGGTAAAAGAAATAAGGAGGCAGAAGGCAAAAAGTCAAGGCTATTCACTTCAAGTTCCCTGAGGAATGTAAAGAGTCATGTGATGAAATCTATATATAATAACACATTGATATGCACAAAGAAGTTAGAGAGTGAGTGAAGAGAGTGCAGAAATGAAGCAGTGAGGAAGAGAAGAAAGAGGAGCTGAGCAAAGAAGAGGGAGGAGTTGAGCAGAGAAGAAGGAGAAGCTGATAGAGAATCTGAGAAGATGCAGAGATGATACAAGGCAGATATGAGAATAGATGAACAGCAGAGCAGATGGAACAGAACAAAGCTGATATCCAAGGTAAATCAGCAAGTGTTTCTCTTTTGAAAGAGTAAGGAAGTTGGAGCTTCCCTATCAAGTTGTAGCTTGATAGATGTCAATTGTAGCTGACTGAGGTAGGAGCCTCCTGTAGGTTGGTGCCTGCAGAAAATAGATGGGAGTTGGTGCTTCCACATCAAGTTGTAGCTTGATAAAATGTCAGTTGTAGCTGACTGAGGTTGGAGCCTCCTGTAGGTTGGTGCCTGCAGAAAATTGAGGGGAGTTGGAGCTTCCTTGCAAGTTGTAGCTTGCAGAATTGAGGTAGGAGCCTCCTGTAGGTTGGTGCCTACAGAAAATCAGTGGTGAGAGGGAGTTGGAGTTTGCCTTTGCATCACAACAATAATAAGATGTGGTTTTCTCCCTTTATGGGTTTCCACTTATATCTGGTGTCTCTGTGCATGATGTTTATTTGTTGATATGGTTTATCTAATCTTCTTGATACTTACTGCTCACAAATTAAGATTGCTCACATATTAAGTTGATCATGAAATGAAGGGGTAAATAAGTTTTAAAAGAAAAGTTTTAAAATTCCATGTATGTGTTAAACCGATTCACCGCCCCCTCTCAGTTTAACTAATGGTTCAACACCTCCATCGACCCTCCTCACACTGCAACCATTTCCTAATCCGCCTGCCATCCAGCCCTTTCCATCCTCAACTCTACCCTCGATTTTCTTAGCCATCGATTTCCTCTCCATTTCCGTCGTCGTGCCACCGCCCTTCCGACCTGCAAACAAACGAAAAACGCACACAATAAATTTCAAACCTTACGTATATGCGTAAAACTTTGAGTCGGAGTCTTTTTTGGAAAGTTTTGGGTTAGGTTTAGTTTTAGTTTTAATTTTAAATTCGATTTGTTAGTGTTTGTTAGTCTAGTTCAATAGCGTTAGGTTCTTGGTCTTAGTTTAATTTAGATTTGGTTATGTAGTTTTTGGTTTTAATTTCGTTGAGCATAGACTTTAGATTTTAGTTAGTGTTAGTTTTAGTTTTTTTTGTTTTAATTTGTGTTTTTTAGATTTTAATTTTAGATTTTTTAATTCGTAATCTTAGTTTTATTTGTATATATGTATTTTGTTTAAAAAAAAAAATTAAAAAATTAAAATTTAAAAAAAAAAATTCTAAAAAAAATCTTCATAGTCAAATGAATTTTTAAATTTTTATCTAAAGTTTGACTATACAGGAACATTTTAATTTCTGGATTGGGTTATTTAGAATATCATAAATTCGGAAATATTACAATGATCTGGCATTTCAATTTGATAATCGTCTCATGATAGCATTGTTGTGGATTCAGATTATTTTTTGCATAGTAGTGGTACGTTTTATTGAATATCATTGTGGTCATTTGTGTTTTCATTAGCAGCAGTTGTACATCAATTACTTGGCTATAATTGCATAACGGGATCTTTTAACTCCACAAGGCACTGGTTTTAACATAATTGGATCTGTGAAATCTCGTTAATCTCATCAAGTACTTGGTTATTTGACTGTCTCCTGAGTTGGTTGACTTGCAACCAATTCTTTTTCTTCATTCTATTAGGGTCTACCTCCCTTAGCTTGCAAGGAGACAGCTTAGATAGAGAGATTGGGGATCAGGGTGACAGCCCCTGATCTGAGTCGTTGTCGCGGTGCCTAGACATTCTGTGCGACAACATTTTTTGGCGCCGTTGTCGGGGATAGAGTTTTTTTGTCCTTGGTCTTAACGACATTTTATAATCTTTTAAATCTTCTTTCGCCATTCATTAGCTTGTCACAAGGGATCACATTTTCTTGCGTCATTTCATCTCTTCATCTCTTCATCATATTATCTTTCATCATCTCACTAATCATTTCATCTTTAGCACCTGGACATTTCGGTTGGCTTCTTGTTTGGGTGGCGACTCCACTTATTCATCTATTTACTCCCAGACAAGAATCCCCCCCTGATATCCGTCTACTACTCTCGATTATCTCTTCTGTTTTAGAATTAGTTTCATGTTCAAGTGGCGACTCCAATTCTTTCATTTCTTATGAGAATTTCTACTAAGAAGCTCGCTTCTTGTGGATCTCTTGACTTTTCTTGAACAATGATCTCTTTCTCTAACATCCATTTGTTTTTTTCATTTAAGTAAGTCATCATGGATGATCCTTTTTATGACATGCCAATGGAAGCCATTCGAAAAATGCCTATGTTCTCGGGTGGTAATTCAGCCACTGCTCGAAAGCATCTCTTAACGATTACTCATAGAATAAACAGATATTGTCTTCCTTCACAATATAATCGAGAAGATATCAAGATACGTCTCTTTTGTTGTTCTTTAGATGGTGATGTTATGAAAGGGTTGAGTAATTGGCCTGGGGGTTATATTGCTTCTTGGCAAAGTATCGTCAAAGCTTTTATAGATAAATATATAGGACAAGATGATTCGCCTTGTGCTCCCAGTATTGTGCAAAATAATGAAATTGATCTTGTAGAGAACTAAACTATCAGCAGGAGTTTTCCAAACAGTACCACGACAGCACAAATCCATGATAGTGGTGAAGCAGCAACAAGTTGTCAAATGAGTGTTGACAACGATAAGCATCTGGTTAACGAATTGATTCAGATGGTTAAGGATATATAGCTAAATCAAGCTCAGGTAATCAAGAACATGGAGGCCAACCAGGCTCAAATCATTGAGAATATGGAACTTAATCAAGAAAAATTAACGGCAGATCACGTCAGAGAAATTGGTTCTATGCAGAGCAAGTTACTGGCCTTAGAGGAAAACATAACAATCATGGAATTCAATCTCTCCAATCAAATAAATGCCATGGAAGAAAGACGTGATTAAGAAATGGTCATCATGGAATTTGATCACAACAATCAGTTAGCCACCATGCAAGCAAATCATAAGAGAGAGATAAACTATATGCAAAATTGCTTCATGGGCATGAAAGCGAAAAATGATAAAATTATAAGCTACATGGAAGTTGATCAAAAATCTCTTAAGAGTAGATTATTGGCCATAGAGAAGAAACAAGTACCATGTGTTATAAATATGGAAGAAATGGATACCATTGAGAAGAAATTAAAGGTAATAGAAGTTAATCACGCTAATCATATATCCATTATTCAGAAACATATGATTGAAATGGAAGCAAAGCACACTTGAGAAAAGAAAACTATGGAGGAAAATCATATCACCCTGTAAGACAGATTCATGAAAACTGAGCTCAATCAAGCGAAATTAACAGTGAGGCATGCCAGAGAAATGAGTTCCATGCATAAGAAGTTAGAAGAAAGGAAATCACATGTACAAAAGTTTCAGCCTAATCCAAATGATAGATGGCAGAAAACCAAGGAGATTTCAACAGATCATAACTCTCTTAATCCATTGAAGCAAGTCCCGTCTTGTTGTGAATGTCCTAAGAAAGTGGCTGGTCACATTAATGAAGAAATTGAAAAGGATCTAGAACAGATGCAGAATGAAGAGAGGCATGTCACACATATCATGAATACTTCGTCTGAAAGTTCATAAGCACAATGTTCCACATCATCAAAAATGCAGTCTGCCACGAAGAAAACCCTGAAGCGAAAAAGAAAAAGAATAAGGAAGCGCTTCGATACATCTGATGGCCGCGAGAAGCTTGACATTTGGATAAGATAGAGTCCTACAATTAGAAAGATTGGACATGGCACATCTGAAAAGCAGCCAACAAACTTGCCTAAAAGCAGGCAAATGCTCAGCATGCACTATATTGAACACATCTGATGCCACAGGGCATCCTTTGTATTGTATCTCTAACCTTACTCCTTGTCCTTTCAACATTTCATTTTGCAGTTAGATTAGATTTACTTTTCATGTCAAATAGAATAATAAATGTTAGAAGAGCTTCTATTTTTCATGTGTTTAATGTTATATGATGATATTTGGATGGACACTACTTAAGTAATTTTGTGTGTGTTGCTTGGATGCAGATTCTGGATTCTCACATTCCTTCAATGAAGCAACGTGTCCCCAAGTAGAGCCAGATGTTGACCACACTTTGTCAACGACCCCATAGCAGTATACCCCCATTTTTTCAAATGGGACTTATCATGTTCGAGGTTCACGCCATTCAAAATTTCATCAACAGCAGACATTTTTATAAATGATGCAAACCCATTATGCATGTTTATGATGTAAATGATCTAAGTAAGACCATCATGTATGTAACAACCGAGGTAAGCCTAGTATGTTGGTGACGATTTCTATCCTAGGAGGTTTTTTGTCTCACTGATTTACTTGTGTTTTTCGACACAAGTGATCGGTAGAGTTTTCCCCTCCAGCCTCACCCCAAAGCTAGGGTGGATTTTGTCATCAACATGCTAAGTGAGTCTTAGTGTTTTCTATCGAGTCCTTGTAAAAATAGTTTGGGAATAATCCTAGCTATTTGGCTAGATTATTTTATTACAAGCTACTTGTGTGGTGACCAACCCTATAATTTACTAAATGAGCGCTAGGCTTTACATTTTTTTTTTTAACACAGTAACAAGGAAGTGAAACCATAATCATACAAGTTTGAAACTCAGTAAAATTAAATCAAGTATATCAAATCCATAAATTTTGACTTCATAACACATAAATATATTTAACTTTATTATAGGCACAATGAAATCATCATAATTAAAAACAATATAACTAACACATGTACTGTTCACCCTTAGACGAGAACCAAACTTGACTTGCCGCTGCTTGAGCTCCTTTGTTGTCGTCTACCTCCAAGTCTGAATGTTGTCGTGCTTAGTCCGAATGTAATGACTCACCGATTGACCACCCAGCCTACTCCTTGGGTACTCTCCTTCCCTGCGGACCTCCGAGCTGCAATGGGATTGTACAACGAAGGAATGTGCTAGTTGATAGAGGTGAGCCCCTCTTGGCTCAAGAGTCCTCTCTTTATAACACTCTATCCAATCAAACTCAACTATAGCTCATAACCACTCAAAATGACATAACCTCCTGCATCCAACCATAGGGTAAACAAAAAGTCATTTTCCCTTCCATTTCCCTTTCTTTTATAGAAGGCTTCATAGGTGACACTTGGAAGTTCATGCATAATTAATTATTTTTTTTATTACCCAAAATTTGATTATTCGCCCACCCATGTGTCACCCTCTCATCAAGACTCTCCAAAATGATTTACTTAATTATTCATATAAAAATAGCATTTCCCTCAACCCAACAAAGCTTCCTATTTCTTCTCCTAGTTGTCTCTTGATTCCCCTTTTTTACTCCTTAATTTGTGTTTATTACTGAAGTTAATTGATAATTCTCATATTTGGTCCCCTAACTACCTCAATTTGTTCTTTTGATGAATATTCTTATGTTGGCTCTTGCCACATGGAAGTTCTCTAAATTTCTCAAATTTTAATTTATTAATCTTATTTTAATTCACCACCCTCTTCTCTTAATGAAGTTTTTAATAAATCTTTCTACTTAACTCTATGTCCCTCTTTCCCCTTTTTGCCTGATTAAGTCTTATGTACTTAATATTTTGTTTTAACATGGAAATGGTAGAGTTATCATGGTAAATATTTTATCTCTTCCTATTCCTCCCTTACCCTAAGTTTTATTCTTGATTTAATTCCTTTGGTTCTAACATCATATGTCACTTGATATGAATTAGTTGGATTTTCATATATTGATTATATTTATTAGTTTCTTTAATGATGTCGAGGGTGTCAAGTTGGTCATGCCCTTCAAGAACTTCCATTCGAAGTTCCAAGGGTGCCATGCCTAAGAATTTATTTTTGATACCAAGGGTGCCAAGTCGGTCGTGCCCTTCAAGAATTTCTCTTGAAATTCCAAGGGTGCCACACCACTTGCCCTTCAAGTATCCAGTGGTTACAAGGGGAAATTATATGTGCAACGCCAGAGACCCCTATCATCTCGTATGTTGCCCACTATAGTGAGACTAATGGTGCTGGGGATCAAGGAATCCACCTTGATGCGCGCCCCCCAGAAAATCCTCGTGAGCGAACCAAATTTGGGACCTGCCCTCACGACATCGTGATCTTCAAGGTGAAGGTATTTCGACCTTTCCAGCCTAAGTCACGATGGGAGTGCTAGCGGGTGAGATCAGGAACACTGTTCCACCCCTCCCATGTTGTTCCATCCAATTGTACAACCCCATCACCCATATGTGAGTCATTCGGCCAAGCAACTAACATGTTCCTGCAACCACTGACATATCATTAGAGTATATGTAATATATATAACAAGTTTCAAACTAAACTTAGAATTTCAAAGACAAAATATTAATTTCTATCAAACCAGATGTTATCCACTCATCATATGCGAGTGCTTCTGGTGGTTTCCTGTCATACTCAATAATCATCAGTAACAAAGTTCTCAATGTTAGTCATTATCATAATAGAAACATCATCATGACCTAATCATTCACATCATTGTTTATTTTGAATCAGAACTAATGTAAGTAGCTACATATGGGACACATCCATCATGTTTATCATAATCATAACATCAATGGTAAATTAACATATCCATCAAAGACATTATCATCGTAACATCAATAGAAAACATATCTATCCATAAAATCTATCATCATCATGATATCAATAGAGAACCTGCATATCCATTAATGCTACAATCATATCAACAAGGAACATGCATATCCATAAATGCTATCATCATCATAGTATCAATAAAGACATACATAACCATCATATCTACTAATAATACAGTCATGTGCCTGGATCCTCAACCTGAGGTCCTCAAGGAATAAAGTGCGGGTCTTAGGGCTAAATAATGTTAAAATTCATATCATTGTCAGTCAGCTAGAGTAGGGCACTACAACTTGGTCTGCTAGATCATGTTTTGAGTCGTAGAATTGGGTAGTTATTTGAGGGTCTATACGATGGGTATTCCCCCTTCATGTCTCTAAATGTATTTATCTTATGTAAAGAGGGTTGGAAAAAATATTTTTAAATCCCCTCTCAGTCAATTAATTAAATTTTCTGGTCAAATTAATTAAAAAATCTTAAGCCATAAATTTAATTAATTTTAGGTCCTAGGTGAGTATAAAATTCTTCAAAGGCAAAATTCGTTGGTCCTTGAAAAATGAATTTTTAAAGGCCCCAGGCCAAGGGAATATTGAGAATTTCAAGAAATTTTGAACCCTTGGGCCTAGGTGGTTAAGTCAAAGTCAAAATTTTGAGGTAATTAACTCAAGAATAATATTTTTGAGTTAATTAAAATGGAATTTAATGATAAATTCGTTTTTCCTCAAATTTATAATTTCGACGGTCGAGATTATTTTGACATGGATCAACCGAACTAGCCGTTGGAGATTTTATCTTATAAATTAGAGGTCTTGTTAGTCTATTTGCATCTGATCTTTGGATCGTGCACTTGTTCTTAGAAGCTCTTGTGATTCATTTTGATGAATAAAGCATAAAGACTTTGGGATTACAAACTTTGGTGTTCTTTTTCCAGATCTATGTGGTGATTTATCTCTAAACTCTGCTACTTTATTTTGCATTTTTATGGTTGATGGTCTTCATGGATTAATCTGCATACAGGTATCTTGTGCAGTTTTATGGGTTCATAAAATGACATTTTTTATTGAACGGAAAAACTAGTTATCTATTTTTCTGAAAGGTCTCATGTTTATTTTCTTAAATCTCTATCAATCTAAATTTCAGATCTAAGTGTGCAGGGAATTTTTTTTTTAAAGGTTTGAGCGTCTGGGGAAGTCTTCAGTTGGACCAGCCGACTCTCAGATTTCGTAAATCTGAAAAAGCCCACTGTTTCTAAATTCCCAAAGCTATCTTACGAAATTAGTGGTTTTGCAGAGTCTTTTAAGACTTGTGCCTCTCTTTAAAATTTCAAATTTCTAAAAATTGTGCTGAAATGAGTTTAAATCTGGCCATGAGGGCCTTCGATCTGTAGATTAACATTGTAAATTTGTATATTTTCTCTAGGCTGTAAGGGTTTAATAATATTTTGTGCATATAGTTTTGGGATATGTTCTATTTTTGCAGGTTGCAGGGCTTTCTCAAAAATTTAAAGATTTGGCCTCAGAATTGGCTTCTGTTGGCAGATCTGAATGTTATTTGATTTAAGGAGCATCTAAAATCTGATTTTGATGGAAAGATTTTGATTCTGCTAGACGAATTTTTGATTGTACTGGGTTTTGCTGAGGTGGTGGATTTTGTCATCAACATGCTAAGTGAGTCCTAGTGTTTTTTATCGAGTCCTTGTAAAAGTAGTTTCAACTACTTGGCCTACTAGATCATATTTTGAGTCGCAGACTTGGGTATTTATTTGAGGGTCTATACAAGTGGGTTTCCCCCCTTCATGTATGTAAATGTATTATCTCATGTAAAAGAGTGTTGGAAAAATAATTATAATCCCCTCTTAGTCAATTAATTAAATTTTCTGGTCAATTAATTAATAAAATCCTAAACCAGAAATTTAATTAATTTAGGGTCCTAAATTAGGATTAAATCTTTAAAGGCAAAATTTGTTGGTCATTGGAAAATGATTTTGGCAGCCCCAAGCCAAGGGAATATTGAGAATTTTAAGAAATATTGGACCCTTGGGCCCTGGTGGTTAAGTCAAGGTCAAAATTTTGGGGTAATTAACTCAAAAATAGTATTTTTGAGTTAATTAAAATTGAATTAAATGATAAATTCGTTTTTCCCCCAAAATTTTAATTTCGGATTCGTCATGTTCGACATGGTTGCACCATTCAGATTCCGTCATCCAGATGTTATCGCCGATCGACAGTTTTTATAATGATGTAAACCCATTCTGCATTTTATGATGTAAATGATCTAAGTAGGACCGTCCATGTATGTAACAACCTAGGTAAGCCTAGTATGTTGTTGATGACTTCCATCCTAGGAGGTTTTTCGTCTCACTGATTCACGAAAGTGATCGGCAGAGTTTTTCCCTCCAGCCTCACCCCAAAGCTAGGGTGGATTTTGTCATCAGCATGCTAAGTGAGTCCTAGTGTTTTTTATCGAGTCCTTGTAAAAGTAGTTTGAACTACTTGGTCTACTAGATCATATGTTGAGTCGCAGAACTGGGTATTTATTTGAGGGTCTATACAAATGGGTTTTCCCCCCTTCATGTATGTAAAAGTATTATCTCATGTAAAAGAGGGTTGGAAAAATAATCATAATCCCCTCTTAGTCAATTAATTAAATTTTCTGGTCAATTAATTAATAAAATCCTAAACCAGAAATTTAATTAATTTAGGGTCCTAAATTAGGATTAAATATTTAAAGGCAAAATTTGTTGGTCCTTGGAAAATGATTTTGACAGCCCCAAGCCAAGGGAATATTGAGAATTTTAAGAAATATTGGACCCTTGGGCCCTAGTGGTTAAGTCAAGGTCAAAATTTTGGGGTAATTAATTCAAAAATAGTATTTTTGAGTTAATTGAATTAAATTATAAATTCGTTTTTTCCCCAAAATTTTAATTTCAACGTTCCGGATTAAAAGATAATTAAATCTTTTGGATGGTTGAGATTATTTTGACGAGGATCATCCAAACTAGCCGTTAGAGATCTAGTCCTATAAATTTAGAGGTCTTTGTCATTCTTGAGTCATCCGATCTCAGAATCGTGCACTTGCTCTTAGAAGCTCTTGTAAACTTTTTTTGAGGAATAAAGCAAAAGACTTTGGGGTTACAAATCTGGATGTTCCTTCTCAGATCTATGTGGTGAATTGTCTCTAAACTCTGCTACTTGGTTTCTTGCATTTTATGGTTGATGGCCTACATGGATTAATCTGCATACAGGTATCTTGTGCAGTTTTCTGGATTTATAAAATAACATTCTAATTTTTCTAAGGGTCTCATGTTGTTTTCTTAAATCTCTGTCAGTCTAAAGTTCAGATCTAAGTGTGCAGGGAAATTTTTTTAAGATTGGGCGTCTGGGGAAGTCTTCGGTTGGACCAGCCGACTCCCAATAAGCATAAATCTGATAAGCTCTTTATTTGTTAAATTCTGGGTCTATCTTACGATATTTGTGATTTTGCAGGGTTTCGAAGGCTTGTGCCTCTCACTTAAACTTTAAATTTCTGAAAATTGTGCTAAATGGATTTTAATCTGACCTTGAGGGTTTTAAATTTGTAAATTAGTTGTAAATTTGTAAATTTTTGTTCAAGATTGTTAGGGTTTAATCATTAAAATTGGTGTGTGTGTTGTCAGATCTGGCTGTCTTTGCAGGTTACAGGTTCAACTCGAAAAATTTTTTTAGATCCAAGGCAGATCTGGCTTGTAAAGGCCAGATCTGGCCTCAAAACCCCACTGTGGGCAAATCTAGACACTGTTTTGGATTTATAGAGCACGAAACCTGAGCTTAAATGAAGAAGTTTTAATTTATGAGTGCTGGGTTTTACTGGGTTTATCCATTTGCAAGCTCTTCCATTGATTTCCTTAAGCTGCCCAGCATAGTTGGCTTTATACGCTCTCATCGAATCCTGCTGTCCAGCATCATTTTCCTCACGCTGCATTATTCTTTCTCAATCCATTTGCCATCGATTTCTTTTCCTTGATGTCCTGCGTAACCCTCAGCTCTCCCTTCGATTTGCAAGCTGTCCATCCCTTTCTGTCCGTCGAAGCCTCGTCCAATGCTCCAACCGGCATATATAGAAATGAAAAACTAACCCTTGCTGCCGTCGTCCAGGTTCCCTTACGCCATCAAGCAGTCCAGCTCGACTGTCCGACCTGCACAAAGGAAAACTCAAACAAACGCAAACAGCAAAGCGATCGTTTCGAAATCTGCCATCGATCTCGATTTTCCGCATTCAAATCTGCCCGCAGTCCAGCGTCCGACCAGTCGACCTGCAACACAGATAAAAAATACAAACGCATACACAACACTGACATTGTAAAACCCGCGTTTCGTTTTTTTTTGTGTTGTTTCAGATTTTCGTTTAGGAATTGGCGTTTAGTTTAATAGAATTCGATTCGATATCGTAGGTTTTAATGTGAATAGGATAGCGTAAGTTTTTGTTATTTTATAGATTGTCATTTCGACTTTAGTGTTAGACGTAGATTTGAATTTTCATTTTTTTTTTTTTTTTTTTTCATAGCGTAAGTTCTAATTAAATAGGTTCCATTTTATTTTGTTTCATTTAGTTTAGTTTTTATACGTTTAGTTTTAGATTTTATATTTTATTGTTAGATTTTAATTTTTCAACTTAGTTTTAATTTTTATTTAGTTAACTCTAGAGTTAGATTTTAATCTTAGCTTTTAGTTTCAGATTTAATTTAGTCTTTAGATTAGAAATTTTATTCCATTTTAGAACTTTTCTTTAGATTTAGATTTAGACTTAAAAAATAATAAAAAAAATAATAAAAAATTTTCAAAAAATATAAAAAATTTTAAATAGTCATTGAGCCTTTTAAATTTTTATATTGAGATTGACTATATAAAATTGTTGATTTGTCTGGATCGAAATTAATTGAGCATTTTAAATCCTGCCATTTTCATTATTCATGGTTGTGGTGTTTTTAATTGAATATCATTGATCAATCGTGTTTCCATAAGCAGCAGTTAGTCATCATTTACTGGTTTATAATTGCATAACAGGATCTTGTTTGACTCCATAAGGCACTGGTCTCTAACGTGAAATCTAATCTAGATCTGTGAAATCCTGTTAATTTCATCTTGTATTTGGTGTTCTAGCTGTGTCTCCTGGATTTATCCTTCATTTCAAATAGGGTCTACCTCCCTTAGCCTGCAAGGAGACAGCTTAAAGAGAGAGATTGGGGATAAAGGTGACAGCCCCCAGTCTGAACCGTTGTCGCGGTGCCCTG
>JAXQQM020058146.1:0-21751 GCA_034641835.2 Pinus albicaulis
TGACCTAGTTAAATCCTCACAAACTTTGCATCACAAAAATGTAGTCTCCTTCAAATTACAGAGGTAGTGCCTTCGCATTATAGAGATTGGGAATTTGCATCACAAAAATTCATATAGAGGTTCTTCTATCACAAATAAAAGAGGCTCCCCCACATCACAAAGATTCAACCTTCTTCAAATCATAGAGGTAGGAGACATGATAATTCGTCCAATCCACATAGAGTATATTCCCATAAAAATGTGAGTTCGAACCATGGATATTATATGCCTATAAGGATGTGAGTTCGTATCTTCAATGTTTCTCGCATTTTATAGAATTGAATATTTTGACCTTCAAGCATAGGGGGAAAAAAATACCAAATCCATGGATAGACTCAAAATATTTCGGGCTTATTACAAATATTATCCTTAATAAAAATTCTAAGATGATTTGTGACAAAACTTAGAAAAAACAAAAAAATGTGCCACAGATCATGCAGAATAAGAAAGAAAATCAGATTAGTTACAAAGATGAAGTGCTTTAGGAAACTTATAGACGTTAAATACTTCGTTGATCTGTAAGAAAAGAGCCACAGGGATGAAGGAATATAGACCCACGAAATCCTCAAGAGAAAAACATAAACCAAACACCCCTTCAAAAACTCACTCTCGTTAGATACAACAATACTCCACAGGACCAAAAAGTCCGAAGCTCATACACTTTGATGTTTGTTCAATGTATGCTCAAGGATGGCTAACAAATTCCCTTATATAGCTTTTGGAGGGAATAAATTAAAGGATCCAACTTGAAAATACTTAGGAGGGAAAACTTCATTTCAAAATTTAAAATTTAAAATTTAATAATGGAGCCAAAATTTTAATCCCTTTGCCACTTTGGAATTTAAATCCAAATTTAAATTCTAATGCCCTCAAATATAAATATAATTTAATTCCTAATGAGAATTCATTTTAACATCATGAGTTTTTGATCCAGATCTTTTACTTCATGGATGTATACATAATTGCATATAAAAGAGTGTACAACCAAGTAACTTAAACACATGAAAAGAAGCGGAAATCATAAGCAAACATGAGATCAAAGACATAATACAATTTGATTACGGAGTTCATCCAATGTGGGCTACGTCTCCGAGCCCTGCTCAATGTGGAGAGGCCTCTTTCATTAAATGGCAACAAAACAATGAATTACAAGAAATTTACAAAAATTACACCTTATACCTCCACTTTTGGTGATGGTCTGAAAATGGAGACCACGACTAGATAAACGGGTTGCACTGTTGTATTCCAGGTGAAAAATCATGTAAAACTGACTATAAACTTGTCTTGTTCTGACACTGGCACTTCTAGACCCCAAATGAATCTTTTCAGCATCAACAAAGATACCATGTTAAAGGATTCCACCCCTGAATCGCTCTTAGTTCCGCACTGTACCCCACCTGTTTTTCCATCATTCGATCGAATGGCGAGTTCGGGTTTTTATGTAGGTTCATGGGTGAACCTTCCAACAAAGGCCTAACGACTTGTTGGTTGGCGACATTAAAATAGAACGTTGTTGGTTGGGAGGTCCCGGGTTCCAAACCGCGAGCTTCCCATTTTGGTACCTTCGTATTATGTTTGGCATGAGAGTTTGGAAAACGATTTTACGTTACAATTTTTGGAGTTTGTTTGAATATTGTCGTTGGCGTCTATTAATTTTTGGGGCCACTCGTTGGCGGGTCGGCCCACATGGGCCATGCGGGTTCGAACCCCATCAACCTCCCAATACGTGGTGCCATTGTGTTAAGGGGTTGGGCAGGTCAGCCAGTGGGTGGCCCACCCACTGTATTATCTTCAATATATATATATGTGTGTGTGTGTGTGTGTGTGTGTGTGTGTCGTTGGGATCGTTTGGTGGGTTGGCGAGGTTGGTGGCCTGCCATCCCAAAATTTAATTTTAATTTTAATTTTTATTATATATAGGCCCAACTATTCAAAAATTTCCCGCCAAGTTTTAAGAATCACTGGGAAAATTAATAAGACGAAAAATTCTCTTGTTCCGGTGGCCGGATTCAGTGCGCCGAGACTCTACCAAATTCTTACCTCATTAGTGACTGTCACTTGGCCTAGTTTGACCATAACTTTGACCGGCGATAACTTGAGCATACGAACTCGAATTTCAGTGTCATTCGCGTCGTTGGAATTAGGACAAAGAACACTATGGTATGATCCTATTTTCACTTAAATCCGATCACTTTAATTTTTGAGCTATTTCAAGGCCGCTTCTATTTCTAGAGCTACCCAGATCATTCCTCCCCACTAATGAGCTTTTGGGCCACCAAAATTTTTATCAGTCAATTAACAAGTGAGGGAATTTCTCCCTCACTTTATCATTTTCAATCCATCGAGCCTTACTTGGATGCACTCCCTTGAAACCAATGTGGAGGTACTCCACGTCTCCCCGCTGTGAGGTCTTAGTCTTCTTGTCAAGAATGATGTCCTCAGATAGCTTTTCCAAGTATTCATGTGCAAAGTCGTCCATTGTAGGAGCCTCTCCAACCTCTTCGGTATCCATGATCAAAGGAGGCTCATAAAGCTTCAAGTTTTCAACGTTCACCACTGAGTACATCTGCATGTATGCTGGAAAATCGAGACAAAAAACATTGTATCCAATCTTCTCTAAAATGGTGAATGGGCCATATCAGATTGGTCTCAACTTCTTTCCTTCCCCTTTCATCGTGTCTTTGTTGATGTGGAGCCACACCCTATCTCCAACCTAGAATCGGTGATTGACTCAATGTTTGTCATGTCGAGCTTTATATTGAGCTTGACTTTTCTCCCACTGCTCCTACACTTCCTCGTGAATCATCTGAATTCGTTGAATGAACTTCTGCGCTTTGTCCCTGTCATATTTCCCACTAGAATCTTCTTCTCTCCCAAATACCATGTCTAAGGGATCCTTTGGAAAATATCCAAAGCATGTCTTGAATGGTGAGCTCCGAGTGGATGAATGCACTGCTCGGTTGTAAGCATGTTGTACATAAGGAAGCTACTTGTCCCACAAATTGGGATGTTTGCCACAATAGCCTTGAAGTACATGTATCATTGTGTGTTTGACAACATTTTTTTTCTGTCATTTTGCGAATGAAATGTCATGCTCCTCTTCAGCTTGGTGTCTATCATTCTCCACAAACTCATCCAAAACTCTCCAAGAAAGCGAGAGTTTCGATCAGACACAATGGATGTGGGCAGCCCAAAATGGACCCATACAAATTGGAAGAAGAGATGACCAGTATGCTCTACAGTGACCTACTTCTTACAAGGCATTAAGACACACATTTTTTTAAATTGATCCACAATGACATACAAATATTCATGACCTCTCCTAGACAAAGGCAAACCACCTACAAAATCTATTGACACACTTTCCCATGGACGACTCGAAGCAGGGAGTGGTGTGTAGAGCCCTAATTTTATATTAAAGGGCTTGCAAATTGAACACAAAACACATCCCTTTACATATCAAGTCACAATATTTTTCATGTGAGGCCAATAACAAAACCTCTGTAAATGGCACAAAGTTTTTTCTGCACCAAAATGACGTGACACAAGAGAGGTATGTGCCTCCCTGATTACATGTATCCTTTCATTGGTGGGAATACAATGTTTGCCAAGATGGTACAAAAATTTTCCCTGCAAATGGTAATTGTCTACCTGCAGACCATGAGTCGACTTGGCATACTATTCATCATCAACATACTATTCAACATAACTTTCAAAAGATAAAGAAGCATTTTGCAAAACTATAGATGTAGAAATAAGAGGGCGAGAAATCATATCTACCACTTTGTTGTTGGCTCCCTCCTTGTATTTTATTACCAAGTGAAATTTATGGAGGAATCCCATCCGTTTGAAATGACGTGCATGTTGAAGCTTGGTTTGTGACTGGAGGTACTGCAAGGGTTGGTGATCTGTGTGAATGATGGTCTATTCTTATGAACTTAGTTAGTCTTCTTGTGTTCTTTATTTAGAAATTTTCATCAAAAAAATATTAAGAATAGAAACAGTAACAGTAGAGGACACAAAAATTAGGCTCTCAGCCAGGGCAAAACCCCTCCAAGGGGAAAACTAGGAAAACTCTTCTCTTCTTCTAGAATATGCTTCAAATGAGACAACAAAGACCCAATCCTAGACCGAGTCCTATAAGTAACAAGTCAACCCTTCCAACGAGTCTTTCCTTGATCTAGCACCAACCAAATTCAAACTGCAACTTTGACCTGCCAATTTCAACATTGCTTCCTTCGACCTGCAACATTAGTGCTATAGTAGCTATGGAAACCCTAATTTAGCTTCCTCTTGAGATCTTCCTCTAGCAAGACAACTTCTCCCAAGGTCAACAAGGTCAATATAGAGTATTCTTCCTTCCAACAACAAGAGACCACACTTCATCCTACTGCTGCTCAAATCTGCAATTTCGACCTCCTTTATAGCTGCAAAAACCCTATAGAGAGACATAGTCCAAAAACAAGTCTTCTTCTTATACTACACCTTTGCTCTTCTTGTCTTCTTGCTTCCTAGCTATAGATCAAACATTTTCCTTGAGATCGAACTTCTTGGTGAGTGAGTGAAAAATGAGGTCGAGCCACTCCTTTATATAGCCTTCCCAAGGGGTCGACTTCCCTCCTTTAGGCCGACTTGAAGTTGCCAGTGCCAACTTGTACTTTTGAAGTTTCCAGGACTTTCTAGACAAAAATAATTCCTTTTCCAATTATATTTTTCCAAGAAGAGGTCTCATAAACATGATGTTGACACCTTTGACTCACAACAATATATATCCTAAGACCAAAAAAACCCTAGAAGCATTAAGCACATGGTTTTACCTAGAAGACTATCAATAATGAGCATGAAATCCATGCTTTAGAAAAATAGCTTTTTCTTTGCTTGTTTTGTTTGTTACATAGGATACATATTGAAATTAGCACAACAACAATTATGAAGAGCGAAACTAGTTACATTTTCAACATCATATTCTTCATCAAATGGGAAAGTAACAAAATCTAAAGGTTTCTCTAAAGGTTCTTTCTTTTCCAAAAATCATCAAAAATTGATAATAAAATTCAAAAAACTAGGAGTAAAGCTTACAAAACCATTGTTTAGATGTGGAAGAAAGATGGAATCTTAGATGTTATCAACGTTTATGTCTTCATCGAAGTCTTAACTTTCAATGGGCTTATGAGGTTGCTCTTGTTCCTCTTCATGTGTTTGATGACTTCCTTCATCTTCATGTTTGTCATGCCCTAAGCCTTCAATAGGAATTTGGAGTATTTGATATTCAAATTCCTCATCACACTTCTTATGTATGGAATGATGAAACCCCTTATCAACAAGCTCATGATCTTCATCAACATGCTCCTCATGCACTTCATCGTTGATTGGGTTAAAAGGATATCCTTATTCTTTCCCTTTAAAGGAATCTTGAGGTGGTTCTTACTCTTTAATAGGAATATAAGAAAGTTCTTCATCAATATGATCTTGGTATGATTCATTCTTTGTATCATCATGGGACGTTTTCTCATAATCATGTAGGGCCACCATCAGGTTTTCAAGGATCCTTTTATACTCATGAGATCAAGGACCTCGAGGTTTAATTAAGACTCAGATCAAAACTATAAGACAAAGTTATATTCCTTGGACCACTGCAATACCTACCTAGTCCAACTTAGTTGGTCTTCTACCAAAGAAAATACAAATAATATTATCAATACATCCTCATGTCTTTCATTAAGTTTTGAAATATACTTCGAAGAGTGTTGCCATTGAAATTTGCAATAATTTCTCCCATTTTGGAGGGATATTATTTGGGTATCATTGAATTTCATTAATCTCAAAAGGAGGGTAAGGTCCATGAAATTCCCACGGTGCCATTTTATTTACTTAACATGTAACTTGATATGTAAAATTTGAAAATAGGAGATGATACCTCATACCAAACATCTATGTGTAGTCGCCAACGTGAATCTCAAATGCTTATACAATGATGTTTGTTTTACCTTAAAAGCACAGTCTTTAAAATTTGCATAGGGAAAGGGCTTCTTTCCTCAATGGATTTGACAAAGGAGTTTATATATGACTATGGTTTGTACTCATAAAAATGGTTGAAGCATAGAATTCAAATATCCAAGGAGACTGATTCAATTTTCCTTGGAAATGGCACCAAAATGTTATCACAAAAACTAACACCATAGTGCAAATCCTTCACAAAGTGCCAATACAATAGAACATCATAATTATTACCACTACCACCTTAGCAACAACTTCCCTATTTTAGCCCACAGGGCATCGAGAAGACGGTGACAAGGTGTTTTGTTAAGGCACTTCATGGTGTAAATGTCATTGGTTCAAAACTTCATGGGAAAAAATCTAGCCATGCTAAGGGCTAATGTGGCCCGGGACTGGTGTAATCCCTCGGTGATTTTGAAAGCTTAGACATCACTGCTTCATAGCTACTCAAGCCATAGGTTAGGCATGCCAGTCATCTGAGAACTCACATAACCTAGAAAACCAAAAACTTCCTTGTTTCAATAAAGGATAAATCTAACAAAAGGGAGGCTTCCTTGGTAGGGCTTAAGACTTTTAAAAAAAGAGAGAATCAAGTCTAAGGTCTCATAAGGATCTACCCAACTTACCACCAAAGATATGTATTAAATGATATAGGTTTAGATGGCTAATGAAGGTCAATTCAAGATTTGGTTTAAGGTATTCTAGTGTTGATATAGAAGGTTTACCATGTAATGATCTCATGCAAAACAATCCCCAAATCATTCAAAGTCTGAAAATTGCCAATGGTTGATGTAAATCTCATATAAAAGGTACTAAATTACAACAACAAACAAGTTTCAACCACATCTAGTGACATTTTCAAGCACATTTTTGGAAGTTTTTTTGCCCACCTAAGTGCCCGAGAGGGACCTAGGACCCATAGGAAGGTATTTCCCTAATATGTGCTATCGACCCTTTAAGACAAAACAAAGATAGAGGATTGATGTTTGAGGAGTGTCACCTTGATAATTAATTTTGTGATCCGGATTTATGCAAGAACACAACATAATACACATATAACCATACATACAAAAATGTAGCGGAAATAACTTCATTTCATTAATACCAAAGAACTAAAATTTGTTTACAGACAGAATGGAAATAAACTAGCTAGGGTGTTGGTAGCTTATCTCTGAGAAGAGATGTGGTGGCTATAGGTCTCTGAACTGTGTTACAATGAGACTTGAGGGCCTATTTATTATTGAAAAACAATGGAAAACCCTTAACATCCAAAAACCTAACCCTAGGAGGTGAAGCGCCAAAACTATGGGCCCCAATTGGGTAAATTGGTACATCGACTTCCCAGGGACGTAACTTTGGCATATGATCTCTGTTTGATGCGCTCAATACCTCGTTAGAAAGATCTATCCGAGGACTACAACTTTTGAGTAAGCAAAATTGGACTATGACCCATATTGCTCTCGGTTTTCTCCAAAAAACGTCGTTTAGGGCCTTAAAACAGCTCCGGAAGTTCAGGACCTGAAAAAATGCTAAAAATAGTAATCTATGCTATAATTAAGGAAACTGAAAAACCGAAAGAAACAATGGTGGGGCTCCAAGTAGAATAGACGGGTGGCCACCAATATCCACCTGGATCATTGTGATATTAAATTCTTAAAGTAAAACTTGGCATTCTCCTTTATCTTACATTTTCTATCTTTTCCATTCTCCTTTATTTTATCTTACCTTTTACTTAAATTTCTAATATCAACATTAATTATTTCAACATATTTAAAAGTGATTCGAACATCATTGAGCTTCACATGAAGAAAGTAAAATTTCATATAAAGTGTTTCCACTAGATTCTACCCTACAAAAAAAATATAAAAATAACATTAGTCAAACCACTAAGCATCAATTAATACAAACATGAGTTTCTTTCTAAAATACTATTTATGTGTATCTTTATTATTTTCTTTCTAGAAAATCACACACAATTCTCATTTTGAAAACTCATACATATTTTCCCATCTAGTATAGAATTCTCATTTTGAAAACTCATACATGTTTTCCCATTTAGTATAACATGAATTAAGATTAGATTACCTAATTGTTTAGGTATCAACTAAATAGAAATATAAACATATTAAATAAAATTTTAAATAATGTTATAAATTTCAACGTATATAAAATTCTACATGTCTATAACAAAGTAATTGAAATATGAAATATCCGTTCTTCCAACTATGATGTGCATATTTCATTGCTCTGTTTTATAATCAGTTATTCATACTTCAACTGTTGCTCTGAGTGCTGGTCTAAATGTTACAGAGTTATATATATAACAAAGTAATTGAAATATGAAATTATCCGTTCTTCCAACTGTGATTTGTATATTTTATGGCTCTGTTTTATCATAAGTTATTCAAACTTCAACTGCTGTTTGAGACCCTGAATGCTGCACACCTTTGTTTTTTAATTAAAAAAACTGATCAGAAGATACGCACGTATTCCCAAACATTATTAAGAAATATTATATCTTTTGACAAGGCTCTAAACATAATGAATGCCATTGAAGGTCTCTTCAATGTTATTGTGCTAATTACTGACACAATGGGTAATAGAAAAACACAATGAATGATAATAAAAACCAGACAGTTAAAACCACTCTTCACATTGTATTACCTTTTTCTTATCATGATAAGAAACTACTTTTAAACTCCAGAAGTATATTTTCCTTTCTAAATATTATAACAAATTTCCTAGATTATTGATATTAGAATTTGAATCAAGATTATGACAATTATTATGTAAGAGAGATTTCAATTAAAAAGAAAAATCTAAAGAATAAAGATTATGTTACCCTATTAAGTGGTGCAGCTCTTGGGGAAGTCACTTTCCAAAAAGAAAAAGAAGATTTGATTATCAAAACTGAAAGAGTAGCCAGTTGCAAGGAGATTTTGAGACATAATTTACCTCAATGTGAGTTGAAATGAGAAATGGCACATTTCTAACAGAGACCCAGCGTTTAATGAATTTATTAACAACATCAAATGATCAGCAACAATAGTTGCCACACTGAATGAAAACTAACAGATTCGAACTATGATGAATGCTACTATTAATAAGGACATCTTCTGCAAATAGCTCCACAATTCCCAAAAATCTGTGACTTATTCTGATCACCTGCAAAGAAAGTTATAAGCACCTTCAGATAGGCATTTAACTTCCCATGAATGTATAATGAAATATTTAGACATTGCAACAGACAACAAAAATCACCCAAGTAACAAGGTTAATATTCAATGGCAAACATTGTTTATTTATAGCTTTTAACTTTTTAACACATCCAAGAGAAAGGTTGAATGCCCTAGGATGTATCAGGAATCTTGTCTAAGAACCACATTAAGTCCATCTTGATGACCTTGACTTTCTCCTTAAGTCCACTATATGCTATCAGAAAAACTTTGGACGTGCCTTCAATCTCTTCCACCTTATCAGCAACAGATTCAACACATGATTTGACCTCAACCATAAATAGCCAACATACACCAACAAGATAATAAGATAGGCACAAGAAGGCACAAGAAGGCACAACAAGGATCCTCCTGACAGATAGAACACCAGAATTGATCCTTGTTGATCCTGACTTGATGTCAACCTCAAAATTTGACAGTGACCCCCATGGAAACACTGGTCCTTTGACCTCATCTATCCTGCCCACCTCAGCCCTGTCAGCTCCCAACATAGTATTTATTATTCGCATCACCATGGAAAGATAAACATATAAAAGATCCTTGCAATCCCTTGTAAAAATCATCATCACCTCTTTCTTCACTAAAAAAATAGATTTTTCCTAGTCCTGTTCCTGGCTCCTTCCAATTCTTTATTTTCCTTCACAAAGTTGTTAACAGAATCCTCCTCGTCCACAACGATCTGCTGCTCTAATTTCATCTTCTCCTCAGACCTCTTTGGAGCCATCACAGCCAACCAAAATTAACCAAAATAGCATAAAACATAGATGATGTTCCAAAATATCAGGGTTTTCTCACCCATCATCAGGCTTTTACACATCTGATCATGCAAAATGTGAGAATTTGAAAATGTGAATGGCAAAGTTGAGTTTGAAAATATCAAAATTACTCCTTTAAGAACGTCATCATCGTTTGCTAACCTACCCCTCTAATATTGTACCATATGCCAGTCCAATAATTTAGTTGTACCAATAAAGATCCTCCTCATGTTGGTACCACCTTAAATTCAACTTAAATTGAAGTGAAACCCCTGTTTACTCTACAGTTAGCAACTGTGTTATAGATTCTCCTAGTGCGAAAAGAAAAACTTCCTCAAATCGAGAGCCTGTCATCCTTACCTTTGTTAATAAATCAATTATAGGCCAATCCTTTGGTACAGCCTCCCAATTAAGCATAGAGATTAAAAATATTTGAACTGCCAACACCCAGTCTATATGCCTCCCTATGATCTTGATGATATTCTGTCCTTGAATTAGAACTGGCAATTCAGCCAGAAGAATTATCTTGATCCCTAGAACTGTAGCAAAAGAAAGGAATAAATGCTCGTTACAATCTACCAGAGCACCTCCTGCCCCTGAAAAACCAGCGTTTCCTTTGGGAGGCACTGTCAAGTTTTAAAAATTCAAGATCAAAGCTAAACAAATATGTGAGGGTAATTGTTTTCCCCTCATGGTCTGCCTTTCACAGAGAATAGCTGACATTCCATAATCCTAAAATAACAGTCCAACACGAAAAAAGTTTACTATACTACCCCAGACAAACTTAAACAACCCTAGATTAACACACAACTCTTTATTATTCAGCGAAAAAAAAAAGATTGTGAAAACAGGCACGAGTCAATTATCAGATTATCAGATTACAGGTAGAAAATAGACACTATTTTTCAATTGGATTTTGGCTTTTAGCTGGCAAAGCTCAGGGTTTAATTCAGCTCATAGTGGTTCAAGTGAACCAGGGGAGTTGCCCATAAGGGAGACTTAACCGTATATACCTCTTATGTAGTACATGCAAAAGCAGTTCCATCAAATGTCTTTACAGTCTTACCCATGTAGTGACCTTTACCCAACAACACTTTTAATGCGCCTTTACCCAACAACACTTTTAATGGGGTTAAACTAATAATACTTATGTGTAACTGTTTCTGATTCATCAATGGAGGCCTATAAATCTCAACTATGTATTGGGGTGATACAAATACCCATTAACATAGAGAAGATATTTGAAACGTGCAACTTTTTGATTCATCAGTGGGGGCCTATAAACCTCAAACTCTGTATTGGAATGATATAAATACCCATTAATCTTGCAACTTTGACATTGTAAGAGCGAAAATTTTACCAATTAGTCATGAATAATCTCTCAAACTTATTTAAAAAAATTAATACACTTTTCTAATCCAAGATCGTATGCCCAAACTCAATGTATTATCATCATTTAAGCTGTCTGAGACACCTAACTGCTGTTGATTAAATAACATACTAACCTTGACTCAATGCACTATCTAGATTCAACGGGTATACCAAATTTGGCATCTATATATTCACTCAATGCCCTATCTAGATTCAATGGGTATCGCCAAATGCACTATAGATTCAATGAGTATCACCAAAACTGGCGCCTATCTAGTCACTCAATGCATCGTTTAGATTCAATGGGAGCACCAAAAAATCATCCCCATCAAGGATATAGAATGTAGCTAACTTATCTTAATACAATAATAAAACCCTCCAAAAAGAGGAATTGCAGAGCAAGAGACAAAAGGAATTATAACTTGATACAATAACAGAACCCCAGCAACCAAATGAATTGCAAGGCAAAAGACGAAAGGAATTGTAGAAATTACCTGTGTGGTGAGTCTCAGCACCTAACCAGAACGCCTCTCACTGGACGCCGACGTCTTGGAGTCTGGCAGACCAGCATCAACAGCATTGCCAACACCAAAACCACCAAAAATCCAAAAGTATTACTTTCTTCCTCTTCTTTCTTCACAATGTAATACGTTCCCCCCATGATTTCTTGCTTTCGGCCTTCGTATTGAATTCGTCCAGTTTTCGCTAGGATTTCTCTTCAAATTGTATCTCGATGAGCGCTAAGCGAATATAAGTTTCACTGAGATTCCATCAGGGTAGCTCTTGTTCTTGGCCCACAAAGAACGTTCGTCGCACAATCACAGAAACTGCTTGGACGGAGCACTCAATTAAGTTGAGTAGACTCTTCATTAAATGTCAGGAAAGAATTGCAAAGTCACAGGAACGGTTGTTGCAACACCGCTGTCAAATTGAAAGGATAGAGGAAATTATGCGAGGCGGCGGCCATTGGTCATTCCATAATTCTCCGAGTCCAGAAAATGACTACAAACCGATCTCTTTTTTGGACTGCCGGGAATTCTGCCCGGGTGACATCCCCACAACTAATTTCGTTTTTTTTTATTTGTGTTTAAAATCCGCAAAATGTAGCAGGTGAAACTTCGAAGAAAATAAAGCGGGAATCTTTCTTTACGGGGCAGTGCGCTGAAAATGTTGTCAGGGAAAATATTATTATTATTTATTATTTATTTTTGTTTAAAATTTGTTGAAATGACCAATTGTGTAATATTAAATTTTAATATTTTGATAAAAAAATTTAGGAAATTTAAATTACATTAAATTATTAAAATAATTAAAAAAAAAAAATTTAAATTATTTTAAAATAAATTCACTACCATCAAACCAGTTTAATTTTTATTAATACTATAAATATATATTTTATTTTACAATTGGGTTGTTGGAATTTGAGACATTGAATGAAGGAGAAGGCAATGGAGCTTACCTTCTCCCTTCGCATTTGAGGGTGATGGTTGTTGCCAACTCACCCCATGTAACACACATGCAAACAATTATTATCAGTTTTCAATCTCATAACAAACGTATCTTTGTTTGAGCGCTTTGGGATGAGAAACTTTGCTCTCTAGCTTTTTTTCTATGCTTGGGTTATGTCTCCGCTGCAAGTGGCAATTCTTTTGGGCGATAGGCAGTGAGGGGCTTGCATTCATCGACAAAGACTCAAGGTTGTGGCATAAATTGTGGGTTTCCTCTCTAGTACAGGTGATGCCTTTTTTCCATGGCCATGATTCTGCATACAATGGAAATTTGGGAGACTTAGCTTCAGGGTTCGAGGTTCTCTAGCGCATGAACTCGATGTTGAGCAACGGCGAGGGGAAAATCCTGAGGCAAGCAGTTGAGGCATCACATGGGGCGTTGATGGTAACCACGGTAACAAACATAGCAGGAACGAGAGACATCATCCTTCTACCAGGTCTCATGACTACACAAGTTCATGCCTGGTGGGTTGGTAAACATTGGGTGATTCTCTCTATGTAATGCTCTAAGATCAAAGGGGGTTAGTCGTGGTTTGGATGTTGTTACCTCTTAGTGGTTGTTGGATCCTATATGGAGCATTTTATCTGTCCCCCCCCCCCCCCATAGAAGTTGTTTTTCATTAGAAGTTGTCATATACCTCTCTAACAATTCAGGTCTCCCTGGGTTTTACTTTATGGTCTTCTCATATCCAATCCCTCGAGTTTTTGGGTGCTTTGGGTGTGAATTCTCTCCTAGCCCTTAGATATCCGATATAGTATACTAAGACAATGAATTCATTGTCGTTGGGGGTCTCGAGGTAGGGGTCCTTAGGGTTGACCACAAGCCGAAGCCCAAGATGTCGTAGCCATTTTCCACTTTGCCACTCCTCTAGAAATTCAAGAGGAAATATGTCAACTTGAATCCTTGACCATCACCAGCTGAAAAGCCTACTTTGACTCAGAAATTCAAGCTGAGGTAGCCAATTGGGTTCCAAAGCCTAGATACACCAAGGGAAGATGAAGCTACCACTTGAACTCCATCAACCGTCATTGGTAGATGAATACACTGTTGGCCCATCCTAAAGGAGAAACATGAAGATCACAATGATATAATCTCTTCTCTTAATGAAATCAAGCATGTACATTGTTACCAACACTCCTATCTTATTAGTTTGGATGCTCAACTTGCTCATTGAGAAGGTAATCTACAATATGTTCTAAAACCTCCTACACCGACTAAAACCAAGGCTCAAGATCTCGCCCCAATTACTTATTTTGACTCTCAAATGTTTAGGCACTTGGCAATTGTCTTTTACTTTATGTAGTTTAGTTTATGTTAGTTGTCATAAACTTCATAGTGATAGTTGCTATTATTTTGCATTATCTAAACTCTTATCCATGATCAATAGATATGTTTTCTCTTGAAATAGAGAGTTCAATCTTTGTTAGGTGTCATAAACTTCATAGTGATAGTTGCTATTATTTTGCATTATCTAAACTCTTATCCATGAGACTACTTATTAGAACTAATTTATATAGTTTTTTTCACAATTTTTACCAAATATAACATGCCTCCAAAAAATTAAACCTACCACAGCTAAAGACATATGCCTCTACCACTTGAGCTCAACTCCTTCAACTATTAAATAATTATTTTTAATTAATAAAAAATTATAAAGCAATAATTTTTTTTATTAAAATTTAATTTTTTAATTTAATAATCTAAATTTCAACACCCAAATTTCAACATAACACTGACGTAAAGCCTCTTCTAAACTTTTAGATATATTAGAAATCCCTATTACATGTTCTCAACATATATTATAAGTGATTTGAAAATGGATTTTATCATTGATATTTTTTAAAATGCATTTTTAGCTCCCCTCTAATGTATTGGAATTCTTCATTATTTTGAGATATATTGGTTAATTTTTTGTAATTTAAATTTGTATATATATCATAAGATTTTGTGATGTTATTATTTTGATATTTTGAT
This sequence comes from Pinus albicaulis, assembly GCA_034641835.2. NCBI lineage: Eukaryota > Viridiplantae > Streptophyta > Pinopsida > Pinales > Pinaceae > Pinus > Pinus albicaulis. The sequence continues at coordinate 14,882 of JAXQQM020058146.1, forward strand.
TTTTTTAGTTAATAATTAAATTTGGTTTTATTTATGAGATTAAAATCAAATATTTCTAAAATATAGAATTTAATTAAAGGTATTCTAGATAATAATTACAATAAAAAATTGTTTTGTCAAAAATATTATTTAAATTTTGATTTTAAAATAAAATCAAATTAAATCAAATTGGTGTATAAGATTTATTTATTTGTAAGATAAGGAATCACATTTGAACAATGATTTGGCTACTAAAATTTATAAAGATGTAGATGCTTCTATTTTCTTTAGTTTTAAACTTATGACCTCTTATTATCAAACACATATTTTTAATGATTAAGAACTTATTTTCCTCACATCTAAAAAAACATAATTAATGATAAAAAAGCATTAACAAATAAATTATAATAAAATGTACCACCATTAAATAATTAAAAAAATCATTATTTTCTTTTAAAATATATATGGAAAATCTATTTTTTTTTTTAAGTTAAATTTCAAGAACAAAAAAAATGCATATAACTTTATTTATTAACAATTCTAAAAAATATATATTATAATAACAAGAATCTATTTTGAAGGCGGTGGTCAATACACACCAATTTGGTATATGAGATGTTGAAGATGTTAACTTTTGTTTGTCTTGTGCTTAATATTTGATATTCCTCATTATAGAATTTATTGGTTAATGTAATCTCTATCTAGTTGTTTGGTTTGGAGATTGTTAAAATAAAATATTATAATAAGAAGAATCTATTTTGAAGGTCATGGTTAAGCTAGACACCAAATTGGTGTATGAGATGATAGAGATATTAACTCTCTTTTTTTTCACCAAATTGGTGTATAAGATGTTGGAGAGATTAACTTCTACTTGTCTTGTGCTTAATATTTGATATTTCTCATCATATAATATATTAATTAATATAATCTTTAGGTGAATTATTTGTTTAAAAATTTGTTATTTAACTCTTAAATTGATATGTAATTGAAATATTTTCTCAACTAATTGAATTATTTATGTAAAGTAATCCATTTATCTTAAGCCTAATTTCATACATAAATATATGAAATTGTGTATGATAATAATATATAAAAAACTATTGTGTGGAAGAATTCTATATTGGTATTAGAATTGGTAACTTTATGTATAACCTACTCACAAAAAGCCCAAAATATCAAGAAAATGTGAAATGATCTAAAGTAGGTGTAGATTAGATTGATGTTGGTATGTGAAAGTAGATTATTTTGTGTAAAGTGAAAAGGGAGAGAGACCTTCGATGCATGTCGTACCTATTATGTTCTTTCACATAGTGCTCCACAAAAAAATCAAAGGGAAATTTCATTGTATCGAGTGAATCAATTTTCTAGCGGCAAGTAGGTTCCAAGGCTTATTTTGTCATTGGATATTTGCATTAAAATGGTAAATAAATAAAGCTAAAGGCTTAATTATCTTCATAACCATTGATTCTTACATTTGAAGGTTATGGTTTCTTTTACTCTAGTTTTTTTTTCTTCTTGGGATGCATTTTGCATAGTTAAGGTGTGGATAAAGTGTTTCCATTTTGGCAGGTCCTCATGTAACATGAGCCATATTAGCATTGTTTTTTTTCAAAAGATTTTAGAGAATTGGATATTTTGTTGTGTTTATATTTTTGTTTTATCTTAATTATTATTAGTTTAGTAAGGTCATTTATGAGTTCATAAATAGATTTATTTACTATATAGATTTTATAAACATATTATTTTTTTTAAGGTTCTAATGATTATATATATATATATATATATATATATATATATATATATATATATATATATATATATATATTTTGAGAAATATGGATAGATTTATTAATGTGTTTATGTACATAACAATGGTTTTTGGGAATATGTGAGTTTATTTTATAGTAAAACATTTTTAAATAGAAGCATTTTTGTGGCGGATATTTAATGATGATAAATATTTAAAATAAGATAAAATTTTCATTTTATAAAACTAACTCTAGGTACATTCAATATCTAGACTATTTTCTTAGATAGCTAGCTAGTACAATTGGCCAAGTATATTGGTAAATGGAAATATGCCAATGGAATAGCTAGCAGTCATTACAAATAGGAAATTGATTTAGTAGCCTAAAGAAACTATATCTTCAAGGGATCAAGTGGAAGTATCACTCAATATGGATGGTTGTGATGAAACTCAATCTACAATATTTCAAAATGGATAAAGACGTTGATGAAGGCTCAACAAGATACAAGATCAAGACAAGTACTCATTAATAGAAGGTATTGGAGATATTAAATTCTACTTGTCATGTGCTTAACATTATGTCGGCTTAAGTTTAAAAAAAAAAAAAATCGCATTGTGCTAGAACACATATCAATTTCTAATACAATTATGTATTATTTATATAATTTGAATGGATAGTAAATTATATACGTGAATTTGAATGGATCATAAATTTACCTTTAACAAAAAAAATTACCACATTGAATTTCCAAATTAAGTAAAATTTTAAACATATTTACTCTTTACTAAAGTAATTACCATTTTCTAAATCAAAGGAAAAGAGTTAATTGAACACAAACAATCAAAATCCAAAATCTTTTAATATTTCTTCTAATTAAATATTTGTAAAATGAATTTATACTTACTCCAGAGCTATGGTAAATAAATAAAAACATATATAAACTAGATGTATGGTAAATAAATAAAAATTATTTTTATATTTATTCCATAAACCTTTTTATATTTAAAAAAACTTTAAAAAGATGTTTTATTTAGATGAAGCCTATGGGAGGAATACCATGGGACAAATTAATATTGATACCATGGGCCAGATACCATGGGCCAAATACCATGGATAAATAAATAAATATAAAAGAGGTATAAACAAGTATGATAAATAAATAAATAAATATAAAATAGATATAAAGAGGTATGGTAAATAAATAAATATAAAAGAGGCATAAAGAGATAAGGTAAATAAATAACAATATATCAAATAGGATTATAAATAAAAATCTAATTATATAACAAGCCTATGGGCCAAATACCATAGTAAAGAAAAGGGGTATGGTAAATAAATAAAAATATAAATAAACTAGAGGTATGGTAAGTAAATAAAACCTCTTTTCATATTTACTCCATAATCTCCTTTATATTTACAAATATTTATGTTCATTAGTTTACATAATTAAGAAGAAATAGAGAGAGAGAGTGTGTATGTTTAGGGGTGAGATAAAGAGACAAAGTAAGATGTATGGAAAGAAGGGGGGAGAGAAGAAGTGAGAAGGAGAGAGGGAGGGATATAGTAATGTAGTTGGAGAGAGAGGGGTGGAAAGAGAGAGAGAAAGAAAGGGATGGGGGAAGAGAGAGGATTAGAGAGAGAGAGAGAGATATGGGGGAAGAGAGAGGATTGGAGGGAAAAGAGAGAGAGAGAGGTGGGAGAGAAAGGGGGAGAGAGGAAGGATGAGAGAGAGGAGGAGAGTGATGGGGGAAGAGAGAGTATTGGAGAGAGAGAGAGAGAGAGAGAGAGAGAGAGAGAGGGATTTAGGGGGGAGAGAGACAGAGGAAGGATGAGAGAGAGGACTTGAGAGAGAGGAGGAGAGAGGGATCGATAAGAGAGATGGAGTTAGAGGGGGAGAGATGTAGGAAATAAGAAATATAGAGAGTGAGAAGTGGAGAGAGAGAAGGAGTGACAAGGGAGAGATAGAGAGAGAGCGTGTATGTTTGGGGCTGAGATAAAGAGACAAATAAGGAGAGATGGAGATAAGGGGGAGAAGGAGATATAAGGAGAGAGGGAGGGATATAGTAACATAGTTGGTGGGTGAAGAGAGAGAGAGAGGGGGAGAGAGATGGGAGAGAAAGGGAAAGAGAGGAAGGAAGAGAGAGGATGTGAGAGAGTGGAGAGAGGGAGGGAAAGAGAGATGGACTTGGAGGGGGAGGAGGAGAGAGGTAAGAAGAAATAAATAGAGAGAGAAAGGTGGAGAGAGAGTGAGTGAGTGAGTGATAAGGAAGATGGAGAGAGAGGGAGAGAGGGGGAAGATAGAGATATAGATGGAAGGTGAAGAGAGGGAAGAAGAGAGAGATGGGGAGAGGAGGGGATTGACAAAGAGATTGATATATATGGATTGCGAGAGTGTGTGTGTTTAGGGGGTTGAGATAGAGAGACAGAAAATAAGAGATGGAGGGGGATATAGATATGGATGGAGGGTGGAGAGAGGGAAGAATATTTCTCACACTAGATGGATTGATATAAGTGGGGATGGTGATTTATAATCCTATTTGATTATTTGCACTATATGCAACGATTTTCGTGTAGATATTTATTTCTAATGATATTTGATTACTTGCACTAGATGCATTGATTTCGGTGTAGGTGGTGATTTCTAATACAATTTGATTGCTTGCACTGAATTTGTTGATTTCAATTTAGATGTCGATTTATAATTATATTTGATTACTTTCACTAGGTGAATTGGTTTCAATGTAGATGATTTCTAATCCTATTTGATTGTTTGTGCTAAATGCATTGATTTCAGTGTAGATGGCGATTTCTAATCCTATTTTATTTATTTGAGTAAATGCATTGATTTCAGTGTAGATTTTGGTTTCTAGAGAGAGAGAGAGAGAGAGAGAGATGGAGAGAGAGGGAGAGAGGAAAAAAGGAGGAAAGAGAGATATTAATGGGGGAGAGGGAGAGAAGGGGAAGATAGAGATTTAGATGGAAGGTGAAGAGAGGGAAGAAGAGAGAGATGGGGAGAGGGGGTGATTAAAAAAGAGATTGATGTATATGGAGTACGAGAGCGCGTGTGTTTAGGGGGGTGAGATAGAGAGACAAAAATGAATAGATGGAGGGGGATATAGATATGGATGGAGGGTGGAGAGAGGGAGGAATATTTCTTGCACTAGATGGATTGATATAAGTGGAGATGGTGATTTCTAATCCTATTTGATTATTTGCACTAGATGCCTCGATTTTAGTGTAGATATTTATTTCTAATGATATTTGATTACTTGCACTAGATGCATTGATTTCAGTGTAGGTGGTGATTTCTAATACAATTTGATTGCTTGCACTAAATGTGTTGATTTCAATTTAGATGTCAATTTATAATTATATTTGATTACTTGCACTAGATGAATTGATTTCAATGTAGATGATTTCTAATCCTATTTGATTGTTTGCACTAAATTCATTGATTTCAGTGTAGATGGCGATTTCTAATCCTATTTGATTTCTTTGAGTAAATGCATTGATTTCAGTGTAGATGTTGGTTCCTAGAGAGAGAGAGTGAGTGATAAGGAAGATGGAGAGAGAGAGAGAGAGGAAAAAAGGAGGAAAGAGAGATATTAGCGGGGGAGAGGGAGAGAAGGGGAAGAGAGGGAAGAAGAGAGAGATGGGGAGAGAGGGTGATCGACAAAGAGAATGATATATATGGAGTGTGAGAGTGTGTGTGTTTAGGGGGGTGAGATAGAGACAAAAAAAAAAGAGATGGATGGGGATATAGATATGGATGGAGGGTGGAGAGAGGGAAGAATATTTCTTGCACTAGATGGATTGATTGAAGTGGAGATGGTGATTTATAATCCTATTTGATTATTTGCACTAGTTGCATCAATTTTAGTGTAGATGTTTATTTCTAATGATATATGATTACTTGCACTAGATGCATTGATTTCAGTGTAGGTGATGATTCCTAATACTATTTGATTGCTTGCACTGGATGTGTTGATTTCAATTTAGACATCGATTTATAATTATATTTGATTGCTTGCACTAGATGCATTGATTTCAATGTAGATTATTCCTAATACTATTTGATTGTTTGCACTAAATGCATTGATTTTAGTGTAGATGGTGATTTCTAATCCTATTTGATTGCTTTGAGTAAATGCATTGATTTCAGTGTAGATGTTGGTTTCTAATCTTATTTGATTGATTGCATTAGGTGCATTGATTTCAATGTAGAAGTTATTTTCTAATCTTATTTGATTGCTTGCATTAAATGCATTGATTTCAATGTATGTGTTGATTTATGATTTGATGTAATTGGATATATGATGGTACATTAATATTAAAGTGATTGGATTAACAATATGCATTGATTTTAGTGTAAGCACAAAAATTTATTAACAATGTAGATTGATTTTTGTGTTATAGTAATTTAAGCTATTAATATTGGAGAGCAAGAGAGACAAGGTATCATGTTTACTACAATATATCGAGCTAAAGATTTAAATGGTTTACGATTTAAATTTTCTTTTTCATATAATCAATATGAAAAGATAACAAAACTAACAAGGGAGGAAATAAGAATAGTAGAAGAAAATAGTTTGAGATTGATTGTAACATGAGTACGTTCTTATTATTCACATTTTATATCTTTCAACACTATTATTGTCACTTTGCATTTAAAAAAAATATTTCATCATTTTTCATCATTATAGTTATTAACAATAATTATCATCTCAACGAACTGAGGTAACTAAGAAAATTTAAAATTAAAATGACCAAGTTAATCTCAGAAATATTTAGCATATTTTAAATGATTATATTAATATTTGATATATTTACATATTACGATAAAATTAATCATATCTTTGATAGATTTTCCTTGCTTCCTCCCCAGAAACGACCCTAGATCCATCTTACATCTCAAAAATATACAAAAATTTTAATAATACGAAAAATGTGACCGTTGATGCCTCCCCCTTTCGTTGACCTAGATCCATTCTAACTGGATCTATCACTTTTGAAGGGATCAAATCTCTTGAGGTGCAAACCTTTCCTCAAGTTTTGCACTCAAAAAAAAGGTTTGCCACCTCGAGAGATTTGATCCCTCTCGGCGCATGATAGATCCCGAGGAGTTGGGAGATCTAAGCTGGTT
>JAXQQM020075207.1:0-25096 GCA_034641835.2 Pinus albicaulis
GTACCCAAAACCCTGCAATAGTGAAGTAAAACAGTCCATGAAAGTGAAGATATTATATGAAGTAAAACAGTCCATGAAAGTGAAGATATTATATGAAATAAACAGTCCATGAAAGTGAAGATATTATATGAAGTAAAACAGTCCATGAAAGTGAAATAGCAGTATGTAGAATAGTAAAGCAACAGATAGAGTACCGATGTCCATTGTTCCAAATACAAATTAAAGTACCCAAAACCCTACAACAGTGAAGTAAAACAGCCCATGAAAGTGAAATAGCAGTATGTAGAATAGTAAAGCAACAGATAGAGTACCGACGTCCATTGTTCCAAATACAAATTAAAGTACCCAAGACCCTACAACAGTGAATTAAAACAGTCCATGAAAGTGAAATAGCAGTATATGAAGTAAAACAGTCCATGAAAGTGAAATAGCAGTATATGAAGTAAAACAGTCCATGAAAGTGAAATAGCAGTATGTAGAATAGTAAAGCAACAGATAGAGTACCGACGTCCATTGTTCCAAATACAAATTAAAGTACCCAAAATCCTTGAACAGAGAAAAACGCTAATCATGTGAGGAGTGTGATATGTCCAAAATAAAAAAAGACCATCAGACTATATCAATAAACCAGCAACATAGACCAGCATCGCTAGTTTTGAAGGCAGAGTGATAAACATTAATCATTTTTTTTTCACAAGAGAAAAAACGTTGTTTTGAATATATTATATGAAGTAAAATAGTCCATGAAGTCATTACATTTTCATATCCGAAGATTGGAACCCAAATATCCATCCAGAAAAGTGGAAGTCCCACCCCAGACAATGATATAAAAATACCCCATGTCACATACAGGGACTTGATATAAAACCCAGTAACGGTCCACATGGAGATTATCGACAATCTGAGAAAGCATCCAAATATGCCCGAGGCATCTATAAGAAAGTGAAATAGCAGTATGTAGAATAGTAAAGCAACATATAGAGTACCGACGTCCATTGTGCCAAATACAAATTAAAGTACCCAAAATCCTGCAACAGAGAAAAACGCTAATCATGTGAGGAGTGTTATATGTCCAAAATATAAAAAGACTATCGGACCATATCAATAAACCAGCAACATAGACCAGCATCGCTAGTTTTGAAGGCAGAGTGATAAACATTAATCATTTTTTTTTCACAAGAGAAAAAACGATGTTTTCAATATATCGTATGAAGTAAAACAGTCCATGAAGTCATTACATTTTCACATCTTAAGATTGGAACCCAAATATCCATCCAGAAAAGTGGAAGTCCCACCCCAGACAATGATAGAAAATACCCCATGTCACATACAGCGACTTGATATAAAACCCAGTAACGGTCCACATGGAGATTATCGACAATCTGAGAAAGCATCCAAATATGCCCAAGGCATCTATAAGAAAGTGAAATAGCAGTATGTAGAATAGTAAAGCAACAGACAGAGTACGTACCGACGTCCATTGTTCCAAATACAAATTAAAGTACCCAAAATCCTTGAACAGAGAAAAACGCTAATCATGTGAGGAGTGTGATATGTCCAAAATATAAAAATACCATCAGACCATATCAATAAACCAACAACATAGACCAGCATCGTTAGTTTTGAAGGCAGAGTGATAAACATTAATCATTTTTTTTTCACAAGAGAAAAAACGTTGTTTTGAATATATTATATGAAGTAAAAAAGTCCATGAAGTCATTACATTTTCACATCTGAAGATTGGAACCCAAATATCCATCCATAAAAGTGGAAGTCCCACCCCAGACAGTGATAGAAAAATACCCCATGTCACATACAGGGACTTGATATAAAACCCAGTAACGGTCCACATGGAGATTATCGACAATCTGAGAAAGCATTCAAATATTCCCGAGGCATCTATAAGAAAGTGAAATAGTAGTATGTAGAACAGTAAAGCAACAGATAGAGTACCGACGTCCATTGTTCCAAATACAAATTAAAGTACCCAAAATCCTTGAACAGATCAAGAAAAACGCTAATCATGTGAGAATTCTAAGTAAAGTTAATCTATTAACATTGCGAATAAAATTACATCGAAGTCAAAAACATTGCCTGGCCAGACTCATGGCAAATTTGTCATCAAAAAATCAAAAAATTAAGAAGACTACCCTCATACGGGGAAACCAGTCTTGAATGTTTAATTTACAGAATTCAAAAATATTACAAAGGTCCAGCACAGTAAAATAATCTTAAAGCAACCCAATTAAGTGGGCCTACAAAGCAAGAAAAACAAATTAACCAAGCTACTCCTCCGGTGGTTCCTCCACGATTCGGCACCATCCTTCGGAAGGTCCAGGATCGCCAGGTGCTACCTCCACATGCATGCCACGGCTCCCCTCCTGAAGGCCCGAATGCTGGCCGGCTTTTTCCGAGCTCAGACCCGCCGGACGGGTGCATTCTTCCTGCGTTTGGGCCTCCTCGCGGAAGACCACAGTGACTACAGCTGTGATTCGCTGGCGGTTGAGAGTGCAATCAAAGGAAAATTGCGCAGTGCACGTCGTGGGAGAAGGTGAACTAGCCTCTGTTGAGGTGCTGGAGGGAGCGCGCCGGGATTGACCTCTAGTGCTCCCCCTGCGGCAACGCATCCTATGACGCACGCGAGGCATGGGTGCAATCGCAGTGGGCACAAGAGACGAAGAAGAAGAATTCCAATTAACAGAGGAAGACAGACAGAGACAGAACCGAGAGAAATAGAAATATGCAGCAAAGTCTAGGCAGAAGTTCCGCTGGCCACTTCTCCTTATCATCGCAGTTACCAGACAGTGTAATCCAGCAACCGGCTTGTCTGAAAATCCATGGCTAAACGCCATTTTTTATGTCGACCCGTCTGCAATGCAATCAAAGGACGGCCGTCATAATGAATCTCTGATCATTAATAATGAGAGCCGAAGGCCGCATCAAATTGGAGCGTGCGGAATCGCTCAGAGGAGTGGAGGTCCGATCTTGAACAGTGTTAAAAATTAATTAATCTAGATTTGATGTGAAAACTTAATTGAACGGCGTTAAATGTTAATGCGAATGATATGAAATCGCCATATCCATGTCCCATCACCTTAAACGCCATCGAATGCACCCGCAGCCGGGAGCAGGGCAAGTTTTTATTGAGGACACGTGGCAAAAATTGATTGGAGCGGATCTTTTTTTGGGCCGCTCGCGCAGTGGAAATCCGGACCCGTAAAATATTAGGGCGAATTTGATAAGAAATTCGCGTCACAAAATTGGCCGACGTCAGCAGGCTATTTTGGAACGCGAATTTGGTTTGAATTATGGTTTATCGTCATTTGAAGTCTGGCGGGCTCGACTTAAGAACAATTTTGTTTGATCCCATCTTATAAAATTTGTGTTGGTTTTCTTTGATAATACACATATTAAAATCCCGCTTAATAAAGAGACAAAATTGTTGTGCTTTCGGAACCTGACTCGAGGATTGGACATGAGTTAACAAACAAAAGGATAGCGGAACCAGACATGCACCCGTGGTCAAGCCCTCTACCAAAACCACGAGCGGAATCACAAAAGCTGGTTGCCCATATCGCACCGCTTTTGCGGAGTAGGCGGTATTTCTTATTCGCGAGCGATTCCATAGGGAATGCGACATGTGGCGAAGTGACCCCGGCAAACAACCATTTAACCCACGCCATCGCACGTTAAAACCCGACGTTGGAAGCCGAGCGAAATTGCCAAGAGTCGTTGATTTGGAGAAGGGCCATCGGACGGTGGTCGCACGTTGAACTTGCCCGGAGGTTAACTAAGGTGTGCGGAGGATAGCCAGGTACGATACGAGTGTTTGATTGGTTATTGATATATATAGGTGGGGTCAGAGTATAATGAAATTGTTTAATTAAACGATTGGCGGATAATTAGCATAAGTCTGGAGCGTGATTGTTGTAAGGCTGGGTGGTGAAATATAGAGCCGAAAGTTCATTACAAGTTATTAATTTAAAAAGAAACGTGGAGTATAAATACAAAGTGTTGAAAGTTAAACATTGGTTATAAGGATTGGAGATAATATAAAGTCGGGAATATAAATTAAAGTCCAACCATTGTGGATAGTATTTATTTATCAAATTCTACGAATTTGATAAATAAACCCTAAGAAAGAAGAAGTCAATTAAGACTCAGGCTGGAGGAAAAGAACGGGGTAAACCAAGGGAAAATGCTGACAGAGCGATTGTAGACACACCAGCTCTCCTTGGGGGTCCAATTTCAGTTTTGTTGCGTCACACGATGATCTCTCTTCTCTCGCATTTACTTGTATTGAAGATCACTATTCTAGGAATAAGGAGTTATTTTCTCCAAAAATAACCCTAGCCAAACATTGACAATGCATCAAGGATATCTTTCTATGCTTCATAAGTACATATGTTCTACTTCTAAATCATGTCTTGAAAGTGGTTGTTTTGCTGGAAATTATTCACCAGTTGGTTTCATACCAAAGTCTTTTTCACATTTTCAACATCCAATACATGAAAAAGATAATGGTTTAAAACAACCTAAATATTTGAAATTTTGCAAGAATTGTCTGGCACACTTTGAATATAAATTTTGAAGTCAAGTGCATGATGCTGTATAGGATCAAGTGTCATTTTGAATACCAAATGTTTCACAAAAACTTCTCAACATGCTACCCTGCAGTAAGGATTAAATGACAATATTGCATCAACTATTTCCATAATAAAAGTGCACCTCGGCCATAAGACTAAACAACTACAAATGTTGTAGATCTAACAAGACCACACAATCAAATGTAATCCACAAGGCCAATACTGTATGAAAAATGAAAAGGAGTTTGCAACCAAAAATACCTTAGGCAACTAATTCAATTAGATACACCAAACCATCAGCAAAAAGGAAAACCAGCCTACTCAAAAGGCAAGCGTTTACCTCCTTTGACAAAATTTTGAGTTCGAAACAAGGGCCTTTATTGTCTTGTCAATGCCCCTAGTAATTTGAATGGGGTTTGCACCTGCTGCAACAACCTAAACAAAAAGGTTTCATTTCAAATTATTTTCCACAAATCTAAGATACAACCATTGTCAGTTTTGTATTTCCTAACAAGCTCATAAATTTTGACAAAAGAACCAAAATTTTTTAATACCTGATATCAATTTTTTCACTCAAAACTATCTTAGACTCAATAAGCCCAACCCAAAACTAAAAAACCAAACACCATAAGACCCTACAAAAATGAATAGATGATCTTAATCCAGTACTATCGACAAAAAGTTACCTTTACACCCTCACTTATTAAACCCTATGCTGTTGAATTTTAACTTCAACTGCTGCAGCAGAAGGACGGATGCAGCAGCAACATTTTTTTTTGGAGGTTGTTTGCATGCCATCCAGAAATTTAATTCAGCATTTAAAATTCCTGCAAGTTTTTTTTGTAGACGGCCACAGCCATATTTCTGTACAGGATTGTATTTAAACACAACAGCCAGCATTAACGCAATTCACCAACCAGAAATTAAACAAACAGAAATTTACCCGACAGTTTTGTAAATTCAAAAGAGGACACGTGGAGCATTAATATTGGATCGCATGAAATTGAAGGGAATCTGAAAACCTGAAAACCGGACCCGAATTTTTTATAGGGCACATTGGATTGAGAATTCGAGTTAAAATTAGGCAGACGTTAGCATCCCATTTTGGAACGCAAATTTGGTTTGAAATTCAATCTATTTAGACTTTTGAAGTCCGACGGAAAGGGTTCTTTAATGTTTTGATAGTTTAATATATACATATGTTATATATATATCATATGCGAAATGAAAGGTGGGCCATATAATTTAGTTTTAATTTTATTTTTTTAAAAAGAGGGTTTATTATAATATGTTTTATATGTTCCGGCATATAAAAATAAAAAGGTCGAAAAAGCTTGGTATTTTTTTTTATAGACAGTACGTAAATTTTTTATTACATAGCAGTGTGTAAAAAGTGAAAAATTGAGTGTAACTTTTTAAGTGTGTATGCACAACAGTGCGAAAGGGAAAAACACAGCAGAGTGTCTTAGAGACAGAGTATGTTTGTTTTGAACAGACAGTGAGTTGGTTTTATGCACTGCGTTTTGTAGCAGTCATAATTTTGTAATCCCTCTCAGTGAGGAAGTATTGTAATAGTTTTTTTTTGAGTTATTGAAGGGAATAGAAGTTTGTTTTCAAAGTATTGAAACTCTGTCTCCTATCAAAGAAATTTTTATTTTCTCTGTGTTAGAGGAAGGGAGATTTATGGGTGGTTCTTATGAATCAACCAACCATTCATAACATGCTCATCAATCCAAACCATAAGTATTATGTGACAATATTCAAGCAGGCACTGAATCGGATTTCTGAAGCTATGTTAGAGAAACCCTAAACTCTCACCGAAAATAGGTGAAATGTGGCACCACTCAGAGATTGACATGTGCCAATTGGTACAAGTGGTAGAAAATTGGCATGCTCAAACAACGAGGTGATGCAGGAATGACATGAGGGAGAAAATATCAGAAAAGCCCCAAATCTGGAGAACTAAAGCTCATCACCAACCCGAGATTGACAACTTTACATGATGTAACCTATGAAATCGTAAATGGAGAAATCATAGTAACAATAAAGTAACCTATGTAACAATAAAGTCGGATTCATCCTGGGAGTGGTAATGGGAGAAATCATAGTGAACAACAGAAAACATGCATAGTTGCTTACAATCAAATAGATGAAAAAACACATACAAAAAACCTAGATAATAATCATGAACAAGCTTAATATTGAATTATGAACTGTAAAGGAACTTACAAAATGTGACATTACGAACCTGGTCAAGCACACAAGCAAAAATATCCTGGAAATGACCCTGGTTGACAAGTTGTATTGCTCATGATGCAAGAGGATTTGTACCTGCACTGCCAAGTCAATCAAAATCCATCATTATCTATACAATAAATACAAGTAATTGATGTAGTATTTTTTACTCTAAGATGAATTCTTATGATAATGTTAGAACATATGTTAAAAATGTCAAAACATACCTGAATAAGCTCCTCTTCGTTTCAAGAACAATTTATTGGAGTCGCATGAACTTGGAACAAGCCTCCCACGATCTCAAAGAGTAGCAACTAAGTCAACAGTGAATTTTTTGTTGCTACGCTGGATCAAGGGAGGTTTGCTCCAAGATTAAATCGCTCCAATAAATTATTCTCTACTAAACAGGGCCAACCACGTGAAGGTGGAAGCTCTTGTGGCCCCTCCCCCCCCCTCACATCACTCTCAATTCCCCAATACCCAATCTATATTTCATTTTTTACTTTCATGAGCATAAAAAAAAAATATTCAATAACTAGTAAAAAAACAATTCAACAAAAAGTACGCAAGGAAACATTGCAATTAATGCTTGACATAAAAATAGTATGATAAATGAGTTTTTTATATAACGCAAAAAATGTTCCAAGTATGGTCATTGGTAACATTTGTCTTATAATAATACAATATTTTACATTATCAAATTTTCTTTTTCTTCTTCCTATTTTTAAAGCTCCTAATTACATCATCAATATCATCATGCTCCGCTCCTGTTTCGTGCCTTTCGACCCGCACTGCTGACCTAGTTGTGTAGTCACGATGTCTGGTCTCATCCAGTGACGGGGCATCGCCTACAAAACAGATAATATTAAATTTTAATTGTCAGTTTTTAAATATCATTGAACTAGTTCGGTAATATTAATAAAAAAAATTGCAATGAGATTATTTACCTGGTGCACCAGTTGTCGCCGCTGACCTAGTTGCATTGTCATGATGTTTGGTCTCATCCAGTGACGGGGCATCGCCTACAAAAACAGATAATATTAAATTTTAATTGTCAGTTTTTAAATATCATTGAACTAGTTCGGTAATATTAATAAAAAAATTGTAATGAGATTATTTACCTGGTGCACCAGTTGTCGCCATTGGGACTATTTCCCTGTCTTCCTCTCTGGTGGTAAGATCCTCAAGGGAAACATTCTCTGTCATTTAAACAAAAAACGTTATAAGGACAACCATCAAGGTATAATTAGAAAAATTATAAGTGGAAATTAATTACCGTCACGACCCTCACTGATAGTAGCATTGTCGGCCTGGTCCCCACTACAATGATCAGGTTGCACGAGAGGATCATCTACATCTGGCTCTAAAACTGGGTTATTTACCTCGTCGGTAGTGTTGCTCCCCCGATTTAAACAAAGTTGTTAGACATTAAATTTATGGACGAAAACAAAAATATTGAAAGGTTAATGTTTTACCTTATCAGGCATTGTAGATCTTGGGACCTGCCCCAAGCTTCTGCGACGTTCAACTACAGCTTGATAGCCAAAACGGAAAGCAATATTTTTATCTTCCTCCGTAGTTATTGTTCCAAAGTCATCACCCTACATTATATATGATTGTGTATTTTTAATCATATCTGATAGGATTACAAAAACGTTGGAAGGCGATACAATTAATTATAAGATGTTTAGCTACTTAAGTACAATTCTTGCAGCTAATTTCAAGTAGCCACCCTGGCCGAGCTTGTGATGGCCCTTTTTCTCTATTCTAGCTTTGGTTGCCTTTGAGGTGTCAGGCAACCTAGCATCAAAAGATTGAAGTCAGATATGACGTAGCACACTTTTATTTTAGACATAAAGAAAATTAAAGCTATTGAATTAAAGTTGTAATTTACCTTGCGGGTCCAGTTGGCATTTTTCCTTCTTTCTTTGCCCCTTTCTCTTTTCCGTCATGGATGAGTGCTCTCCACTCACTCTCTGAAACTGCGAGAGGACGCTCATATCTAGGGTTAAATTGCAATTGCGTCCTATAGGTGTCCCTGGTATATTTCAAATATTTGCCGGCTACCTGAGCCACCGCTGTTCTGTCAAATGTGCAGACCCCAAAAAGGGCTTCTAGATAATCTAGAAGTTCTTTTTTCAGGTTGGAATTCTGGGAATTCCACCCCGTACGTATGGTTGGGCCAAAAATTACCAACGCATGGCTCTCCAGAATCCTGTAGAACTCATTGTTTCCTACACAGAATAAAACCAAAAAAAAAAAGAAGATATTATCATTAATTTAAAAATAAAAATCATGATAAATATGTTTTAGATAAAGTACATGAAATAGTTAAAATATTAAAATTTACCTGGGAGTTGTACATGCTTTATAGGGACACCTTCATCGTTCACCAAAAACGTGCCATTAATGGTCCCCGTGGAGCTGACACGTGTAGCTCCAGGAAACGCAATAATGTAGTTGGCCATATCAGCCTCATCATTGCCAACACGTTCAGCAGTTGGCTGGGTGTCAGCTTGGGCAGGGTGTGTTTCTTGGCTAGCACCTAAAGGAGTAGAAGGTGTACGAGAGGTTTGTTGGGAAATCTCTTGCCCTTGTGTCCCACTACCACCAACACCGGGTTCAGCAAATGCCAGAAGACGCTACATACAAAAGAACTTTTTGTTAGTTTAGTCAATGTAAAAATTAAAAATCAAACTATCACAATTCATCTCATGCAGAACAAAAAAATTATCCTTTTGAATTTTTATTATTACCTGATATCTATTTAGCTGCCTCATAAGATGTTGTATCCTCTCTTCTGTTTCAGGTGTTTGAGGCGCATCTATCAAAGCATTAAATTCCGACGTTGCATCTCGTGCCTTTTTTTTGCAACAACAACACTGGAGATAGGGATGAAAAAAGCTCTTCCTCAAAGAGGGAATCATCAGGCGTACCATGGCTAGGTGTCTGCATATTTGAACAAAATTAATATTATTTCAATTATGTAAATAACTAAAATACCTAAAGATAGAGCAATCCTGGCACTTTACATGTTCTTCCGTTGGCCTCTTTCCGCGATCATCCTGTCTCGGGGTTGTTCCTGCACTGCTCTGATCAGTCTGCCACATTGCAATAAAATTATAAATGTAAAAACTTGAAAACAATATCTAACTTGAAAACACAAAATGAAAACTGAAATAATTCTAATAAGACACCGGAAGACAGAGTTAGAGTTTCAAATATGCCTTGCATTGAATTCAGTCCTGGAAACATGTCATTGCACATTAAGGCACCCAAACATTCAATCCACAAATGATATATTTAAGTAGGCTTCTCCTATTCCGGGAAAACACCATACCTATAATGCATTCACTTGCATGTATAAAGGGAAAGGAAAACATGTTTTCATACAACGGTGACAAAGGCATCTTGGGGAAAGGTATCTTCACTTTTATTTATGTTGTTCACCCACACCACTCTCGTGTTTTCACTAATCCTGTTTTGTCATTTTTGGATTCAAATTAAGTTAAGGCCTTAAGTATTTTTTGACCTTTCGGTGTAGTTTTTATAAGTGGCATGTATGGATTTTCCATTAATTCTGCACTTTTTCTCTTCATGCGCATGTTTCCCCGGAAATCAAATGCATGATTTAGTCCCATACATTTAACAAGTTGTTGGATCAACTCCATAGGAAATATCATGTTTCCTATTCAATCAAAATTTATCTCAGTTAGGGTAGGTAGGAAGGTTTTCCTTTTGTATTAATAGGGCACTTCTAGCTTGCATTTTTATTATATCTTTCAAATTTAGTGTCGTTTCAATTAGGGCATGAATTTTTGCAACTTTCAAGGTGAGAATGAACAAAGACAAATTTTTGTGATGGATGACTGTATATGACTCCATGGCCGGAGGAAAAGGCACTAATCTACTTCTTCAAATATCTATAGTTCTCATTCACCTCATACGAAGATGGTCCCTGATTTTGAGCCAAATGTTGCAGCAAAAAGTTCCCCCCTCCATAATTTGATAGTCAATGGAAATTTCTTAAATTGATGATGGGGCAAGATTATGGAACATTGGCACATACATATGTAATGGATTCCAAGATCATGATATATGTTTGCATATGTTTATGGCAATGTGCCACCAAGTCCCCTGGAGGTGGGAGCGAGGGGGCGAGGGAGCGCAGGAGCGGCCTATGCAAAAGCTCCCTACCAATTTTCAGGAAATGTGGGGGGACGTCGGGGTCATCAAAATTATAAAATTTAATATTTAAAATGTAACTATATTTTTGCAAGGAATGTATATACAGTCATCATACACTTGCATCATGAAAGATAAATCATAAATGATAAAATTACAAATCGATGAACGATGAATCATATAATTGAAACAAATTTAAAAGTTAAAAGTTAAAACATACATCATACAATCATGCATGTAAGTTTGTAAGTTTGTAACTATATAATCATTAATGTAACTACTAACAATGTACAATGAAAATAAAGTTTAAGATATCATATGACATATTATATCAAGATTCAAAATAGAGTTTAAACCGAAGTTTACAACTCAAGTCTGAAACATAAAACTTAAACGCAAATAAGTTATGTCTGAAACATAAAACATAAAACATAACATATGAATATCAAATGATATCATCATATTGATAAATGAGCATAAATGCTCAAGTTAATGCCCCACTAGTCTCTGCATCCAACTTCTGCACGAATATATCAAGATCAACCATGTCACCATCTGAATCAGAATCACTTGGATTCTCAAATATGCTAAGTGGCACATCAAATTTTAACACGAAACCATAAACTAAAAGGGGCGGTGAGGGGGACGTGAGGGGGCGTGAGGGAAACATCCCCTAGAAGTCCCCAATACCCCGGAGCGCGAGGGGGTGAGGAATCTAGACCCCTAGGTGGGGGGGTGAGACCCCGTGTAACACTGGTTTATGGAGGTGGTGGAGCAAAAAAGAGCTCAAATAGAGCTGAAATTTTTCACATAAAAAGGACTGTGGGTTTGACTAATGGTTCCATTTAAAAAATGATATCTAGACAGAGAATAAGTGTAGCATGCCAACATGCATTGAAAATCCATCTGAGTTTGCATTGTATTACTTATGATGGATTCAAATTTGGGTTTCAAAATGCCAGGTTATGGCATGATTTTGTCGAGAAACCCTTAGTTGGATTCTCATGTTGGTTTAATTTATATTTTAAGTTTATTTTGCAATATTTGGGTGATAGTAACTCATGAACTAGGTTACCAATGTGTAACAATCATATTTCAAGAATAAAGTTGTGATTTTTTTATATTATTATTATTATCTATTAGCTACGAGTATTG
This sequence comes from Pinus albicaulis, assembly GCA_034641835.2. Classification (NCBI taxonomy): domain Eukaryota; kingdom Viridiplantae; phylum Streptophyta; class Pinopsida; order Pinales; family Pinaceae; genus Pinus; species Pinus albicaulis. Next base: position 12,162 of record JAXQQM020075207.1, read on the forward strand.
ACACCTAATGCCTGGAATTTTGACATCTCGATAGCATGGATAATTTCGAAAATGTTTCTAGTAATGTTAACATAATAACTATCATTACATGTCTTCACTTTTTTCACCATAATAGACCTGTGATATGGACTCATCACACAACTTCATATGCTATGTCCCAACAAGTTCAAACTGGTTGAACCTACCTCATAGTGTGGTTATTAAGGACAAGTTGTTTGATATATAACTCGATAGCATAGACCACGTTGCAGTTCTAAAAAGAATCCTCAAGTGTCAAAAAAACTTCACAATATGTTCTACTATAAAGCCTTTGGGGATACCTGAAATAATATATGTATCATTGATGACTTTTAAAGTATGACAAGATCCAGAGGGAAAGGAAATCAATGGAAGAGTGATCCACCAATGAGAACCTAAAATTTAGCATCAGATGAGTTAGAGTCTAGGAAATTGAAAGCCTATAATTTTAATTAGTGATGAAGGACATCACATAGGTAATTATATTTTCATGTAGAATAATCTGTTAATTCAAATTTAAACTACATAATATGAAAGGCATACCATAAATTTTTCCAGGTAAGTCCAAACAACCTATAAAAATGGAAAACCTTCTTTTCCATGGGAAATAATTTACCTTTCCTTTTTCAAGGCAATCTAAATCACAAAAAATATGAACTATACTGCACACATTCTTGGATAATGTGAAAGTGGAAAAGGAATACCCTACACAAGTGATGCACACATGTACATTTGAACACTAATAGATTTTTTTAGTTGAAATGTAATGCTTGTTTTCATTTAAATGTAGGGTTTTTAAAGCAAGGAGAAATAATGGCTGCCAAATTAATAAGCGTTTCTTTGGGAAAAATTTAAATCTTGTATTGGGTGATGAAGATAATAGAGGGTATTGAATCTTGATTCTTGACATCTAGAGAGAACCATACAGCCTAACACAATCCAATAGAATTGACCAAAAAAAACCAAATAGAGTCAACCCTACTATAGGAGGAAGGGCCTGCAGTAAGAACTTACCATTTTGCAAGAGCTGAGGGCGAATGTTGTTCTGCAAGAGCTGAGGGCGAACGCTGAGGGCGAATGTTGTTCTGCAAGAGCTTAGGGCGAACGCTGAGGGCGAATGCTGAGGGCAAAGGCTGTTCTGCAAGAGCTGAGGGCGAATGCAGGGCGAATGCTGTTCTGAAAGAGCTGAGGGGGAATCCAGGGTGAATGCTGTTCTGCAAGAGCTCAGGGAGAATGCTGAGGGCAAATGCTGTTCTGCAAGAGCTCAGGGCGAATGCTGAAGGCGAATGCTGTTCTGCAAGAGCTGAGGGCGAATGGTGTTCTGCAAGAGCGGAGGGCGAATGCGCGCGTGACATCAGACGTTAATGTAGCACACATGTACATTTGAACACTAATAGATTTTTGTAGTTGAAATGCAATGCTTGTTTTCATTTAAATGTAGGGTTTTTAAAGCAGGGAGAAATAATGGCTGCCAAATTAATAAGTGTTTCTTTGGGAAAAATTTAAATCTTGTATTGGGTGATGAAGATAATAGAGGGTATTGAATCTTGATTCTTGACATCTATAGAGAACCCTACAACCTAACACAATCCAATGGAATTGACCAAAAAAACCCAAATAGAGTCAACCCTACTATAGGAGGAAGGGCCTGCAGTAAGAACTTACCATTTTTCAAGAGCTGAGGGCGAATGCTGTTCTGCAAGAGCTGAGGGCGAACGCTGAGGGCGAATGCTGTTCTGCAAGAGCTGAGGGCGAACGCTGAGGGCGAATGCTGAGGGCAAATGCTGTTCTGCATGAGCTGAGCTCGAATGCTGACCGCAAATGCTGTTCTGCAAGAGCAGAGAGCGAATGCGCGCGTGATATCAAACGTAGCTATTGCGACAAATACCAAACATTTTTATGTAGCGCGCATATAAGTTTCGAATTTTTATGTAGCGCCCATATAAGTCTGGTATTTTTATGTAGCGCGAAAATAACTGTCGCTATACCGACGGCGGAAAAGGCGTCGCTATTAGGACGGTGCCTCCAAACGTCGCAATGGCGGCACCTAGACATTGTGTCGCCGTTGCGACGTTTAGAGTCGTCTCAATAGCGACGCTTTGGGCCATAGTGTCGCAATTGCGACGTCTTCCTTTAAACGTCGTAATTGCGACACTATTTTAAGTGTCGGGATTACGACACTTTTCTATAGACGTCGGTATAGCGACGGTTTCGGGCGGGATGGAAAAAATTTGGGAAAATTTCCGACATTTGGTCAAAAGCGTCGGAAACAGGTGTCGGAATTTCCGCGAAATGTAGTAGTGTCCTTTTTCATAAATAATCTATCCCAGCTCGAAAAAGGGGTAAACGTATACTGGGTAGATGTCGTTTCATAGCCACTTTAACGAGATCAAAACGACAAGCGACTCGGCAATCTTTTCATATTTAGAGAGTCATAAAAGAGCTGAAAGATGACTCCTCCTGGAGGAATGAGTGGTATAAAGGGAAGCAATTGGTTCCAGTGATGGTGGAACTGCTCTGAACAAATAAAGGTTAAGAGGCTGGCTAACAAGACCACTCATCGAAGCGGTTCCTCAGGATTGGGTAAAACAACCAAGTGAAGGCATATGATCGGCCAAGCAGATAATGACGATGGAGTGAGAAAACCAAGGCTCATCTGGAAAAACGGGCTGATAAAATGGCAATCACAAGAGGTAAAATGGGGATGGTTTCATTTTTACACAAGCTTGAAATCAGGAAACTCTGCTTGAAGTTGGTTTCATTTTTACACAAGCTTGAAACAAAGATAAAATATGCTTGAAACCGGTTTCATTTTTACACAAGCTTGAAACGGAAACAAACTATGCTTGAAAAAGTAAGCATGCCCCCAACATGGTGACTCAATTCGAGGTACATGCCCCCCAAACTTCAGTCCATGCACCTGAGTAAACAGATGGATGGAGTGAAGGTTCAAGTTACGAGATCTAAGAAAGACTAGAATGGGATTTTACGAGATCTGATCAAAGACTCGAATTGAACAAGAACGTGTTTCATTATTTTAACGAGGTTGACACATTAAAAGAACTATCCTCAGGACACCTTGTTTCATGGTTTAAGGAGCTTGGCACAAGACAAGGAACTCTGCTCCGACAACCTTGTTTCATTTTTTAAGGAGCTTGACACAAGACAAGGAACTCTACTCCAATAGACCTTATTTCATTTTTTAAGCATCTTGACACAAGGAAATGAACTCTGCTCCGACCAGACCCAGTTTCATTTTTTAAGGAGCTTGACACAGGAAAAGAACTCTGCTCCGACCAGACCCGGTTTCATTTTTAAGGAGCTTGACACAGGAAAAGAACCATGCTCCAAAGAGCTTGTTTCATTTTTTAAGGAGCTTAACACAAGAAAACGAACTGTGCTCTGGCAACCTTGTTTCATTTTTTAAGGAGCTTGACACAAGAGAAGGAACTCTGCTCCGAAAACCTCATCATAATGAACAAGAAGTCATCACTTCCAAGAGTTACACTCCCAATGGAAGGAAAACATCCTGGAAGTCAGGACCCAATGCCCCCAATACCTGGTGCACAACGACACCATCACTGCTCACAGGTCACGGAATAAGCCCTCCAATGTGTGGGACGGGGAATTGCAAGGATGGTGACAAATTGCTGTGTAACAGATGCCCCCTAAAGCATGAGGCCTGAAAAAGAGAGAGGGGTGAAATGCTTTACGAGAACGTGTCCAACTGAAAACACTTCCATCGGAAAACCTGCGTAGAGAAGTACAACTGATATCTCAAATACCTGATATATGTGGTATGGGTGTAGCCATCCATAATAGAGTATACAATAATCAAGATCCAAGACATGGACGCAGCCATCCAGTAAGGATCGATAGATAGACTCAGGTATGGTCGCAACCATCCAATGAATGAGTCATGTAACCAATCATAATAATCCACAAAATCGCAACCTGGATTCTAACAGACAAAATCCCGGGTCTTGCCAAAATCCCCAGTGGAGTCGCTAATTTGTTGTAGAGGTAAATCCCCTCTGCGGACAGAGGTGATCCCTACTAGCCTAGATCGGGTCTAGCAACAATCGTATCACGCTAAGGTGCAAATCCCTAATTGAAATAGACCAAATTGCAAAGAAGGCCTACCTTGAGTCCAACACTGTTGTTCGTAGAGAAGATAGCGCTCTCACTTCCTTGCTCTGGCAGATCACAATTCTCCCACTTGTCGCGATCGAACACCTGCACACACAAGAAACACGACGAACACACAAGCGTAAAACCCAATATATGCAATTATGTATCAGTCATAGAAGACACAACTCATGATCACAATGAACAATACGAGTGGAACCATAACCAAATTCGCTTATCATTAATTAATACAAAGAAAGATACAACCTGGCTCTAACGCTAAATCTTCCTTCGGCGGGTCGACAGCGGAATACGTCTCGGTAAAGCTCGTCGGGAATGGGACAAGCCTCTCTCTTGGGTTGTCTTGACAATAATCTCCTTGCTACTGATTTGGCTCTATGAGGACTATCAAGGCTCTTACATCATTCTTTAGGCTATGAAGGCTCTTGGAGACTCAACCGTTCAGCCAGTTCAACCATCCAGCCCCTTCATCAATGGAAGATGGCTATATTTGTAGAGGAGAGGAGGAGGTTGGGATCCCTACAATAGTGGAAGGGAGGCCTTATCCCTTGGGAGGTTCCCCATAAGGTGGAAACAAGAGGCCAAAGGAGGAAGGCCGTGGTTATTCAGTCAAAACCACTCCTCATGACTCATCCACGAAGTTGTTGTAATCGAAACTTTGCCTCTTTTTAAAAAAAAATAACTTTCCATAAGCAGATTGGCGTGGGTGCTTAAGCTCAGTGTTAATTTTCCTCATTGGCGCGAGGATATAACGGGCTACCAATGCCAAGGCAAAAATAGGTGTTTTTAAGGGTCTTCTCAGGAAATGATCAACTGAAGGAATGTTGTCCTCATGGCAAGGGATGCAATGATGGTATTTGCAAGGCATGACACTGATTATTGGTCACAGAAACGACCCTCCAATGGGCGAGATGGGGATTTCAGGGACGGTGACAAATTACTGTGTAACACCAGCAAACTATGACAAACATTACACCCTGTATCTATTAGTGTCTGAAACCTCTTTGGCCGGGGTGTTAATACAGGAGGGCCCCGATGGTAAAGAACACGTAATTTATTACGTTGGTAAAAAATTATCAGGCCCTGCATTAAGGTATGATCCTGAAGAGAATACTGACCTAGAATTAATACACACAACTCAAAAGCTTCATCGCTACATTATCTTAAGGACTACAACAGTCATCGCGGATATCAACCCCATGAGATATTTTCTCATCCATCGTTTGATGAACCATAAATAAACTCGTTGGGTAGTTATACTACAAGAGTTGGACTTATAGTTTAGCTCCCCCAAAATAATAAAGGCTTTAATTTTAGTTGAGTTCATCGCTGACCTCCGAGGTCATACCAAAGGATCACTAGCCAACGATTCACTACCCGACGGGCATATCTTCCTAGTGATGACCGACGACCCTTGGTACGGAGATATTCTCTTATTCCTGCGAACCCAAAAGTTCAAACCAAATCTCACTCATGATGACCATAGGTGCATACGCCACCAGGCCCTTTGATACCTCCTCATGGGAGATGTCCTTTATCAGCAAGGCATCGACACCATTTTACGTCGATGCCTCACTACGACCAAGCTGAGCAATCTCTTAATCACTGCCACATCGGAGCTTGCGGTGGCCACCTCTCCGGAATGGCTACCACCCAAAAATTTATGCAGGCTAGATATTTTTGGCCTGCCTTATTCTGCGACCTCATCTCAGTGGTCAAAAGGTGCGAGTGATGTCAACGCTTCGCTCACAAGGCAAGAGCGCCACTCGCTCCCCTGTACCCAGTCATAGTAGCTGGGCCCTTCTGTAAATGGGGGATAGAATTCATGACTTGTAACCCCACGTCGTCTGACAACCACAAATACATTATCGTAGCCATTGAATATTTCACCAAATGGGTAGAGGCCATGCCCACATATGACAACATGGAAAAAATCGATGCATGATTTCTATTCAACCACGTCATCGCCTGGTTTGGTGTACCAAAAGAGTTAGTCTGCGACCACGGAAAACACTTCGAAAACAAGATTTTCCAGGAGCTATCTCATCATCTCAGATTCACACATGAATTCGATTCACCATACTACCCCCAATCCAACAGAAAACTAGAAGTTGTGAAAAAAGTGCTCAAAACAATGTTATGGTGTATGGTGAATAACAATAAGAAAAAATGGAACCACATGCTTTTCTCTGCCTTGTGGGCATACCGCACGACAGTGAAAACATCAACAGGGTTCACACCCTTCCACTTGGTGTACGGGGTCGAAGCCGTGATTCCCATAGAACACAAAATCCATAACTTACACGTCGCCATGGAACTCCTCGATGACAGTGAGCCTCTAGAGAAACACTTGGTACAACTAGAGCTCATCGAAAAAAATCAACGACAGTCGCTCCAATACAACGAGGCCCATAAAAATTGGGTGAAATCATCGTTCGATCGCAATATCACCCCTCGATCATTTACCGAGGGGGAGTTAGTCCTCCGTTATGATGTTGTGAAAGAAGCCTTAGGGCCCGGGAAGTTCGAAACCCTGTGGAAAGGTCCCTATGTCATAAAAAAATTCCTCCTAAAAAAGGCATACATCTTGTCAGAGCCTGATGGTACATGCCTAAAAAACCTCGTCAATGGGCTCTACCTCAAGAAATTTTACCCATAACGGTCAGGAGGCTTCAACCCTAAAGATAGCATGCATATAGAAAAATTTGGTTTTTTTTAATCACAAACTTGTTCTAAAAAGCGCTCTGGTGTCACATATGGATTGTTGCCCCAACCATTACTTTGGATGCGCTGATGGAGCATTGTGATGGTATCAAAATCTAGCAACAGCCGCCTGGGTCATCTACTATCCTGACCGATCATGATTCTTCACCAACAGATTATGCATCAGATCAACTACCAATAATCAGGCATAATATGACGTCGTCATAGGGCTCATAAGCGATGCTTTCAACCAAGGCATCCTCCACCTGCATATCTACCTTGATTCCCAGTTAGTGGTTTCGCAGTTAAACCAAGAATTTTAAGTACAAGATTCACAACTGTTTAGAAAATATTTACGTGCAAAAATATTAAGCCGTCAATTTGATCATATTACATTCGCACATGTACTAAGAAATCAAAACCAGACAACAGATCCCATAGCTAATCACATCCTAGAATGGAATGCATCTCGTATAAACCATCATACATAAAACAAAAAACATAAAAAATATAGATCTCCATCAATGATACACAACATCCGTCAAATCATATAACCATAAGACACATCATCAAGAGCTGCAAAAAATACATCTCGCATATATACCAAAAAATAATACAAATAACAAGTCATGTCTCTGACCTGCAGGTCAACCAAAAAATATATATATACACATGTCATCAAAAAATAAGGGAAGCATCCTCATAATGGGTGCTTTCCTTGAATACAAGGTGTCTCTAGGGCTGAGCCCTGCCAGGTGGGCCATCTGGACCCACAATTGCGATTGGTGCCAACACTGGGGCAACATCTAAGCACCACACGACGCAGAGTCGAACGATAGCTCCTCTCCCGACCCATCAATGTCTCAAGCCAGGCATCATATAGATCATCAAAAAAACCCCAGGTCATCATACCCTGGGTCAACCTCTCCACTCGACTCTAATCATCTGATAGGTCAGTGGATCGGGCCTCAGATGTAGCTAACTGCTCTGCCATATCTGCCACTCGTGCCTCTGCCGCCTCAACACAAGCGATAGTCGTAGCATACTCAGCGACAACCAGGATGCTACCCTTCTCGGAAGGGCCAACGCCATCACTGGGTCTTCCACCATGAGTCTGCTCTAGATCTCCACCCTACCCCCCAGCCTGGGGCTGAGCTCCTCCACCTAGAACACTCTGAATGGGTTGGCGTCCCACCAATCGAGCAGCAGGTTGTCATAAATACTCAACAAATGCAGTAAACATAAAAATCATACCTATAGGTCCCCACACGTAACTGGAAGGAAGACCCATATCTGGATCTCCCCAAAAGTCCATCCCATAGTATGGAAATTCGAGGAACATTTGAGGGTTTTCCTCGAACTAGGCCTTTGTGGTCGCATTCCAATAGTGACCCAGCTCTCCTCCCCCACCTTGAGGCATCAATGACACCCATCGCTCATCTAAGGGTCTTGGTGAAACCCCATAGGAACTACCACTATGGGCCACAACAGTACCACCCAATCAAACATAATGCTACACATGATGTTAGCATATGTTAATAGCTTAGATCCTCCTCAAACCTTCGCCAACTAAGACACCATACCGTCATAAACATGACGGGCCAAGTCAAATAAATGTACGACCCGAAGCTGATGCAGAACATTGATATGAGGTCTCGACGCCTTGTGTGGCGATGACGACCCAGTCAATCACACGATCATAGCCAAAGCACATCGCTCGGCTAGGTTGGTCACTGAGGATATAATAATCCACCCCTCCGAAAGAGGCGCCCCAGAACAGTGCTGATTCGACCAACGAAGGGGAGCCACCCTCCCAGGCGAGAGCGGGTGAGGAAGTGCCTCACCCTCAGACAAAAAATCGGTCACAAAGTATATATCCATCTCTGGACAGATAGGAACGTCATGCCCTCGCAAAACCATCACCTTGCGCCTTCGGTTCCAACAACGGACCAAGTAGCGCAGCAGGCGATCCTACGACCTCAGGAGGTCATTCTCAAGAAAGTTGAGGAGACCCCATTGAGCCAGTAACCTGTGGGTATTGACATCTTGTACCACAACCATACAAAGATCCGACCAATCCCTCTCTCTCCACAACATCCTGCCACCAAACAGAAGCACATCAGTGACATAAAAACTCAAAAAAAATTCAAATTATTTTTCAAAAAACTGCCTTGGCTTTTCGACGGGCATGTTTCTCAAAAGGTGCGCTGACCGCATGTTTGTATCTCAGACAGAAGTGGAAGTCACGTGCAAAAGTTCCAATAGGCGCGAAATCTCTGCGGAAATCCTCAAATTTCCTTGGAATTCTCTATGCCTGAACCTTAATCGGCTGTGCAACCAAGGCCCCAAAAAAGTAGGGTTTCGTACAAACCTAATTTGTATGGACCCCCCAACAGTAAAACTGAAAAAATTAAAATGCTGGACATTTAGGGGCCTACCTGGGACTAACGATGAAAATCCCTGGTACATAGGCTGACCGCAACGACAAGAAAGGCTTGGCAGCAAGCTCTGACCTCACAACTCTCAAATGACACAAATGAACTGAAATGATCCATATTGACCTATATATTTCCCTTTTCAAATTTTTTGAGGGACCATAATAGGAGCTCATAAAGTCCAATTGCGAAACCAAAAGCAACATAGTGATCAACACCTCATAACACCCAAAGGAGGCTTCACATATTCACGCCTCCGAAAAAATATTTTTTTTAGTTCCGACAGGTATGCCCTCTCTTATCATTTTTTTCATTCAGTAAATTTGTCATTATATTTGAATGAAAAAGATGCTTTTACTTGTAGTATTGGTTGCAGGAATTACACAGTATGACAAACCACCTGTCTCCCAGTCACTGAAGGTTTTAGAGCAGGTATCATTATGCCCTCAACATGATAGATTCCCAAAAATATTTTCATATCCTCACATCATTTCTCCACAAGAATAAACCATAGGTTCCAAACACCTGACCATGTTTATCATCTCCCCATCTTTCACATGATAAACATCTTCGTTGGTCGGTACAGCCTCCCCCTCCATGGCGTCCATCACTCAAGTATAAAATGTATCAAAAAATATGATGGCATGGCCATAAAACCCCAGTCCAGGAAGAAATTCATGTTCATCCATCCATCATGCATCAAGTCAAGTTTTACCATATCAGGAAAAAACCCCTTTCCTGGACTACCATGTTAGCAAGCAGATCGAACACGCACCACCGCGTCTCCAATTTGGCCTACCATATCTCCATCAACATAGCCCATCTGCGATACTTCCCATCCACTTCACCACCCCCGCACCGAGATTAAAAAATGGAGCCCCCACCCTCAGCAAAAACACCTTCCTCACATCATCGGTGAGCAAAAATTTTCATGTTTTTGGGGCACCCGTCTCCGTGTTCATACATCTAAACCCATTTTATATTATTTTGGAAAGTGTACAAAGATATTTTAGGATAACATCCTCCACCCACCCATCCACTTTTCTCCCCTAGAAACAGTCCCTAATCACCCTTGGTTGGAGCTTCAAACCTCTAATGCAAAGCCACAACGACATTCATAACAAACATATACCCACCCTGGACGTCTTATCGACTCTAGGTCTTTCCTCAGCAGAAATCATTATGACTGCCGCCAAATTCATTTTCAAGCTCTAACCTTGGGCCACTGAACTCCCATCATCATTTTTCAGCCATTTATCTCCATCATGCCTATGTTAAACTATCATATTAGAGACTTTGGTCCCTTGCATCAGTTTTTCTCTCAATTGGTTGAGGCTTCCTTCTTGTCGACTTCAAAAACCATTTTCCAAAAAGGAAGCAGTACCTTGGACGGTTCTCACCTCAATAGGGGCATCCTCGGATGGCACTGTGGGAATCCTTATTGCCCATTGATGTGATCGATCCTCCTAACATTCGACTACAACACAAGCTTTCATGTCAAGATGGTATCATACTTAACAACCATTGTACTTTGTCAGAATTAGTCGAATACCGGTGCCATTATAAGCATCTCATTCAAAAATTCTTACATCGGAAGGTCCCAGTCATACACCCATGCATACAATGAGACTTTATTATAAAATATGCCATACTAAGACTATGCATGTGGGCACTGCATTCAACCTATCGTCAAAGAAAAAACGCCCCTGAGGGCGTTAGCAATCGTCTTCATCAACCAAATCAACAAATCACTACCATATAAGTGACATAGACAGAACCTCTATTTTTCAGATAGGCTTTAACTAGCCAAAGCATCATGAGTATGGGACATGTCCGCCTCGTAGAAATATTGTATTTATGCTATCTTTTGTAGGTTTCCGATAGAGCATGGTCGCTCTTTTACTCACAGCAAGGGGTCTCCAACCTTAGGCTGAACGCAAGTTACTCTCTCACTCTTTCTCTCAACATGGGTTATACAGAACATAAACTATAATGTATTTCGGCTATATAGTTCTTCCTAGACCTCATACATTAGGGGGCAACTGTTATCACTAGAAAATCGGAAAAGCAAAGGAATTCATGAAATGTCAAGGAGAATGATTTACAGGGTGGAAAAACATTACAGAATCTGGAAAATTTAACTTTCTCTAAGGTCAAAAGGAAAATTTATTAAATTGTGCACATATGACACTGGCACAATGCGCTCTGCCCACCCTTTTCTTCTATAGCAGTGTAATTTTCCACGAATTTCCCTCAATAAGCTGCATGATCCTGAGTATGGTAGAAGGTCACCATCCGAGACCACTTTGCACACTTCAGGAATAAGATTCTCCACTTGAGGCTGCCCAAGGACAGACGCCTAGAGCCACCTTGAGACCTCAAGTGAGCACACAATGGAATCAACCACCACTCTTGGGTCTGTTACACAACATTTTGTCACTGTCCTTGCAATCCCCATCCCGCACATTGGAGGCTCATTTCTGTGACCAAAATAAAGTGTCATGCCTTGCAAAGACCATCATTGCATCCTTTGCCATGAGGACAACATTCCTTCTGTTGACAATTTCCTAAACAGACCATCAGAAACATATTTTTTTCATTGGCGTTGGTATCCCATTATGCCCTCGCACCAATGAGGAAGATTAACATTGGACCTCGTGCCGGCTGGCGCTCTGTCTCAGTTAGCTGTCCATGCCAATATGTTTATGGAAACATTTTTAAAAATAGAGGCGATGTTTCCATGATAACAACTTTGTGGGCGAGTCATATGGAGTGGTTCGACTGAATAACCACGACCTTCCTCCTTTGGCCTCTTGTTTCCACCTTTTGGGGAAACCTCCCAAGGGATAAGGCCTCCCTTCCACTATTTTAGGGATCCCAACCTCCTCCTCTCCCTCTATAAATATAGCCATCTTCCATTGATGAGCTAGCTGAACTGAACATATTATAGCAGAAACGCTGAAGAGATTCCTATACACTTTGCTACAAAATATAGAACGGAAGAGACCCTTATTGAGAGAGCTTAGGCTTGTGTCTTCATCCCGTCCGAATTCCCTGATGATTCATTGAGACGCGCTTCGACTGAACCCCACTGAAGGAGGCTGCAACGTCAAGGCTCCGGTTGTAACTCTTTCTTCTATTAATACATATACATGACTATTGTCTCGTTCCCATCTTGCGTTAATGTGTTTTATTTGATGAAATATGCTTAACCCTCCTTGAATGGTTATTAATTATGGATGAGATCATTGTTTCGTATGCTGTTCTTGTTTTTTGATCTTTGTGTAGGTATCCAAGCATTGCTGCGGAAGGATCATGACCTGCAAAGACATGAATCAAGAGGCCACCACCATGACAGTTGCGACAACAGCGTTGGACTTCACGTAGGTTGATCTACCTCGTCTTCCTCATTCATTAATTAGGAACCTACACTCTAGCTTGTCCCTTTTTTACTAGACCCACTCTAGGGCTAGAGGGATCATCTCTATCCGCAGAGAGGATTTACCTTCATAACAAATTGGTGAATCCACTGGGTTCAACAATGGAACTTTAGGGTTCTCAGTAGCCCCAAGCTCCTGTCAATCCTTCGCATCACTATGATGCCTTCGGTAACCCCGTCTATTTGCCTCT
>JAXQQM020092621.1:0-10161 GCA_034641835.2 Pinus albicaulis
GATTCCACTTTAGAAACTGCCTTTAAAAGTCAAGTTTGTATTTCAAGAGGCCGAGGTAGAGGTTGATCGAGAGGCAGAGGACGAGGCGAAAGCTATGGTGTTCATAGAGATGGTCGAGAAGAGAATGAACATCAAATTGGAAGCAACAACAATAGAAGCTTTCATAACAATCAAAGGTTTGACAAATCGAAGGTGAAATGTTATTATTGCAATAAATTTGGTCATTATGCTCATGATTGTAGGAAGAAAATAGCTGATCAAGGAAATCATAGAGCTAATGTTAGTACAGAGAATACTAACTCCATGTTCCTGGAATGCAACATCATGCATGAACCATTTGATAAGGTCTGGCTATTAGACAGTGGTTACAGTAACCACATGACATGCTACAAGTATTTGGTTTCAAATTGGATGCATCTGTGAAGACAAAGGTAAATTTGGGGACTGACAAGACTGTGGATGTAGATAGAAAAGGAGTGGTCAACATTGTGACTAAGCAGGGGGAGCCAAAGACCATATCATAGGTATATTATTTCCTTTGACTCAAACAAAATTAGATAAGTTTTGGTCAACTGACGTAGAAAGGGTACAAAGTTATCTTTCAGTGGAAACAGTGTATTATTTATGACGAATCCCCAAGTAAGCAGCTGATTGCAAAGGTGCAAATGACGAGGAACATAATATTTCCTCTAATTATGAACTACAATGATTAGGTTAGTTCTTTTACAACTACATGTTCTCATGATTACTGATTATGGCACTTTCGGTTTGGACACTTGCATTTTTATGGTTTAAGATTGTTGTAGCAGAAATAGATGGTCAGAGGTTTATCTCCCATCAAATAACCTGCTAGCACTTGTGAGTGTTTCCTCTTGGCAAAGAAACACTGTGAAATTTTTCTGAAAGGAGTTTCTTATAGAGCAAAAAAACCACTTGAGTTGGTGCATACCGACTTGTGTGGCCCTATGATGACATAGTCGATTGGTGGAAGTTTTTACTTCCTCACTTTTATTGAGGAATATAGCAAGAAGACTTGGGTTTAATTTCTGAAGCAGAAGTCTGAAAGTTTTGAAAAGTTTAAAGAGTTCAAAGCCTTAGTGGAGAACCAAAGTGATTGAAAAATCAAGGTATTGAGATCATATCGTGGTGGAGAATATGATTCGAAGGCATTCAATTAGTACTACAAACAACATGGAATCATAAGACAGTTTACAACCAGATACACACCGCAAAAGAAATGTGTAGAAGAGAGAAATAACTGAACAATCATGAAAATGACAAGGAGCATGATTAAAGCAAGAAACTTGTCTAATGAGTATTGGGCAGAAGCAGTTGCATGTGTTTTTTATGTGTTAAACAAATATCCTACAAAGAGTGTGATGAACAGAGTTCCAGAAGAAGCATGGTCAGGTATGTCATGCAACGTATCTCATTTCAGTGTTTTTGGATGTGTAGCCTATGCACATGTGCCTAAACAAATAAGAGAAAAATTAGATGATCAAAGTGAAAAATTCATATTTACTGGTTATAGTGAGCAGTCAAAAGCTTACAAATTGTATAGCCTTGTCACCAAGAAGACAATCATTAGCAGAGATGTTGTGTTAAAAGAACAAGAGTCATGGAATGGGACTATAGACACACTAACCGATGCAAAAACACCGTTGATGGAAGAGGATGATGTAGCAGAAAAGGAACAACAAGAATCAAGAGAGCAGACACCAAATAAGGATTCCACATTAGACACTGCCTTCAAAACTCAAGTTTGTATTTCAAGAGGTCAAGGCAAAGGCTGATTGAGAGGTAGAGGACGAGGCGAAAGCTATGGCGGTAATAGGGATAGACGAGAAGAGAATGAGCATCAAAGTGGAAGCAGCAGTAGCAGAAGCTTTCACAAAAATCAAAGGTTTGACAAATCGAAGGTAAAATGTTATTATTGCAATAAATTTGGTCATTATGCTCGTGATTTTAGGAAGAAAATAGCTGATCAAGGAAATCATAGAGCTAATGTTAGTATAGATAATACTAACTCCATGTTCCTAGCATGAAAAATGATGCATGAACCATAGGATAAGGTTTGGCTATTAGATAGTGGTTGCAGTAACCACATGACAGGCAACAAGAATTTGGTTGCAAATTTGGATGCATCTGTGAAGACAGAAGTAAAGTTGGGGATGGACAAGACTGTGGATGCAGATGGCAGAGGAGTGGTCAACATTGTGACCAAGCAGGGGGAGCCAAAGACCATATCAAAGGTATATTATGTCCTTTGACTCAAACACAATTAGATAAGTGTTGGTCAATTGACATAGAAAGGGTACAAAGTTATCTTTCAGGGGAAACAATGTATTATTTATGACAAATCCCAAAGCAAGTAGCTGATTGCAAAGATGAAATGACGAGGAACATGCTCATTCCTCTAATTATGAACTACAATGATCAGGTTAGTTCTTTTACAACTACATGTTCTCATGTTTACTGGTTATGGCACTTTCGGTTTGGACACTTGCATTTTTCTAATTTAAGATTGTTGCAGCAGAAACGGATGGTCAAAGGTTTACCTCCCATCAAAGAACCTGCTAGCACTTTTGAGTGTTTCGTCTTAGCAAAGCAACACTGTGAAAGCTTTCCAAAAAGAGTTTCTTACAGAGAAAAAAAACCACTTGAGTTGGTGCATACCGAATTGTGTGGACCTATGATGACACAGTCGATTGGTGGAAGTTGTTACTTCGTCACTTTTATTGATGACTATAGCAGTAAGACTTGGGTTTACTTTTTGAAGTAGAAGTATGAAAATTTTGCAAAGTTCAAAGAGTTAAAAGCCTTAGTGGAGAACCAATGTGATCAACATATCAAGGTATTGAGATCAGATCATGGTGGAGAATATGATTCGAAGGCATTCCATGAGTATTGCAAACAACATGGAATCAGAAGACAATTTACAACTAGATACACACCATAGAAGAATGGTGTAGCAGAGAGAAAGAACCTAACAATCGTGAACATCGCAAGGAGCATGTTGAAAGCAAGAAACTTGTATAATGAGTATTGGGTAGAAGTAGTTGCATGTGCTGTTTATGTGATAAACAGATCTCCTACAAAGAGTGTGATGAAGAGAGTTCGAGAAGAAGCATGGTTAGGTATGTCATGCAGTGTATCTCATTTTAGAGTTTTTGGATGTGTAGCCTATGCACATGTGCCTAAACCAATAAGAGGCAAATTAGATGATCAAAGTGAAAAATGCATATTTACTGGTTATAGTGAGTAGTCAAAAGCTTAAAAATTGTATAACCTTGTCACCAAGAAGACAATCATTATCAGAGATGTTGTGTTCAAAGAACAAGAGTCATGGAATGGTACTGTAGACCCACTAATCGATGCAAAAACTCCATTGATGGAAGATGATGATGTAGCAGAAAAGGAGCAGCAAGAATCAAGAGAGAAGACACAAAACAGAGTCACACCAATAAGGACTCCAAGATTTCCAGAGCAGCATGGATCTTCAAGCAGATCAACAGACCAGAATTCTCTAAGCGATGAATCATGTAATGAATCAAGCAATGGTAAGAAAAATATGAGAAGTTTGAAAGATTTTTATGATGATTTTGATGTTAGTTCAAATTTTGCATTGTTGGCATTCCAAACTTCTTCGTTTGAAGAAGAAATCAGAGATGAAAATTGGGTGCAATCCATGGATGAAGAGATAAATTCAATTGAAAATAATTATACATGGGATTTGGTAGATTTACCAAATGATAAAAACCTCATTGGTGTGAAGTGGGTTTACAAGACTAAGGTGAATGGGAAAGGTGATATTGAAAGATTTAAATCAAGACTTGTAGCTTAAGGATTCTTGAAGCAACCGGGAATAGACTTTGGGGAAACATTTTCTCCGGTGCCAGATTGGATACCGTAAGAGCATTTCTAGCGACAACAGCTCATAAAAAGTGGAAAGTATATCAAATGGATGTCAAATCAGCCTTCTTGAATGGTATTCTAGAAGAAGAAATTTATGTGTAGCAGCGTCCAAGATATGAAGTTGAAGGTCAAGAAGATAAAGTTTACAGGTTGAAGAAAGCGCTCTATGGATTGAAGCAAGCACCTAGAGCATTGCATAGCAGAATCGACAGTTACATGATCAAGAATGAATTTTGGAGAAGCATCATTGAGCCTAACTTATACACAAAGGTAAATGAGCATGGACAGATTTTGATTGTTTTCTTATATGTTGATGATATAATTTTTATAGGTGATCCTGAGTTAGATGAATTTAAAGCAGCCATGACGAAAGAATTTGAGATGACAGATCTTGGTCTCATGAAATATTTTCTTGAAATTGAAGTTGAGCAATCTGAAAAATGAATTTTTATTTTCCAAAATAAATATGCTATAGATTTTTTGAAAAGATTCAGGATGGATAATTGCAAACCGGTACCTACACCAGTTGCAACAGGTAAAAAGTTAAGTAAGGATGATGAAGGAGCAGATGTCAATCCAACTCTATTCAAAAGAATTGTTGGCAGCCTCATGTATCTCATAGCTACAAGACTAGATATTATGCAAGGATTGACTTTGGTTTCTAGATTTATGGACACTCCAAAAGGCACACATTGGAGTGTTGCAAAAAGAATTCTGAGATACATAGCATTAACGAGAGATTATGGAATAATGTATTCAAGTACATAAAAGAAAGATTTGATTGGATAAAAATATAGTGATTTTGCAGGAAGTTTGGATGTTCGGAAGAGCACATTCGGTTATGTGTTTCATCTTGGTTTAGGTGTGATGGCATGGGCATCTAAGAAGCAGCCCATTATGACACTATCATCACCAGAAGTAGAATATGTAGCAGCAACTTTAGCAGCATGTCAAGCAGTATGGTTAAGAAGAGTATTGGATGGACTCAAGAAAAAACAACAAGAATCAACAACGATATATTGTGACAACACATCAGCGATTGCACTATCCAAGAATAGTGTGTTTCATCAAAAGAGAAAGCATATTGATACTAGATATCACTTTATTCGAGAACTTATGAGCAATGGAGAAGTTCACTTGAAGCCTTGTAAATCGACTGATCAATTGGCTGATATATTTACAAAGCCATTAGCAGTAGATTTGTTTGAGTTTCACAAAAGAAACTTGGGTGTTGTAAGCCTAGCTGAGACATAGATTGACAGGCATGTTTGAGTTGTCATGAGTTATGTTTCAGTTTAGCGGTCGTAATTAAGGGGGAGAGTTAAAATATATAATTACCTCCCGCATGCATTGTTAGAAAATCAGTTAAGTGAGTGTGTTGAGATGAGTGATAGATAAATTTGGTGAGTGAGTTTAAGAGTGATTCAAGTGAGAGTTGATCAAGTTGATTTATGTGAGAGTGCGTGCGTGTCAATTTAGGTTAAATACCCTTCACTGGGTTGATTGTATTCAGCTTGTGATTTAGAGTGATTGAATTTTAATTGAAGAGTTGTGGCTCATTGTTTCATGTGTGAAATACTTGTGTTATTTGTGTGTTTGAATGCTCTTCCTATCCAAAAAATTGGTATCAGAGCTGAGGAAGGATCAGAAGATCCGGGGGCGAGCGGAGCTAGAGAAAAAAGGGCAAGAGTAGAAGGCCGACAAATTATTTTCAAATTGTTTTCCAAATGCGGAGGTTCGCACGTTTTCTCTGTAGCAAAAGCAGAGGTCCACAACTTCTCCTTTGAAAACCTTCAGATATTTCATTGAACTTACATTTGATTGAAAAAATAGCTTATTCCATTGTTTTTTGTATTGATTGCGTGTGGCAGACCAAAAGCTGAAAAAAATCACGTGGCCGTGAGCCTTTTGAAAAGGTAAATACGTTATTTAATTCCAAGTCATGTGGGTGGATTGTTTGTTTTTTTTGGGAAATCATAAAAGACAATACATGGATGAAATCGTAAAAATACAAGGCTTTTGATTTATTAAAAAAGTCTTATATCAGTTCAAAAGAAAGGGCTTTAATTCATAAGTTTTTTTTAAGATTTTTTTTTTTTTTTTTTTTTTTTTTTATATAAAGTTTTTTTTCATAATATTCTTTATATATAATAAAAAAAGACAAATCAAAGGTTTTTTTTTTATAAAATTTTATAAAAAATATTTTATAAAAGGATTTTTTATAAAATCTAGGGTTTTATTGAAAGGGTTTTTTAAAGGAGCTTTGCAAAGTTTCTAAAAGGCAAAAAGAAGAGAAATTTAGGGTTTTTGTCAGAGAAGATTTTTTGTTTGAGGCAAGATGGCCACA
This sequence comes from Pinus albicaulis, assembly GCA_034641835.2. Taxonomy (NCBI): domain Eukaryota; kingdom Viridiplantae; phylum Streptophyta; class Pinopsida; order Pinales; family Pinaceae; genus Pinus; species Pinus albicaulis. Next base: position 6,263 of record JAXQQM020092621.1, read on the forward strand.
TCAAATTTTCAGCCACAACTTCCTTCTTTCACTGGGAAAGATTATGATGTGTGGACTATTAAAATGGAGACCATGTTAAAAGCACATGATGTATGGGATCATGTCAAGTTTGGGTTTGCAGAACCTCACAACGATGCAGAATAACAAGCACTCATCAATGCAGATAGAGAGCAATGAAAGAAATACAAGAGGAAGAATGCACAAGCATTGCTTCTTATCCAGCAGGGAGTAGACCGAGTAGTGTTCCAGAAGATAATGACAAGTTCTTCAGCAAAGGAAGCATGAGAAACTTTGGCGACAAGCTATCAAGGTATGGCCAAAGTCAATATTATTAAATTGCAAAATATTAGGAGAGATTTTGAAAGTCTATAGATGAAGGAGATGGAGGACATTGATTCCTTCATGAGTAGGGTCATGTCTGTCGTCAATCAATTAAAAATATATGTTGAAGATGTTAAAGATCGAAAAATTATTGAGAAGGTTCTTCGATCTTTGTCTACCAAGTTTGATGTTGTGGTAGCAACCATAGAAGAAGTGAAGGATTTGGAAAAACTGGCAGTTGATGAGTTGATGGGATCCATTCTATTGCATGAGGCGAGGATTAGGTCACTGTAACAAGCAAGATTGGTAAAGTCTGATTACAGAGTTAACATCATTTCAACCAACTTTGGGATTTTAGGATCTAGCCCTCCTGAATCCGGAGAGGGATCTCTCCAATATGTACAAAGATGGATATTGTCTTTGAAGTTTAGGGTGATGATATTAGGCTAGTTATGAAGGCCAAGGGTTTTGTTTGGTTTTCTCAGAAGGTTGAACATAGTTGCTGTCTGAGGCGGAAAGATCTATATGCAAATAGGTTCAAAGGTGAGAAGTTGCAAGCTAAAGAGTAAGCTTTGATCATGAAGAAAGATGATGGCAAGTTTTCAATCCATTGGGCTATGGAGTCATAAGAGGATTTAATTGAAACATTCAGGTTCAAGAGTGATCTATGGGGCAAGTCATCTATGCCTAAGGATCTCTTTAAGGCTTGATTTATGGAATGGAGTGGTACAATAAGAAAGGGAAAAGACAGATGCAGAACAAAGAGCAGCCCAGGATCTGGTAAGTACTTTGAAACTAGCCAGCCTTTGACCAGGCACTTAAGAAAAACATAGAAGAAAACTAGGATCTGGTAAGTACTTTGAAACTATCCAGCCTTTGATACACTTCTAATAGAATACAAATAAAAAACGAAGGGAAACTTGAAGGCAACCTTTAGAGTAGAAACTAGTGGGCTGGGCTCACCATGATCCTCTCCTAGCTCTTCTTTACTTAGTTACTTCCAAGACAATCACAAAGATAACACAGAATGGCCTAAGATCTGATAAGTACTTCGAAACTAGTCAGCTTTTAACACATCCTAAGGGAAACAATCAAATAGTTGAGCAAACAAGAAAGGGACTCAGGGCTAACCTTGATTTCCTCAATTCATCCTCACACAACGTATATGAAAGTAACATTTTAAAATAACATTCAGCTGTGACAAAAGATGAGGGAACGCCAACATCCCTGTACTTAGACTGAATTAAATCATTTTAAAATAACACAGTTGAGAGAAAGCATTTAAATAAAGATTTCTCAGCCAGAGAAGGTTACTGATATACAGTAGGTCCTAACCCTGTTTAAACTGTTCTTTATAGTGGAAAATGAAACAAATTGAAAACAGAAACAAAATACAAGTTACAGTAAGAATAACATCACCATCAGCATAGACCAGGATCCCATAAATCAGCTTGTATTGATGCTTCAAACCGGTTACAATCTTCAGATCCAATGTTTTAATCCATCTCCCTTCACAACCTAACCTATTTGCTTCAAGCAGAGCTCCAAGAGCCAATGAAACCACTATTTATAGTCAAGAATTTTCTGCTCAGAGACAATTACAATACTTCAGCAATTACATTAACAACCAACTAATCCAAACCCTCACTCATCTTCTATTGAGGTATTTATAGAAGGATGAGGAGGTGAGATCTGATAAAAAAGATCTCAAATACAATTAATGCGGAATTAATGTCTTCCTGGCCCTTGGAGGCTCGATGAAGAAAACATACAGGTGTTCCACTGCATTAATGTGTTTACACTTATGAAATAAGCTCGGAGGGAGCTTTGTTTGACATTTGAGGCTCTATGTACTATTAGGGTTACTCTGCAAACATTCTGTCATTAAATCTGGGGCAGAAATAACTTCTTTGGCTGCTTCGAGGCATAATATCTGATTGTGTTCAATAAATTCGGCCTCTGATTGAGCATTTTGAGGCAATAGGTGGAACTGCGGTGGTTGAGGAATCAATTTGCCTCAAAGTATGGCGGTGGAGGCAATATGTCTGATGAACACTTTTAGGTTTTCCTTTTAATCTGTGTTCTGAGTCGGGGATTAGGCTTTTGATAACTGTCTTAGCCGTAATCCCTGCCAATCTGTCCGCTAATCTGCTATTCTGGTTCATTATTGTCTTCAATATCCGATACTCTTTCTCTGCGTTGATTTTGACGGTCTTCTTCAAGCTTTACAGGGATGCGCAGCAACCAAGGCTCATGAAACCTTGTTGATAACATTATTCTTCACCCTGCGGTCGATCCTCTGGATAAATCAAAAGAACGGGAGTCGTCACCCTCGTCTTTCAAAATTTCCTGAAATATGACGAAAGAACCTTAAAACCTGCAAAATACAAAAAAATGAGAAAATCCTGCATTATATGGACAAATCTGCATTGGAGGGCGTGCGGGAAAACGGAGCAATCGGAACCGCTGATCGTATTGCGATCAACGGTCGGGATCGTTTTGGAAAGTCAGCGGAGAAAAAGGGGGACTGTACGATGGAATCGGGTTTTTGCATGGGAACCGTCGATCTGCAGAGACCGATGGTGGAGATCGGCTTTCGAATGCGCTGGGGGAAGTTAACGGGTGGGCAAGTGCGTTAAAGGTCGAGTAGATGAGGCGATCGACAACCGTTAGATGGGAGGGCCCAAATCCGACGGTGGAGCTGAATCCCGCTGCGGGGTAATAGTCCGAAGAATAATGCGCGGGCGATGTGACAACGCGGCGGTTTTGGAACGAGGCGGAGGACACGTGTCGGCCAGCGTATGGAATCGCTGGCTGACGGGATAAAACCGCTACCCGACGAAAAGTGGTGCGGGATGAAAACCACGGTTTTTGGAAGAGGGCGCGGGGGAGGGGGGTCCACCAGGTGAGGCTCGCTCCGCTCCGTCGGATCTGGGGAGCAGATCGACGACTGAGAATGACTTGGGGCAATAAAACATGTGATTTAATATTTCACGCCAAAACCTTATAATAGATGGGTTTTCGAATGTTCCGAGGAAAAAGGACGGAGAGGGGTTACATTTTGGTTTAGCGCCTCCGGACTGAGCGGTCAGTCCTGCGCTCGGGAATGTGGAGGAAGAAAAGGCAGGGGGCTTAGCCTGAGGGGCCTAAGCCTAACGCATAGAAACACATGTTTTCTATGGTTTTCCAAAGAATCTCAAAAGGAAATATAATTCCGATAAGGTTAAAAGATGGGTTTTTAACCTTAGGAAATGAGATTAATGAAGGGGCAAGGAATAACATATGGTTTTGTGGAGTTCTTATGAAATAAAGGAAATTGAAGAATGAAGGTAAGATGGAAGCAAGGGAGGGGAAAAGGAAAGGGGATGCAACCATATTTGACTTGGATTTCTGTGGAATATCAGAGACTGGGAGAAGGAAAGGTATGAAGATTTAATCAGCAATTTATGTTTTCACCAAAGACTTCAAGCACCAACAACTTCAGGACTGAATTTGTTTCTTGAAGGCTGCAAAGAATATTTAGCCACTAGCTGATATAATCAGAAAAATATGGGTGGCTAACAGATAGACAGAAATAA